>SPJY01020745.1:1035896-1192103 GCA_005191435.1 Raddia distichophylla
AGGAAAGGCGTGATAGCGGAAGTGGCAAGCCGCGGGTGGCTTGGGTGCTTTTTATAGCTCTAACCGAACAGCTCTGCAACGGTTTTTTGCCACTAAACGGCTAGTTTTTACCGCAACGGCTAAGTAAAAACGGTCGTCTGTTTTCACTGCGCAGCGTAAGTTACCGTTGAGATCTGCTAACGGCTACTTTTTTCAGCTTCTACGCTGAGGGCTGGGTGCTCTGCTCGGATGGATGCGTTTTCCTGTTCGACGCAACAGAGTTGCTCGGCACTGATCGGGTTTATTTGATCCCGGACAAGTTCTGTTCGGTAGAGCCATAACCTGTTCGGTCATTTGTTCCCTGTCCTTGTGGCAGCATAGTTTCCCTTTTTGTGACTTTGAGTCTCAAAAGAAAGACCCCACTCTAGTGAGTTATTCCACTTGAGTCTCGGGGGCTAGCTGTCGGGGATAAAATCACGGCCCATTGCCATGGCTCATTCCCTGACGGCCCAATCGAGCAGCCTACCAGGGCCCAGCTCCCTGGAAGGTTCTATTCGGCCCATGTGCGTCGTACCGAACAGCCTCCTGATCGGTATGTTACGTGGTGCCCAAGACTTCGTGTTTGAGTCCGACTCGAACAATAGTTCTGCACGGCTACGTGAAGACCCGGACATAGGTTTTTCGGATTGGAGCAGAAGTCGTGATCCCCAAGACTTGGAGTATGCCTTATCTGCCTCGGGATATATTTGGCATGTCGAGTTCGTTATGATCTCGTGGTCAGCCCGGCCCGATATTCCCTCGGTAGGTCGGTTTGCTCAGCACTATATAAACAAGGTCCCCTACGGCGGGTAGAGGGGCCAGAAGATCGGGACCTTGTAATCCTTTTTGATATAAAGAAAGGCTGGACGTAGGGCTATTATCTCTCTCGAAAGGTCTGAATCAGGATAAAAACCCTTGTCTCCCTGTTCGTCGTTGATTGCTGTTCGGCGTGTCTTCTATTTCCCTTTTCTTAAGAACCTTAGTTGACTTGGGTCAATATCCCAACCGTCGACACTGCGGTACAAATGCCCCACTGCATAAACCAACTGGAACCCTAGTTCACCCGACAATGTATCTCGATCATTCCCAATCAGATTGTTACAAAACCCAGTATGTTAGGATGAATGTATGAAACAAAACGCACTGAGCGGCTGTGGCGACGTGCGTCGGGCGGGGCGCAACCGCGAGCAACGGCAGGGGCATCGCCACTCGGATTGGAGAAGAGAGGCGGCGGTGGAGGAGCAGAGGTGGCGGGGGAAGGGGAAAGGGTAGCGGGGGCGGCGGGCCGGCGGCTTGGTGGGTGGAGGCTAGGCCGGATGGCGGAGGGTGGCAGTGGAGGAGCAGAGGTGGCGGGGGAAGGGGAGAGGGCGGCGGCGGCGGCGGCTGGGTGGGTGGAGGCGGGGTTGGACTTGGAATGGCGGAGGGCGGCGGTGGAGGAGCAGAGGTCGCGGGGGAAGGGGAGAGGGCACGGGGGCGACGGCTGGGTGTGTGGCGGAGGGCGTCGGGGGAGGAGGAGGCGAGGCAAGCAGGCAGTTGTCGAGGTTATGTGTTGATCGTTGATCAAACGGCCGAGAATGCTATTTGGTTAAATCACCACCACCACAAGGTGCTTTATAATAGAAGAGAAGAGATAGTGGGAAACCTTTCTTATCACTAATCCTGAGTTATAGAAATAGTGATCAGCGAGATATGGAAGGAGCCACCTGGAGTAACCCGCAAGGCAGGAAGATGGAGTACCCGTAGTTTGGGTTAATTAACCATGCATGAATATTCAAACGACCAGCAATTTAAATGTGAGTTTTGAGGTATACATACGACCGAGCTGCACATCCATCGATCATATCCATCCACTCTCGGGTCAACTCCCCGAGCAACTAACATCAACATTATTCTGACCAACCGGATGATCGATCCGAACAACATCCATCTTATGATGTAGATTCGGATGAATAGTCAGGCCCTGGATCAGCAGCATGTTCGTTTGATCACTAGTAGCTACCTCAGCTGAGCCATGAATATGGAGAGCGAATGGAATGATGGTGAGTGGTGAGTCAGTCCCATGGTATTTGCCTGTGGAACGTCCACTCGGAGGGGTTGATGGTGGATTTGCCGCTGGAGGAGACGAGGTCGTAGGGCGAGTCCTCCCCAAACTCCGTCGGCATCGCCTTCCAGTGCAGGCATGGCTCCCAGTCTGCCTCCTTCAGGATCTCCAGAATCTCTTCCACCACTATCTTGCTCCCCTCTTCAGACAGATGCAGGCCGTCGCTGCAAACATTTACACACACATATATATGCATTGCGTTGCATTGCATTGGTTCAGAATCGATCAGAAATGGAACTGATGTAGCTAGATGACTGCAGACAAGAGACAAGTCGATGAACTCACGTGAAGCAGGCTGTCGCCCAGTCGTCCCGTTTCTGCATGGCATTCCAAAGATCAACCACCTTCAGGTCCATCTCTTTGCATACGGAGATGCATGCTTCAGAGTAGAGACGACAGGTTTCGTTTGTACGCACTATCTCACTCAGGGCAGTGCTGCATGGTGCATGCGTATGCGTTTCAGGACAATGCGCAGTCAAAGCAATTACAATCTTAGCCCCAGCAATGCATTGCAATGTATCAAGAGTACTTCCCATCCATAATAGAATGGCGCAGATATCCTAGTAGAGAAAAGAGATGGCCCCTTCTCACCTAGTTGATTTACGCAGCATCTCCTCGTTCAGCGGTGGGCAGCTGAGGAAAATGACTCGAGTCTTCTCAGACAGGCTCTGAACATAAAGCAAGCTGTTAAACAACTAAACAAGTACAGAAATAGTACAAGCATTCATTCATTCATTTTGTACCTTGAGGTGCTCTGCAATCTTTCTCATGTTGTCTATGTACTCCTCAAGCGGCACATGAGGTCCAAGGCCAGACGAGTGGGCGGCAATGGAATCATTGCCACCAAAGTAAACTATTACCAAAGAAGGTTGCACCCGTGAATCCTAAGACAAATGGATCATGGAAAATTAGAAATTTTGATTTGGTAAACGGACAACTAATTTTATGGATCTCAAAAAGATAGTACTAGAATTATAAGCATCTTACTCTCAAAAAATAAAGAAGGTTAACTCTGCCAAGTAAGGTGGACAAATAGATTTCCATTGTATTTCCTGTTGGTGTGTATTAGGCCCATTGAGGCCCATCTTGTATAACCAGTATAAATAAACGTGTGTACTCCCAAGAGACACATAACATTAACCCTAAACTCTACATTTCCTTTTCATGTACAACAATCGCTCAAACAGATAGTACTAGAACTATAAGCATCTTACTCTCAAAAAATAAGGAGGTTAACTCTGCCAAGTAAGGTGGACAAATAGATTTCCATTGTATTTCCTTTTCATGTACAACAATCGGGTACACATTTACTGATTTACACTAGGCGTGCAGCTCAGAATTATCATTTTTTATGTACTCTAGAAATAATTACAAGCAATCAACAACTTATATTAATGCAAGTTCAAATCTATGTTGCAAAAGTAAAGATTACAGTATTGGAACTTGGCACCTGCCTAGAATGTTTATGTTCAGAATTAATTTGTACTAAGATTTACATTTTGAACCCAAAAAAGGATTCTGTCATATTGAAAGGGTACAATTACTCATCCCAAAAATGAGACCATAACACCTAGCCCAGCCATGAACAACAAGAAACAAGCAGATATGCTCTTCTCAGAAGACCAGTGCATAACAAAAGGAGGCTATTGCTTAAAATAAGATGTCGGAAAATTGGCGGCGGGGGCATAAACAAGAAGTATAAGATTACCAGAAGGTAGAGCCATGTAATGAGTTGAATTCATAATGTTAGACGATCTGATCTTAAGGAGAGCATTAGATAAGAGAAAAAGGCCTATACCTTGGGGAAAATTTTGTCGATGACTTGAAGGGCACGCCTTGAATTCCAGCCAATATAGCCTCTGAGAATAATATCAGCCTGAATGGTTTGAAGATAGAAAATTAGACATAGGAATTACTGAAGTAAGACAGTATATATAGTTACTAGAGAAAATAACGGATATTGTTTGATTATGGTTTAGTTACATGCACTTATACGTGTCAAGATTGTTACTGGCGTTTCGATAAATATGGCCACATCAACAAATTTGACAATAGCCATAGTGGTACGTACAAGGTATTTGTTTAAGGGCAATGTGAATCAGCAACTCACTTACCTCTAGCAAGATAAAATTTCGTGCTAAAATTAAGGTATTCAAAATAGAATATAGGACATGACTCAAGTCAGTTTCAAAAACTATGCAAAAATAGGTTAGTTTCCTAAGAGCATGACCAATGGGGGTCTAACTTAGCTTGTCCTAATACTCTAGCAAATAAAGTAGAAAACAATGTAGATGATTAGTGAACAGGAGATGTAAACAGTGGCTAGGTCGACTTAAGTTAAATCTGGATTGATGATGCTCTAAGGTGTTTTTGGCATGTGTTACTCTTAGGCTTTTCCTTTTATGCATTGTCTCTCGATTACGTCGGAACTACATAATATACCACAGGCATTCACAATATCTAGAACGAAGTATATATGTTTGGATTTTAATTCACTATAGGAAATGGCAGTAGTCTTGAGTATCTCTTAACGTCTCAACTACCAAAACAAAACCATTGAGATTGATCAAGGACCCTCAAGATTTCAAATTTGATTTGTGCTTATCTTTTAAATTTTGTATGAATTATTCGGTGTATCAAAATACTATATCTAAACCCTAACCCTATGCTACGATAACCTAGAAGAAAATGCCCAGTTATCGGGGGATCGTCGCATTCGATGCTCGGAAATTGCTAATTTTTTCACCGGTGATGTGTTTCGACGCATAATAGATGATGAAATGCAAATGACAGCAACATAGTTTTTTATATATTTTAAAAAATTCAAATATATTGGGTTGACCATCAATGTGCTACAGAGGGTGAAACCCTCGAGATAGGACCTTCTCTCGACACCAGGAAACCGTCGAGAAATAGCCTTAGTCTCAAGGGTGTTCAACGGAAACCCTTGAGTCTACTTATTTTTGACGGCCTACTTGAATATAGCCGTCGAGCGAGACGTAGCCCATGAGTCTACGAGGAGAAAGAATCTCTAGACGACTTCAAAGCGGCCGTCGAGAGAAGTCAGTATCTGTATTGACGGTGCTGGTGCGGCTGCCGAGAGAGACTAAGCTTTCTCGACGGCTTAGTATTTATTCTCGATGGTTCCGGCCGTCGACATAGATGTAGTGATTGCTATGCAAGATCAAGACGACATCGGAAAGACGATATTTGGTAATGTAGTTCAACATTTCGACTGGCGTCTGTGGAGCTCTAACTATAGGCGCTCCTCCTCAAACGCGGAAAGATGATAGGCACAAAAGCAGCCAACCACCCGGGTCACAGACAAAGGCGCATCCTACGCTAGAGCTAGATCATCATGACTAGTACACACTCACACCGCCTGGCTGCTTCGTAGTTGCCGGCCTGCACAGCACGCCTGAACAAGCTAGCACTTGCTTCTGCACCGCATAGGCCCAAGCGCATGTCAGCTTGCTCTGTGCTTCCGCCACTGCCAACCTCTATGCCTCTCTTATGGCCTACCGACCCAGCCACACCCAGATCGTCTGCCAGCTCGTGTCGGCCCAGCTACCGTCGTGGCCTACACTAGCGCCGCTCAGCCCAGCATCGCTAACCAACCACAGCCGTGGCCCAGCACAGCTAGTCGTTTCAGCCCATCGCAACCTGGGCCGCCTCACGCGGGCTGCTCCGCCACCTCCTTGAGCTGTTCTGCTGGTAGCCCAGCGTAGGAGTGCATCCCTCGGTCCACGGTCATAGGACCCACTGAGCTAACATGCCCTTTCACATGCCACTGGTTTTATGCTGCCCTCTATCCATGAAAAATATTTTGCTTCCAAACAGCCCCTTAGGGCATCTCCAATTGTGCCATGTCAGCTGACTATAAGAAGTCCACCTCATGTTTTTGCCTATGTGGAGGAGAGAAGAATGGAAGAGAGATAAAAGCTGGTTGTTATCTAATAGCCAGTCTATAGCGGATTATAAGGTGTATTGCACCTATTACACATAGGCTCATATTAAATTTAATAGCCAATGCTATAGTTAATCTATTGAAGATATTATCTACAAGCTGTCTATAGATAACATGGAGCTTTCTTATAGCCAATAATTGGCTATACCATTGGAGATACCCTTAAGCAGCGATATGGGTTTCATGTGTAAAGTAATCATGGAAATATTCTCTTGGAAACTAGCAAGCTAGCTGATTGCCAGGCATCATGGTGGGAATCAAATGACAAAACAGTCTATGTTTTCAACACTGCTTACATAAAAAAAATATTAAAATCCATCTACCAATTTAATCCTATATTGTTATTTATTATATTATAATTTACTAAAGAACCCTAAGGCTCCATTTGGAATTCAAAAATTTTACCAGAGTCAAGTGGAAATTGAGAAGGATGTTGTGAAATCGACGCAATCAAAATAGACTGTATATTCTGCTTGTTTAGAACATCCCTGTTTCCTTGGATACTTGTGAGTCTGTGACGATTGAAGAAGCACTGCCTCGCCATAAAAACACAGTGCTCCATGTGGCAGTAGTGAAAACATGGAGTAGCAAAATTCAGATAAGTAGAGATTTGAAATTACAATGTTATGAAAATATTTTGCACAAGCCTCATATGGATGGTGCAAATCGGTGGTCGAAAATAGAGAAGGTGGGCTTCATATATTTTTGTTGTTAAGAAATCATATATGACTGAGGGAGGTGGTGAGGTTTGATGTGTTTGAGTGAAACATCTGATTTCCATCCTTGAACTGTTCAAGGGCAGATGAGAAGAAGGTGAGAGAGAGGAAGGGGAAGCTGGGGACCTTGCGGGCGTAGATGTCGGCGAGGGCAGCACCCCATCCGCCGTTGCTGAAGCTGAACTGGACGATGGAGGAGCCGAAGAGCACGAACAGCGGCCGACCCTCACCTGCTGCTGGTGGCGGCATCTTCATTCTTCAAGCTCACCACATCTTCAACATTTGTTCTTGAAGCAAGCAGCAAGCAGCAAGCCCAGCGTCAGCGATGCTACAGCTGAGCACATTCAATTCCGCCGTGCCCACAGCCCACATTCAATTCTGCAAGCCTCCTACGCTACAGTGTTCGTTTGTGTCTGAAACGGCAAGCAAGCCGGGCCTACTAGCCTATGGTTATACCATAGTTCTCAAATCTCATGGGTTCACACCTCACAAAATCCATTGCTTTGTGCAGTGTAAAATGTGAAGAAAATTTTGAAGAAAGAATAGAGAAATAGATAATAGTAAAATGGAATGTGAGAATAGAGGTCCATATTTGGATGCTCGAAGTGAATGGCTTAGGCGATACACCAAGGAAACCGAGCCACTTTACTCTTCCATTTCGGCTTCTTTGTCGTTTTAACCGATGATCCGATCCTATTTTTTAAAAAAACTATGGCATGTATAATAAGAGTAATAACGAGCGCAGGCACAAACTAATCTCCTACCGTCGTTTGGAATAGGATTTGAATTTGCCAATGGTACGTAAATTTGGAATATAGAGATTCGGAGTCTCCTATATAGACAAAATTCTCTTTTATAAACCCTGGTCATGCAGTACCAGGCTAGCATTAAAGGAGCAGCCAGAGGCTGATAGAACAGAATAGACCCAGGCAAGGAAGACCGAGACCAGTCAGGCTCGGACATCTGCACTGGTAAAAGTGCTTAAATTTATAGTTGGATTGCAATTGATACCATACATCCACGATTCCAAATATGCATTTCTTCTTTTTTTCCCTTTTACACGAGGAGGTAGTACGACGAAAATAATGAGCGACTGAAAGCCAAGAAATCAAAATCATCGTGCCTTGGCAAGTGGAAACCAGTTAACCCTTCAATTTGGGGGCAAACATGAAATAGAATTGAAAACATAAATTTGAAGCAATCAAGCTGCAGTGTGCAGTGTGCACACCCGGTAGCGTGTTTACGCGGCCACCCGGTCCTCCGCCACGGACCGCTGGGCCGACGCGAGAAACCCACATGATCTTCGACCCTAATTGCACTTCTTCCTGAAAAAACCTCCAAAATTCCTCAAATTTGCCACGCTCGAAAGCGACGATTGGGTGAGTCCCTTTTCGATTCCGCTCATCTACAGCTTCGCCTTAAACCCGCTAACTTTTCCCCTTTGTTTATTGAACCCGAATCACTCAGGGAAGGCCTAACCATGGGGTCTCTGTTTGGGGACTTCGCCACCTCTTCATCATCAGTCGCTTCCTCGCCTCCTCATGCCCTTCCCTTAGCTCGGTGAGCATCATCCATCCTTCCTATAGCTCCCACATGCACTAATTTGGCGCAAGCAAAGCGTAGGATACGTCCATTAGGAGCGCCGGCTTGCGGTTCCACTACCGCATGTCGCTCCACTGCGTATGGTCATTTTCGGCTCCAACATGAACCTCCCTAGAAGCGCAGTAGGTACGAGAACCCTACGCTGGCGTGTGTTTGGTCGGAGTAGGGCTGCCGCAATGTGAGCTGAGGCGGATCAGCCACGTCGCCAGTCCAGAGGTAGATGACGATGTCAGGTCGTCCATCTTGCACAGAGATTTATGCCAAAGCCATGTCTTGGAGCCACTTACCAATTGACCCCCACGTGTCGGGTGTATGCGTCGGCGTGTCCTCATAGGTTCAAGGCACTGACGAGTGGGTCGGTGGCCCACCCGTTGGATTAAGTAAAGGCGCACCTAGGAATCGTGCCTCTTTAGTAGCGCTAGCGTATATCCGAAATACTCCTCCAGCGCATGCACTCGTGCGGTCGCCAGATACGGCTTTAGGGCATGCACTCGTGTGGTCGCGCTTGGGCGTGCTGGGTCGTTGCCTTGGGCCAGCCCACCATTGTGTGTCGCGTCCTTCCCTCTATTTTAGCCATTAATTAAATCCGAGAAAGGTAAGGGATTTATTAAAAATGACTAGAGACATCTAAAAATCCTAGAAAAATTAGGATAAATATTAGAGGTCGAGAATAATACTATAAAAATATAAGTTTACATTTTTCCACTGTTTTGGTGCCTAGATTATTTCTCAAAGGTCAAAACTAGTGTTAATAGTATTCCATTAATAGCTGAATTAATCTTTTCATTATTAAAAATAGTAAATGACCTTGGAACAGCTGGAAAATTCCCCAGGACTTAGGATAAAACTCTAGGCCAAGGAAAAATATATAAATACCATCCTCACATTAAAATAATCAAAGGAGGGATATTTTGGGTACCATTATCACATGTCTCTCTTTATGAACTTAAAATTTCAATTATTACCATAAAATTAAATAACTTGTTTTGGTTACAATACTTAAGAGTTCTGTTATTATTAATATAGTTTTTGATCACGTTTCGTTATAACGTAATGCATGACGTAGCATTTCGTCGGACAGTAGATAAGATCTCCCCTAAAGCAAGATATAATCGTCAACTAAAAACATAGTTGCATTCATGCATCATGTTTCGACTGCACTATTGGATATTTATTAGTGTTTATCTGTAAATTAGATCCCGAAGGAAGGTTCGGCGACGCTGAAGAGGAGTACCCACCGAATCAAGGCGAATTAACATTCCATAGTTCATGTCTATACCTAGTTTTCTAAAACTATGTTGTTTGTTATAAAAAATTTATGTTATATGAACTGCCTACTTGTTAACATATATGTTATACACATACTTATTCCTAGTAACTTGATTGCCCTATATGATTGTCTTGATTGTTATAATCCATGATTAACCTACATAACGGGTAAAACTTGCTTAGACATGCTTAGATTCAAAATAATCTTTAGGCATAAATCCACAAAACTGTGAACTGATATTCATTGGACATGCACTCATTCTTTCAAATTGAGGATATATGACAGTTAGGCTTGGTACCTGAGTTTGGGCTGATGTTATATGTTGACATGATTACGATGGGGTGTATACTCTGGAAGGGTCGGTTGGTCGAAAATGGTCATAGTCGAGTGTGTTGGTGGAATTGGTTTATGATGATAAATGGTTTAGTTATGAAATGTCCCAAGGGAAAAATGTCGTGGATGACGTTCGACTTAAATCCTTTGTAGAGCCATGAATAGGGAATATGTTGATCAGGGCTTGGAATGCCCTTGTGCTGGGTATAGCTATGGCTTACTCAGAAGGAGCGTGGAGTCACGTGCATATGGGGGCGCTGCTAACAAAAGATAATTCCAACACAACACGTAACCATCACCCGAAGTAAAGATTGAGAAGGAAGATAATTAGGGTAGGAAATGCCCTTGTGCTAGGTTTAGCGAAGGGCTTACCAAGGAGGAGCGCAGAGTCACGCACGTAACGGGGAGGGGGGCTATCATCAAAGGATGGTTTCAACACAACACGTGGCATTGTGTGGAGTATGGATTTGGGGTGCCAATTGAGTGCACTCTACAGAGGCACCCATGGACCACTCCTGAAAAAGACCGGCATGGGTCATCACTACGGTGATTATTGCCATACATCTCCAAGATGTCATGAGAGTAGCTTGGGCTGGCAACTCTCCTAGGCCGAAGCGGGCATCTACATATGGCCGGTGTGGTCCGCAACGAGATCGTCACTCCCGGAAAGATGGCGGGTGCTAGAAGGAAGATGGATTATGTTAAGTTTGGGTTGGTTGAGATCAAGGCTGGGTATGATTAGTGAACTCAGATTGGTCAATTTAGGGTTGAGATGGTGAGCTTCACTGGTTGGGTGGTTAGATTCGTAAGGTTGTTGTTAAGACAGGGATAAGTTCCTAGAGTGATTTACATAAACAATAAACCAATTAGTCAGATAGGGCGATTTAAACTTATATGAAAAATTGGCTTTTACACAAATAAAAGAACCTCTTTTCTTCTCTTGAAGCCTCTAGCATTAAGTGCATTAGGAGGGATATTAACTAGCCAGTGTTTAGAGGACACTGACCTCGTCTACTCCCACTCTTTTAGATGGTGGTTAAGAAGAGGATCTGTATGAGTGTCAGGAAGACAAGGATCAGGACGACGACGGCAAAGATGATGTTTAGGGTTACTTCAATCGGTTGCAAGAATGCATAGCCGTTTGAGAATTCTTTTCATGATCTTATGTTTTGATGTTTTTTTGTAACATACTGTAAGGCCTTTTGGCCTAATTATTATTAAAACTGCGGCATGCAACTTAATATGTACTATTCGTAATGATGAATTCGTATGTATGAATGATTAGACCAATCACTAGTGTACTAATCCAGAGACTAGTGCTCATGAACAGCAGCTCTCAGATAAGTATAAAAATGAGGATGAACATAATGATATTTATACCATCGAAGAAACAACGCTGCAACATTGACGTCCTCCGTCTTCCCGCTGATTCATTTCTTGTTCGGTTGTCAGTTTGTTACAGAAGGCCACAATAGCTACGACAATCAGATCCTTTCATCTGCAATAGTATAGCCAACCATTAATTATAAAAAAAATAGACATGTTAATCTATAGATAGCATATAAACAACCTCTCCGGTGAACTAGTTATAGCATGATCTCTAAAATTAGTATGAACCCATATGTAATAGTGTACGTACATATTGGAATCAGTTATAGACTGAACGGAAATTAATAGCTTGTGTCTCCTTTTTCCTTTTCCATATAAGCAAAATGCTAAGTTTGCTTCTTTATAACTATCTTTGTAACTAGTTGACTAACCACCATTAGAGATGCTCCTGCTCATGCTCATTCACATGCATATGCATGCACCAGTTTACATGTGGTGTTTTTTTGGATAACGAAAGAAAAACTTCCGACCTCTATCTTCTGAGACGTACACAGCCTTATTACATTGTTCAAAATAATGACAATCCAAATCCATAGAGAAAACTGAAAAGTACATGATAAATTTAGCCGCTCGCAATCCTTTTCATAAAACACCAGCCATGGTTGAAAAAAGTCTTGGCCACGACCTCCATGGCTTGACAAGCCTTAATGATGTTTTTTTAAACTTCATCCGGCTACAACATGTCTAGCACCGCAGCCAGTATGTCATGATGAAGGCAACCTTAAAAAAAGTGGCACTACCTCCCGTCATAAAAACGAGTCGTCGTTGACTTTTTTAACACGCCTTTAACCATTCGTCTTATTCAAAAATTATGTAAGTTATCATTTATTTTGTTGTGATTTGTTTTATTATTAAAGGTACTTTAAGCATGATTTATATTTACGCATACTTGCACTAAATTTTTTAATAAGATGAATGGTTAAAAGCGTGTCCAAAAGTCAATGACGACTTGTTTTTAGACCGGAGGTAGTATTTTTTTTTTCATCAAAGACAATATTGTTTGAACAATTCGAATTGCCCAAGAAGAAGCTGCAATTCCAACCAAAATTAATTTATTAGTTCCTAAGTTGTACAAAAAAGTTAAATCCCAAACATCCGAATAAGATTAGAGGGTCCACTTATATCAAGAGCTATTTGAATAACTCCCTCAAAAAATCGTTTTCACTAAATAACGATTACGAAAAAGATAATCAACGGTTTTAAACTACTACCTCCGGTCACAAAAAAGTTGCCGTTGACTTTTGCACACGCCTTTGACCGTTTGTCTTATTCAAAAATTTAGTTCAAATATGTGAAAATATAAGTCATACTTAAAATATATTTAATAATAAACCAAATCATAACAAAATAAATAATATTTACATAACTTTTTTGAATAAGACGAATGGTTGAAGACATGTCCAAAAGTCAACGGCAACTTCTTTCTGTGACCGGAGGGAGTATTACGGAAGCAACATTTTACGTGTCGAGTGGATGGGAGAATTGGATTGAATGCAGCAGGCCAGCCCATTGTCCAAAGTAAATTCCAAACATACGAGTAGCTGCATCTGCAGGCGTGTAGCTTCACCATTTACTAGCTTGCCGACTGCCCCAATCATTAACGTGCAGCTAGCTATTGGAGTATTGGTTGCCATGGAGGACCTAACCATAAACATTAATTGCCAGAGTTTTGCACCACTCTTCGGTGCGGTCACTGAAAAAAAAAACTAGAATATACCGATTTATTTGAACCGGCCCATACGACCTTATTTATACCGGTTTATAAGGATCGAAACGTGACAAACGCATCTGCGTCGGTTTTAGCTTAGAACCGTTACAAATGAGTAAATATTTGTGCACATTCCTGACTAGAACATATATATTTATGTCGGCTCTAGCCACGAACCGATACAAATAATTTGTTTTTTTGTGTTTTTATACCAAAAAAACCGGCACAAATGTATCTGTGATGGTTCGTGGCCTGAACTGACACTGTGTCATTTTATCCAAGAACCATCACATATGTGTATTTTTTAAAATTTTAAATCTTTTGAAGTTTATAACTTTTTCATATGAGCTCGAATGTAAAGAAACTTTTACGTAAATTGTGACTCTCGAGGAGATCTACAACTTTGTAACTAACATCTTTTTCATTTGAGACAATATATATATGCCTAAATAACCATTGCACTGATAGTTCATTTATAATTTATGTAAATGAATTCGGATTCAAAATAAATTAACATGAAAATAGTAGGCTTCCAGGAGATTTACAATTTTGTAGTTGAAAACTTTCTATTTATTATTATTTACATGCATAAAGAGTTGTTTAGTGATTTGAAAAATATTGGTCAAAAGGTATGCAAATCCCATTTTAATCAGATAATGGCATAGGGTGGGATGGTTAGAAAGGTGATGTTGGAGTGAAAAGATCATGAGTTCAATTTCTAAGCAAGCCAACATTTGAATTTCAAGTGATCTATGCCTCTTTCAATTTCTAAGCAAGCCAACATTTGAATTTCAAGTGATCTATGTCTCTTTATTTGTGCCCTTTCAAAAATCAACACAGATGATCGGTTTTAAATCGGCACAAAAATGACTTTTTTGGTGTAGTGCGTGATGTCAAGGGGTGATCCTACATGTATTTACCAACTAAAGTTTTATATGTGGAGGTCATGTGTGCCTCTTCATTGTTGGTTCAAAAACCAACACAGATGATTCGTTTTGAACTAGAACGAACTTTTGTGGCCCGTCTCTAGGTTTTTGAGGGCCCTAGGGCGAACGGGAGACTATGGGCCCTTTAGCTTCAGCTGTTGGTGAAATATACTTTTTATTTGTAACATGATAATTAATAAAACAAATAGTAGTATCAGTAAATACTAACATATATTTAATTTTGAAAAACAATGTCGATATTACAAACTAAAAGAGCAAGTAAAATGAAACTAATATGGTTACCTCAAATAACAGTCAAACTCCAATGACTCTGTTAATAATGTTTCAGTGCTTCATAAAAACTACTTCGGGCATTTCGTGATGCAAAATCATTAAGGACAATATCTAGATCAATGTTGTCCAAGATATCCTTCTCAATACAGCACATAGCCAAGCCATTCAAGCATTACGTGATGCAAAATCATTAAGGACAATATCTAGATCAATGTTGTCCAAGATATCATTCTCAATGCAGCACATAGCCAAGCCATTCAATCTTTCTTGTAACATAGTTGACCTCAAACAGTTTTTGTGGTCAATGTACTAATTGAATAATTGATGGATTGTAGATGATAGATCATGAATAATTATGATTTATGAATAGATGATAGGTTGAAAGTCAATAGATAAAATCACAAAGATAATTACTAATTAAATAATCTAAGTACCTATTAGGCTGTTAGGAGGAGTCGGCACGACGGCGTCGCGGTCTCGCGGAAGCCGAAAAATTAGGAGGCGTCGGCGGTCGGAGTCGGTCGCTCGGTGATGGCGAACAGGCGAGCGCCGAACAGGTTTAGCGCCGAGCCGCCGAACACAATTAGCGATTCAGGATTAGGCGGCCAGAATGCCAGATGAACCGTCGTTCTGCACTTCTGCTGGGCCTGGGCAATTAGCGATTCCAGGGAGCAAGCCGATTATGCCTTGCACGGTTGCACCCTTTGCTCAGTCGGTCTGCTGGGCCTGGGCCTTGCTGCGTTGGCCTTTGTGGCTTGCTCCCTTGACTTTGTTGATAGTGCTATGGGCTGGGCTGTATACATACCAGATCCTGGGCCCCCCTCCGTTCTGGGCCCCCGGCTGTCGCCCATCTGGCCATGGCCTAGAGCCGGCCCTGCGTATCTACTCGACTGCTCGGCTTGAGAGTCTGGCCGATAGAAAACATCCACATTGACCGTGTTGAGTGGATGCGAGTATCGTTGCTTGTTTGCCTGTGCCACTACTTGCAAGAACTGAGGTAATGGTCGAAGCCCATCGGAAGCTGTATGAGTATGAGCCAGGCTTCCGCAAGATGCGACGGAAGTTTACCTTTTTTTTCCCCCGCAAGCCAGAATGAGTAATTGAGTATGAGCCAGGCCTCAGGCATGTTCAAGTGACCCATCAAGCTAGGGGCAGAGAAGGCTCAGACTTGTTCGAGCAGGCCCGTGAGCTCGTCGTCTGGAATGGGAGGCACGAGGAGGGTGAAGGCCGAACAAGAGCATGAGGGGGCAGCCTGAGGCAGGGAGGGTTGTGACCTGATGCGGTGAGGAGGACAGTCGCCAAGAGGAGGGACAGGTGGTGGCACTGTATCGAAGGGAAGGAGAGAGAGATGTCGACGACTAAATTTGGAGAAGGGTGATGGTGGTGGGCTGGCGGTGGCTCTGGAGGTGGGCAGTGGCGGTGATGAGCGACGGTGACAAGATCTGGAGGTGGGGAGGAGCTTTGGGCGAAGGAGGTGGGGGGACAAGTGACGTCAGTGGATGGTGACGGAGGGGCGGACGACTTGAGATGGCAGCGAGAGGGAGGACACATGTGAGTGGTGAGTGGTGGAGGTTGGTTGGATGGCTAGATGAGGGAGGAGGTAGACCAAAATGGGTCGGTTAGATGGCCAGATGGGGGAGGAGATGAGTCGGAATGGGTCTTTATGGGTCTAGGACAAGCCACGAGCGAGTTAGACTTATTTTGACTTGAGCTTGTTAAAATGAACGAGCTAGACTCAGGGTTTTACTCAGACTCAGTTCGCTCACGAGCTGAACCAGACCTACTCACGAGCCTCAAGCTCAAGTTCCACCCATATCTGCATCTCATAGAATAAACTTATATATTTCCAAATACTCTATACCGCGTAGTCCGTGCGTAATCCGCCTCTTCGCGGTGCCACGTCGCCTTTTTTCCCTGGCCGTCCGATCGACGCGAGCGATGGCCCAGATCATGCCACGTTGGCCCAACCCACTCGGCTGGACGCGTGCCAGTACGCTGCCCCCGCCACATGTCCCTTCTTGCCCTCGCCTGGGCCGCGTGGAGCTTCCCCCAGCCCGCCACGCGCTGCCCCTGCCACTCAAACAACTTTGCAAAAAACCCCTCGAATACATATAGATAAGTGAAACGGATAAAAAAAAACATCATCTTATTACTTTGCGACTTATGTGTAGGGTTATAAACCCGGCGAATGGAGTTGATTTCCCGCAGGGAATCGTTAAATCGCCGCAACGGGATACTCAAAGCCATAATTTTTTTCAGAAAAATAATAGTTTTTAAAACGATTTCTTGCTAAAACTTGGTGATTTCTCACTAAACAAATCAGATGAGTTTTTATGTCTTGATTTCTCGTTCGATTTCCTCGTGAAAAGTAACATTTTTCACTGTGGAATTAAACAATTTTTCAATGACCATAACTATTTTCCTTTTTCCGCATAATCCATTCATCTAAACGAAAAAATCATCAATTTTTAAAAGAATAGCAGGAATCCAAGTGGACTTCACGAATTACGTCGAAACACAGACTTCTTTGGTTCTAATCAAGCTGCACACAGAAACCAAAAGCTCTCCATGCATAAGAAGTTCAAGTACGCTAGGGTATACAATTATTCAAATAGTAGCTACCTCTAACAATTGTTATGTCACTTAAGATAGTATTGTAGATAACGCATACCGTGCTAAAGATGACGACATGTTTTTTTATATAGATTTTTTGTCCTTTACGTCATCATCTATCTTGTATAGTACTAAGATTTACCGATGAGTTAAAACGTGTAACATGGTACCTGCTATGCTCTTAGACGAAGTAAAGGACTTACCAGAAGGATCGATCCCGAATACATACCATTGCAGCAACTAAGACATACCGAGTACTATTGTAGGGATCGAGTTGCTTCAAGTTCCTTTTGAGTTTTGGAGGACACGTAGATTTAAGATTTTATTCCCGCGAGGTTCACGCATCGAATTTATTTTGCGTTTACGTACCTCCGTCCTTTCCGTGCCCCACGAGAGGAATAGAAATCAGCAAACAAAGGAAAAATTGGTTGAATAATACACATTTAAATGGAAATTGGGAAAGTATGTCATAATTACTCATGAATCTATACAGATTCTACATGCCTGGTCATTTACCATTTAATTTAGCTAGTGCCTAAAATTCTAAACATTGTTACATGCACGGTCTGCGTTATTGTTTTCTTACGACCTTTAGAAATTAGTCAGTACTATAGTCATTACATCTACGACATAATGCTACATTTCACTGTTTATAAAATCTACATTAATCTGTATTATACAAGTCCACAAACGAGAGTTTATTAAAATGCATACCTAGTAATAATATGTCGAATAAACAGTCTGCTCACGAGGTACCAACACCTGCGCATTCAAACACATGAAATAATGAATAAAAGTTTACAAACTATGTCTTCATCTATATATTACATTATCTTCATACTTATACAAAGTAAAAAAAGATCACCTTGATGAAGACAGTGACAAAAACGCTACCAGCACAAACGAATGTAAATATTGCGCAGCAAGATGAGCACCGAGCAGTAGGCTTAGCACCGAGCAGCACGAAGCTGAGCAACGAGCAGCAAGCTGAGCACCAGACAGCAGAAATGCTTTGCGAAGGACTTAGCACCGGGCAGCACAAAATGTGCTGAGAACCGAGGACCACCCTGCTTATATAGCCGAGCGTACGTGATTAAATCATCATAAGCATGCAATTTATTAATGACTAATTACTTTTTAATTAAATTAAACACAGGTTTAACATATAATTGGGAGACATGAAATGACGTCTCACCCGCTGATTCTGTTCTCTCACATGCAGCTGCTGGCACTGGCACGCACTTCAACACGGCACACACTTTAACGCTAGCGAATCTGAGGTGCGGTCGGCGGGCGGGCGAGCGCGGGGCCGCGAGGGAATCCGAGGCGCGCGCGGGAGGAGCCGCCGCGTGTCCCACCGGATGGCTTCCGGCGCCTGGCGTGGCGGAAGCCAGCTTCCGTCGCCCGGCGTGGCGGAAGCCAGCCTGCCGACGCGCGGCGTGGCGGAAGCAGGCCTAGATCGCTAATAAATAAAATATACCGCATAGTTTCCCAATTTCCAATTATATGTATATTATTTAATCAATTTCTCTGCACACCATTTGCGCTGCACGGTGCTCACCTGCGCTTACACATTCGTGCTGCTCAGTGCTCAGCAACTCTTGTATTCTAAGTTCTTCACTTCGCAAACCTCTCAGCATTAAGACAGTCATATGGAGTTCCCATCGCCACCACGGGAGTCTCTCCACGAATCTGTCCCGGCAGGTGTTCAACGGCCAATGTGTCTATGCGGCAGTCTTTGCGTTTTGAGGAAGTCCCAAGACTTTTCCTATACGTACGGGAGAAGATATTGGAAGTGCGCGAACTATGCGTACGATCGAACAGCCGACATGGAGAGGAGGGCAAAGTACCCTGTAAGTCACTTCTTACTTATTTCTTCCCTAACGAACATATACACGCAGATGCTAACCTCGATCTTTTTAGCCTCCATTATGTGAGTTTATTCAATACTTGGACGCCGAGCAAACTCCCGATATGGAGCGGCAGATGCACCGGGAAGGGGCGGAGCGCAGGGCCAGGGCCGAGGAACGGTGGCAAGATGCCCTCCGTGAAGAAAGAAACAAGCAAGCGAGAGAAGAGTTTCAGGCACAGCGCGAGGCTGACCGACAGCGGCAGTTCAATGAGCGTGAGGCAGACCGTGCCAGAAAGCGCGAGAGAGCTGCTAGAGCCAGGGAAGCAGGACCTAGTGCGTTTGCGAAGGGAAAATACCCCCGCTGCACCCAGTAGTATTATTATCGTGTATGACAACTATGCTTTTTAATCTCCTAAGGCATGTAGGTTTAGTTATGATGCACTACTATGCTAGATTGTTTTATGCATCATGCGTGCCATTGTTTGTATTATGTAATCCAAATTTTTATTATTTAATCTCCGGTTCTCTAAAACCATAAACCGTTTATTTGCTCCGACAGAAAAAACTAATCATCATCTCGAATTTTACTATTATTTACTTCTTTTTATTTTTCTACTTAATTGAACGGAGTTAACAAATTAATCAAATAATGATAATGTCATAACGGTACCGTATTAGATAATGTGAAAAAAGGAGGGAATCAAATAACATAATGGAAAACGCCCTAGATAGGGTGTGAAACGACCTAAAACCCATTGCGACATACTTTCTCAATCTCCATATTAATCGACCAATTTTTCCCAGGCATGGCAGTGGTAGGAGGAGGCAAGGAGGGGGGCCACTGGCATATAGAGCGCCCGCTGGACGGGCGCCAATTAGTAAGCGCCCACTGGACAGGCGCTCCATATTAAACGCCCGCTGAACGGGCGATATTTAAATAACGCCCGCTGGACGGGCGTTATTTATATGTCGCCTAATTAACGGCGTGATATAATTAGTCTCCCGTCCATCCGGCGTTTCAAATTTAACGCCCGATCAGCGGGCGCCGGGAGGCTATTTTTTTAATTTTATTAAACGGGAAATTATTTTTTTAATTTCGAATTAAATTAAAGCTAGTACAGTAATAAATTCAGGTTTGTGCTGTATGCATACTAGATCCTGGGCCCTCCTTAGTCCTGGGCCCCCGGCCGTCGCCCCTCTGGCCATGGCCCAGAGCCGGCCCTGAGCACAAATATGCCATTCTTGTGTAGTGGGTATTGTCAAGAGATGATCCTACATGCATGTACTAACTAATGTTTCATAAGCGGAGGGCATTTGTGCCTCTTTATTTGTGCTGGATCAAAAAAATGACATGCATGACTGTTGTAGCAAGGGACACATCCCCTATGAACTTGGGACAGGCAAACCAGAGCAGATACAATAGGCCCAGAGGAGCAGCGGCCCAAAGGAGACCATGCCACCCGAAGGCGAGGCAACTGTGGATCAGAGGGGCAGCGGCCCAAAGGAGGCCTCGCCACCCGAAGGCGAGGCAACAGCGGATCAGAGAGGCATGGGCCGAAGGAGGGGTCGCCCCAATGCTCGCGGGGAACGTCGGCCCGAAGGAAGCCTCACCTCCCGAAGCCGGGGCATCAGCGGATCAAGGAAACGATGGTCCAAGAGGCACAAAGGAGAGGAGTTTCCTTGATCACCAAAATCTCGGAAACAACAAGAATAGAGGGTCGCGCATGCGTCAGGTATCGTACCACATGGCTGGAAGATACGTGTACGGAGCGCAACGACCCGGTCACCCTATAATCCTCCTTGTACCCTCGCTTTTGTCAAGACGGCAAGGGCATTTACGTAATAGCACATTTGTATAAGAACTCTAGGCATTGGGGTGCCTCCCACCTAAGTCCTCTTATAAATAGAGAGGCACAAGAATAATAAAGGGACAAGAAACAAATTGGAGACTAACTAACTTGTCGAAGCTTCGCTCCCCCGAGCTGCTCCGCGAGCCAGCCCCTTAGAAATTGGTTGTCTAGCTCGGGCCAAAGACAAAGACTAATTTTGAACTGGCACAAATATGCCTTTTTGGTGTAGTGGGTGTTGTTGAGGGAGTGATCCTACATGCATGTACCAACTAAAGTTTCATAGGCTATCGTCAACCGTGCTCAACTTAGGACATCTCCAATGTTGTTAAATCAGCTAGCTGTAAGGATCCCATCTCATTTTTTGTTTATGTGGAGGGAAGGAGAGGAGTGAGATAGAGACTAGCTCTTAGCTAAGAGTCCGTTTATAACGGATTACAAGGTGCATCTATCCTATTACATATGACTCATATTAATTTGTGGGACAATGTTATAGCTAACCTATTGAAGGGGTTGTTTATAAGCTATCTATATAAATGACATAGAAATTGCTTATTGTTGGTGATATGCCCTAGAGGCGATCATGTGAGATGATTGTATTATACGTCTATGTTCATATACTTATGAATTATTTGAATAAATGTCATTGCTTTATTCATTAAGTACGATTTAATTGTGAAACACATTGTCAATATGATATTATTCTAAATGATCTCTGTTAACGTATCATTATATGAAACAATAGTGATTTGATCAGCATATGTATTGATTTATGGTAGATGGGTCCAAGGGCAAGCGAAAGGAATTAGATGAGAAAATTATGTCTAAAGACCCAAAACAAATATAATAATAGAAAATATATTCCTCTTTCTTGATAATAATTATTTATCAAATAACATTAATGAATATAAAATATATTTTTTATTTTTGGAATGACTTCAAATATTTATTTGATTTCAGAGTTTTAACAACCGTTACCTTGGTTGCATAGTTGTAGGAAAACATTTATCAAAATACATTATTGAAATATATTTTTTAGGAAAGCATCCAAATATTCTTTTAAGTTTTACAAATACAAAAGCCCTTGTTCATAAATCACAATTAAATCATTTTAATTTTAAAGTAACATACTCATTTTTAAGTTTTAAATTTTTTATGCACAACTTTTTAATTATGCAAATGCCATGCATGATTTTTTTAATTTTTCATAAAAAAATGAGGATGTTACGTTAAGTGGGCAAATGGCTTTTATATGAGTTCTAAATGATGGGAAATAGTAAAAAGGACGGTATAGCAGGGTTCTCATTAAGCAAGGAAGACCTTGCTCTAAAGTGGAGGCCGAGGGGATGAAGAGATCCGAGAACAGGAAGACGATCTATCAGGTCAATGCCCCATACCCTTATCATGGTCAGTCTCATCTTTAGTGACTTCCGTGGTAAGGGGTCAGCCAACCAATAAAGACAATTGTTAGGGGGTAAGGCTAAGCTCTATTTCTCATTAAGAAAAGAAAGCGGTCCATTGAATAGGCTATAGAATGGAATCTCACTCAAGAGGAGCTCATGATGCTTCATTTGTTGGACCCCGCCTTCACTATAGTTTTATGTTCTACAATAGGTCGGAGGTCGGAGGGTCAGTAATTATAGGAGCCTCCGTCCAAGCTCGATAGTAAGAACACCGTGAACTAGCAAATCATGAGAAGCGGTCTAACATCAGCGAAAGATCTTAGTAGCGGTAGTAGGATTTTCATTTGGTTGCGGGTTTTGACATTCGACATGTTTTGGGGATTGGGGGTCATAGATCTCTTGGTTTGGAGCGTAAAGACACTCTAGGAAAAGAGCCAGACCTGCTTCACATGCTCAAAGTCATTCTACTGCTACTAGGCTGCTAGCCGGTAATATAGTATTTCCAAGCTAGGGGTATTGTTGTTTATGTACAAGGTTTTTCTCCTCAACCAAAGCATGGGTCAAAAAGGAAGAACATGACCATCAGCAAGAAAGGGCGTCCCGACGTCGACTCCGAAAGGAAGCTCGTGGGAGGGAAAGAGAGGAAAAGAACCAATGATTCACCCATATGAAGCTGAAGGAATGAAAGCATTAGAGTGAAGATTCCCAACTTAACCAGAAATGAAACCTCTCAAGGCAGATAAAGATTGACCATCGGGTTTATTTCCGAGTAAGGATAGAAGAAATGCCCTATGAATAAGGAAAGTGGCTAGTCTTCTTTCTTAGGCCAAGGAAGGAAAGCACAGTAGAACTAGCGTAACGGGACATGACAGCGGTTGGGGAGAGGGAAAAGCAATCAATCCAATGAACAGAAAAAGAGGCTTGACCTACTTGACTCATCGGTTAGAGTATCACTTTCATACAGCAAAAGTCATTAGTTCAAATATAATAGTATGTAAGGCCGAAACCCCCCACTTTTGCCAATAAAGTAAGGCTTCAATTTCCTCGTGCCTGTATTGAAAGATATTCGAGTATTCCACGGGCTCTCTCTTTCTACACTTTCCCACCGGGGATAATGTAGCTTTCAAAATAATTCCGGGTTGGGTCAATCATATTTTTATAAGGGCCACGGCGCCTCATATCGGACTGTCTAGGGGTTCTCTTATATCTCGGGGGGGTGTACTTCTCTTTCGGGGTGTGAATGATGAGAACTTGAGTTCAACTGCTCCTGAGCTTTCTCCTTGCTGTTTCTCCACTCCAAACCTCGTGAATCTGATATGTTCTAAATCTTCCCTAGTTTGTATGACATCCTCGTACCCATCTGTAGGCTTTCATCCAGAAGAAAAGTGCATAAAGTAAGAGGAAAATGAAATCAACGCCTCGTTGTTTAAAATAGAGCAAAAAAAGGAAAAATGAACCAAGAACCATAGCGAACCTTTTGTGCATGTACTTACTATGGTGAGGAATCGATAGCTGGCTTTCTAAGCTTTCCAACAATATACAACACTCTAGGTGAATATAGGTATTTTGGTGGCAGATTTGATTTGAAGATGGGAATGGAAGACGAGCAGTTGAAGCTATTCTAGTTGTTTCTCAACACTTGGACCTTGGAGAAATGGCTGGGTGGAGAGGGTGGAGAGGAGGGTTTTATAGCGGTGCTCTCTCATTGACATAGAGGGTCAAGTCGCATAGAGTGGATGGGTAGCCGAAGAGGAACTTGACATATAGCATCAAGTCGCATAGAAGCTATTCTAGTTCAAGTTTCGGTTGGATTACCAGCTCATACACTAAAGATGGTTTTCAACGAACTCAAAAATAAATATGCCATGCATGTCTAACTGTAAATGAAATTTGGATTGCTACACTACTGCATCTTACCAACATTTGGCACATTCAATTGGCTGCAATCCAAATGACTCAAATTTACCAATGAATTGGTCATGACCTCAATTGGCATGACAAGGGTCACCAACCAAACACAGCCTGAATTCCTTCACTCGTGACGTTACAGCTTTCACCATGAGTCGATTATGATGTAGACTTTAACACTGGTGGTTTATTGTGACTATAGCTCGTCGTAGTCGGTTTTTCCAATCCATGCGGATTTAGCGCGTGGTCGCCAAATATGATCAAGGTTCTAGTACGAGGGTTTCCGTAGCAATGCTATATATTTTACACACAAAAACCATGAGAATGACTAGTATACTCTCGAAAGCAAGGATTCCCCCATGAGTTTGTCATCCAGATAAATTTTATCAACCGGTATAATCCGTTTATCTTGTTCATCTCTTTCATATTTTTTTAAAAATTTGTTTACTATTTGTTTTATATACCTACTATTTTTTATTTTGTATTTGATTTTTAAAAATACAAAACAAATACCAAACAAATTTTTTTAAAAAAATAAAACTTGATATGTGGATACATTCTGATGAGATGAACAAGCCCAACGGTTTGGATTAGTCGATAAAATTATCAAATTTCATAAACTCTAAACTCGTAAGAGTACGAAGGGATCAGTACGCGAGACCACGCTAGCCATTGTCTAAAAATCATATTGGGCAAATTGGATTCTTTTACTATACCAGAGTAAATTTGTTATTATTTCCGCTCGATTCAATTTTTTTCCCTATTATGTCATGTAATATTTGAGGCCTGGGCTAACGTAGCAGCCACGTTCTTTTACTGCTCAGAAGTGGCCGCGCTTTTGGTTTTACAATATCCTGACAGGGAGCAGGGCATCAAGATTTACCTACAAGCCCGTAATCGAGTCTTGGTTTAAATCAAAATTTACATTTAGAAGACCATCGTAATTACTAACCAAATATTGCAAGGGTATCGACTAGGCATCATGGTGTGCTGTTACGGTTTCGTCCCCTGCATCTAAGAGAACAGATATTGTCATATTCATCTTGCTTGGTAAGGTGAACCTTTAAATGCATTCAAAGTATTAGTTAGGAAAAGGAAACAGTTAGTAACCTTTTTAAGATACTTCCTGTGAAGTTTCAATGCAACAGTGCAAGCCTTTTTTGCATCCATCTTTCCATTGACATTATTCAATATCTGAATAAACAAAAAGAATGAAAAAGAGCAAGATAAGTTACAAAAAACTAAATCAGCAAACAATATAAGGCCACACACTGTGCAGCTATGGTACGCTTATTTCATTTGAGTTCATCTCAAACGTTAATTAAACCTATAAAAAGTTAACAAGTAAGGAAACTGCAAACTAATAAATCATTTGCACTCGAAAAGCCACGGTGCATGTACATGTCATCTACTACATATTACAAAACCACTATATAAAAAACAGTCACCAAATTTTTCCCCCACAAAATGAAGCGAAATAGTAATGGATGCATTTTGTAGATAATAGATACAGTTAAGGATATGAAGATTAGAGCTACGGACAGTGCAGGCCTAGTACAGCTCTTGGCTAGTCGTTACAGTCCATAGTTTTAAATTTATTTTCTGTATCTAGCCCCCATTACATTAGTATGCTTAATTTTAACCACAAACTCCGCTTACTCATGGTTTTCCTTTAATCCCTTGTCCTACAGGCAATTCTGCTGCCATGCGAAATTCACCTTTATTTCCCTTCTATAATATGAAATAGTGACGCAGCTTGCATTCCAATTTAAAATAATAGGAATAACTGAATACATGGAGAGGAAAGGAATAACTTAACCCATCTTACCCTAATAATATCATCAATCCCTCGAGTTTCATGCAGAAGGTTTGAACTGTTTTCCTCCAGAACACTAGCAACCAGGAAAACGGAAATAGGGACAGGGCCATCACCATTATTTGTGGCATTCTTCATATTCTCCCTCTCGTACTTGCCAAACTGGCGTGTTGATTTTCTTTTTTGTTTATATCCTTGAGTTCTGTCAATTCCAGCCCCAGTTTCTTCGTATGTGAAAAATATATCAGGATCATATTCTAGAGCCCACATCATCTGCAGATAGGTTTCTGACGAAATGTGATTACCAGTCATCAACAATTTTACCCATTTCATTTGAAAACAAAATACACACCATGGACTACAAACTTCTCAATCAAACAATAAACTTCCAAGACAGACGGTAATTGATACGAGCGGGTTCAAGATGAGCTTGCTCATATGCACGGGTGCCCAGCCGATGGCCGGATCGCAAGCTGCACGACGACGAGATCGTCACGGCAGCGCACGCTTTGGGTAGTTGGCTGTTTTCGGAGCCACCGCCTGAGATTAGTTTTGCGGCATCAAAAGCATGCCATTTTCTTCCTTCCTGCTTCCCTTTTATTCTTCCAAAACACCCTCACGCACACCACAGCTCGGCTAACAAACTCCTAAACTCCTAAACTCACTCCCTGATACAACTAACAGCCTATAGCTTATCCTAACCCAACTAACAGTCCGCAGCACCTGGTGCTACACAACCGACAACAACTAACCCAGCTAAAACGCTGGCTGAAACCAATCCTCGCGTGTCGCCGCACATTGACGCGATCCAGCCCTTGTCCCATAACATTACTTCCTGTTGACGAAGCTTGTCCTCAAGCTTGAATTCCGGGAAAGAACGACGGAGCACGATAGCATCCATCCACGTAGCTTCCTCTGCGGATTCACCTGCCCAATGAATGAGGAACTGGCGCTTTCCTTCGGCAAACCTTTGAGCGAGGATGTTGTGAGGTTCCGGCTGGACGGGTGCATGGATGGGGGCAACCGCCGCTGGTAAAGCCAAGGACTCGAAGGTGGTTCCCCTATGAACGTCTTGAGCAGCGAGACATGGAAAACATTGTGAATCCTCGCTGTGTCCGGCAATTGTAGCCGATAAGCCACTGGACCCACCCGATTGATGATGCGTTATGGCCCATAGAACCTAGGCGTCAGCTTGGAGAAGGAAGAAGGTCCACGTGCTGATACTTGCCGATGCTTTTGGAGCTTGAGCCAAACCCATGAATCCACCTCAAATTCCACCTCTCTATGCTTACCATCATACTGTTGTTTCATACGGTTCTAATCCTGAAGAAGTTGATCCTTAGCCTGCTGTAATAGAGTATCTCTGTCCACCGGTGCGCAGTCCACTGAATCAATGCTGGTTGTGCCCTGCTGATAAGGTGTCAGTTTAGGTGATTGTCGTCCGTACACCAACTCAAATGGAGTCAACCGGTGAGCTGAGTGAAATGATGTATTGTAACAATATTCAGCCAATGGGACCCACTGCGCCCAAGAAGATGGATATGATGAAGCCAAACAACGGAGGTACATTTCCACGGTTCTGTTGACTACCTCCGTCTGCCCTTCAGATTGAGGGTGATACGCTGTGGACATCAACAGGGCGGTGCCACGCCTTTTGAATAGCCCTTGCCAGAAGGCACTGAGGAACACTGGATCGCGTTCTGGAACAATCGAATCAGGTTTGCCATGAAGACGCACCACTTGATCAAAGAATAGGCGAGCGACTGTCGGTGTTGTAGCCGGCCGTGCAAAGGGCATAAAATGGCCATGTTTGGATAGTCGATCTACTACCACCAACATGGTTGTCTTGCCCTGCGACTTAGGAAGGTCAGTGATGAAATCTATAGAAATGTCGGCCCACACCTGATGCGGCACTGGAAGTGGTTGTAGGAGGCCGGTGGGAGCCAGGGTGCTGACCTTGTGTTGTTGGCAAGTGAGACACCGAGTCACAAACTGTTCTACAGATGCTCATTGTTTCTCTCACAGATGCGATGCTTGAAGGCGATGGAGTGTCTTCTGGATCCCCTCATGTGTCAGAGCATGGATAGAGGCGATGATCGGCTCCATCAATGGCGAGGAGGCTGGCACAAAAAGACGATGGTCGCGGTACACCAGCCCCTCGGACCTCCCAACGTGGCAATTTTCCTTGGCCGGCGGCTTGGGTTAGGGGACTTGCTGCTGATCCAGCGTGCCACTATGTTAGGTGACGAGTTGCTACACCTCTTGGATCTGCTCGCAGCATGTCGAACCACCCTGCATGCGTCACCTCCACAGGAGTCGACACTGTTGCGCATTCAGCCTCCTCCATAGATGACCATGATATGGCATCAGCCGCCTAATTGTGTCGCCCCAATTTATATTCGACCTGAAAGTCAAAGCCCATTAGTTTGCTCAACCAATGTTGTTGTGGAGGTGTAATGAGAGCCTGCTCCAGAAGAAACTTGAGAATTCCATGGTCAGTTCGGACCACAAAGGGGTGACACCATAAGTAAGGTCGCTAGTGTCGGACTGCCTTAGAAAGCCCAATGAGCTCTCTTTCATATGCAACGAGCTTTCGATGTCGATCTGCTAGCTTCCTACTGAAATAGGCAATTGGATGCCCATGTTGCTGAAGAACCGCGCCAATTCCCATGCCGAAAGCTTCACACTTTGCCACAAACAGGGCCTTGAAGTCAAGCATCTGAAGTACTGAGATATCAGCACCCTCTTAAGGCGGTAAAAAGCCTCCTCAACCGCTTGGTTCCACTCAAAGTTGTTTCTTCGTAGAAGGACAGTGAGGGGGTCAGCGATATCTGCATAGCTCTGAATGAACCGCCCGTAGTAGCTGGTCAGCCCCAAAAATCCCCTGAGCGTTAGACTGTCGTCGGTTGAGGCCAGTCGGTCACCGCCCGTAACTTCTCAAGGTCAGCGGCCACTCCATTATGTCCGAGGTACCCCACTCGCTCTTGCGCAAAGGCACACTTGGATCTTTTCAGGTACAATCTGTGCAACCTTAACTTATCCAGCACCGCACGAAGATGTTCCTGGTGCTCCTCCTCAGTGAGGCTCTAAACCAAAATGTCATCAAAGAACACAAGGACGAACTTGTGTAAGAACTCCTGCAAGACCTCATTCATGAGTGCTTGGAAGGTTGACGGCGCATTGGCCAGGCCGAATGGCATCACCAAGAACCCATAATGCCCGTGGTGCGTCCGGAAGGCCGTTTTCTCGACGTCCTCCGCGTGCATTCGGACTTGATGACAGCCCGAACGGAGATCTAACTTGGTGAAGTAGCGGGCTCCCCGCAGTTTGTCCAACAGCTCCTCAACAACTGGGATAGGGAACTTGTCCTTGACTGTCCATGTGTTGAGCTCACAGTAGTCCACACAAAAACGCCACGTGCCATCTCCCTTGTTGACCAGCAAAACCGAAGAAGAGAATGGTGATCGACTGGCTTGAATAATCCCTTGCTTGAGCGTGGCTTCACACTGAGACTCGATCTCGTCTTTCTGATGATATGGATACCGATAGGGTCTCACCACCACCGGGTAGGTCCCCTCAGCAAGCGTAATCCGATGGTCACACCATCTCGGCGGCAGTAGCCCTTTTGGTTCAGCAAACACATCTTCGTAATCTTCCAGCAATCCTTGTATCCCTATTGCTACCTTGACGTCAGTTTGCCACAGGTTTGCGCGTCGTTGTCGCTGCATCCCTTGCAATTGGACTTGCGCCTCATTGGTTGTAAATCCCATGGTAAGCTTCTCAAAATTCCATTGGATATTGCCCAAGGTCCTCAACCATTGTGCCCCTAGTACAATGTAGAAGGCATCAATGGGAGCACCATGAATGGGGCAGAGAACTCATCTTGTATGGTGAAGGTCACGGACGACATGGTTCCGAGACACAACAACTGTGAACTTCCTGCTACTCGAACCTGCTGGGGTGTGCTATCTTCCATCCTCCATTTTCCTTGGCGACCGGCATAAGCACTCATCAAGTTGTGAGTGCTGCCACTGTCAGTGAGGCACAGCCAGCGTCTTCCATTCATGTGCACCCACACCTGCATAGTATTCCCGTGCTTGGGCCCCAAAGCCGCTATCATGCAAAGGGAGGTGTCCAACCCTGGCAGCTCGGAACCATCTTCCTCAGTTGGTTCAACTTCTTCGTCCACCTCCAAATGGAATAGGCGCTTGCACCGATGCCCTTTAGATTAAACCTCATCCAGTTGTAACAAAGCCCCTTCGCGCGCCGTTCAGCGAGTTGGTCGGCAGATAGACGCAGCCTATTGTTGACGGAGGTCGCACTGCTCTGGGCTCTGGTCGCTGGTCCTGTACGTGCGGGTTGATTCGAGCCGCTTCCTGCCTGATACACCGGTGAAGAGGACCCGCTGGATGCTGACGCCTGCACGTCGGCGACCCAACCCGCTGCTCCACTCCCTCCTATCGGCATGGACGCAATGGCCGCCATTGCCATGTGTGGCGCGCCAGTGGCGCCGACTCCCACGGCACGGCGGTCGAGAGGCAATCAGCCCCGACCAAATCCCTCCAGCCCGTGAAGGGCCTCGGCGATCCAAGCGGCCTTCCTCGACTCTGCCTCCCGAACGCTCACAGCGGACGTCTGCGCCCAGCGCCACGGAAAAACCGGCCATAAACATGTCGATCTGGTCAGTTCTCTTCATCCCCGTCGTCCAAGCCAGCAGCTTCTGGAACTCCCTTGCATACTAGTCCACGCTAGTGGTGCCTTGTTTGAGATTAACAAGGTCTCCCAAAGGTCCAGCGCTTGAGTGTCGAGTGAAGCGTTGAATGAATGCCTCTGAAAATTCTTCCTAGGCAATCCTCAAATCCTCTCTTTGCCAGTTGTCGAGAACCTTGTGTGCCTCCCCAGTGAGATGGAGGCCGACGATCACCACATACTCCTCCGCTGCAATGTAGTGGATGTGGAAGAATCGCTCGCACCTTCGTAGCCAACTGAGAGGATCACCTTGGCCATCATAGTCGGGAAGGTCAAAGCGCGGGGGGACAAGGTATCCACCGGCGTGCACCTTCCTTCAAATCGTGGCCAGCCCCGCAGCGTCGCCCACTCATACCCCTGCTCCCATGGTCACTGGTTGCCGCAGCTCCGGGTTCCTTTGGAGCGCCCTTCGCCACTTCATCGCCCTCCAAACTAGAATTCACCACAGGTTCGTTTCAATTCATCATCTTCATCATCTCCACCACCATCGTCTTCACCTCCACTTCTCCAAGACCGCAACTCGGTCTTCCAATGGATTGGCCATCGCGCCAGAGTCGATTGGTTCTAATACCAAATTGATAAGAGCGGACTACGAGGTGTTGAGCTGGGCTGAGCATCGGGCGCGTAGGAGGCTTGCACCAACACTGCGAAGGCTGGCACGAGTAAAACTGACTCACGCTCGCACATTCACATCCGGATTTTCGCGAGAATTTAAGAAATTTGACCAGGAAGAAGAGGAGTTCTACTCGGAGTAGATTTTCCTCACCATTATAAAAACAGGTCCAAGGTGAGCCAGGAGGCATAACAGAAGAGGGTTTTTTGTGTGTTGAGAAGAACTCAGATCCGTAAGCCCAAAGAAGAAACCAGTTTGAGTGCAGCTCTTGGAACAATGCATGGGATGCGGATTTCGAAGGAGAGGTGCTCCAGGAGGCTATTGATGGTCTGACAAGTGAAGGTCAGACTGGCTAGTTGAACGGTGAAGTCAGTGATGATTCGTGCCAAGAGGAGAGTACATCAAGTGGTCAGGCCAGAAATCTGTTCAACGTTAAGAATAAATTAGGCGATGAGACCAGGGATCTATTCTGGGTGGCGGATGGATTGGACGGTGCAAACTGTGGTCGGTAGTTGAACAAATAAGGAACTAGTGCTAATGTGGCAAAAAAAGGTGGCTGAAAGTGACTCAGAACGCAACGATGATGACGTTATCTCAAGGATCAAATAGGCAATCAACTAAAGCGTGGATATTGGATTTGGTCGGTTCATTCATGTAACACGCAGAAGTGAAGCATGTGTTGGGGCCAACGAGAATTTAATTTTGTTCTAGACCTTAACATGATGGGATGGTGTTTCAGGCTGTTACATATGAAAGAGCCATGGGATCATAAAAGGAAGCAAGGCTGTGATAATCAGGGAGAGGACAACGTCACGTTTGTATAGGCTAAAGAGTAGTTGCGAATTCCAGGTGCAGGGATTACTATTGTAGGAGGGCGAAGTGTTAAGTCAGACTCGTTGGGCGGCTTGAAGCCACGAAGTATCAACTCAAGTCCGAGTACACGGTGTTCGCGTGAGGCGTGTTCAAGCTTCTAGTGGTGTGTCAAATTCGTGTATGAATTGGGTTACATGGACTCTGAATTGTAATAGGCAGGGGAGGGTCGTGCCAAGATCGGACTCGTCTCCGCTATAAATAGGGAGGCGCCACTGGTGTAGCCGGTCATGACAATCTAACTGTAGCGCAAGACGCATAGGGGTGAGCAGCTAGCTTGTGGTCGCGACCCAAGTGGTTTGGTGTGCGTGCTGATTGGGGAGGAACGCCCATAGTCAAAGCCCCACAAACGTAGACAATCATGTCAAACTGCGTTACTAAATATCATGTCTCCGGTGTGATCTAAATCTTGTGTGGCAATTAAAACTTTAACAGTTAAAATATGAGTTACGTCTGTAGTTCCATTCTGTATGCTCTGTAGTTCCATTCTGTATGCTGCGGTTCTGACCCCCTTGTTGCAATTTAATCCTGACTTAGAGGTAAACTCCAACTAGAACTCTCCCTTGGAGTCGGCAGCAGCCAGTTGATGGCTCGTGTATCAACTAGAAGATACTAGAAAGAAGGTGATAACTGGTTGAATTAATTAGTTTTTGCTAAGTTGGTTTAATCCAAAGTTAGTTCATGAGCTCTATAAGCAGCAGCATAATGCAACCTTGTATTGGATAAGCATAGCAGTGAAATAAGATACTAATATTCCCCAGCTCCCTTTGTTTTTCAAGCTACGTGTTCAGTTTATAGTGAGATTAAGAGAGTGAGCATCTGGGTCACCACCCCTTTTTAAGACGATGTATAGTTGTTAGTGATAACCATCTTGATGGGCTTTTTCCAAATCCAGGTTTTCTATGTAGATACAGCACAATCCAACCACATAAATAGAAGTAAGCATGCACTATGTTCAATTGCTTTAGTGACTGACAAACCTTGATTCTATGCCCTGAAACAAGGCGCACGATTAAGCTGATGCCAGCAACCACACTCCAGGCACAGGTAGAGGATAGGGGAGGTAGTTTGACTATTTGATTTATTTCTTGATTATTCAAAAAGCATTTGACCATCCCTTATATAGATAGGCCTATCCCTATAGAATCTAAACCCCCACACAAATCTCTAGCAAACCTAATCTAATCCTACAAGATCTCTTATAGTAGAAATTAATTTAGATCAAATCCCCGACTTCCTAATTTAGTAATAAGTTGTGTCCAACGTACAGTTAACAGCATTGTGAGTCTGTGAAGACTACAGTTTGTGCGGATGAAGACCAAAAATGGTTCAACGCCTTTGAACATAGGCGTAACATTATAAAGCTTAATGAAAGCATACTTGAATTTCAAATATGTGAAATGTGAAAAATCATTTGATGAAAAGGAATTTCCAGTCCAACATAATAAGGGTATAATACAACTACACTATGTTTTACTTGTTTTATACATCAAACCATGGATGAATAGATCAAATGTTTTAGATTTAGATCGACATGTTAAAATGAATTAGTTACCTCCCATAAGTACAAAGAGTCCCCAAATGATAATTCACGCCGAAACAATACCATGAACATGCGGAATGCAAAGAGATAGTCACCTCCACCAAGTGTTTCTGTAACCAGGAGTCAACAATAACCAATTTGAGTGTAATAACAGCAAAATGCAGATGGAGAGTGTTTAATAGATCTAAAAGTCCTCATTATGTACCTAGGTGGTCATGTAACTTTGGGTCGAGCACCTGAATGATAGAAGCAAGGTGCTGAAGCTGGTTCTCCACCCCAACAGATTGCTGCGTGCATCTGAAATTCCCTCGCTTTAAAAATTTCAAATGGGAGGTGATTAATGAGATCAGAAAAAACACGACACGGCAAAGACTGATTGAGAAGCATATACCAGTCTACGCATCAACCTCTCAAAACACCAGAAAGCATCTGCTTCATCATTGAGTAGCACTATCATTGGTGAGCATAAATCACTCATACCTGTTTGAGATGTTAAAAGTATATATGTAATAAGATTTTTAAACCATAAATAATCCCTTTTTATGCAAGTAAGACTGTAAGAGACATCCACCTTGGCAATAACCAACTTCTTTGTCGATCCATGCATAAACAGCTAGAATATCCCATAACCTCAAAAGATTTTCTTTCTTCTCATAAAATACCATGGAGCGGTCAGTGCGTAGTACATCAAGGCCTATTATGCCCCCAAAAAGAAGATCATACGGAAGGGCACAATGGAATAACAACAAGCAATAGGAGCACAAAATCAATGCTTAGACCTTACCGATTTGATGTAACGTAAGTTTCCACTCAATTATTTGTTTATCCATTACACGGTGCATGGGCTCCTCCACCTCATTTCCATTCCTGCTGCTGGTTGAACTTACTTGTAATGTGTTCTGCTGTGAAGTAGCTTCAAGCAATACCAAAGGGTCGTTTATAGGCATGCCATCCTCAGTTATAATTGGGGCTGTGATGATTCTACCACTACCAACATGAGAATCCATCTCTTTGCATTCTTCTTTCCATCTAGCATACTGTAATCTGCATAGGTCACATGTAGAAGGTAGCATGAGATGAATAAACTACCGACAAAATTATCAAAAGTTGAGTACCTTCTCTTCTGCCTAATATGCTCCCGCTCATCAAAGGTGCTCCCAGGATCAAAACATCCAAGTAAAAACTCCCAAACCTCTCCCCTAATTGTAGGATGTACACCCTACCAGAGATAGAGAAATCATTATGTTGGTGAAGATTAAGGAAACCTTTTTTTTCAAATGAAGGACGTTTTTACTCCTCTTTGTATCCGGTCTAGAACTGAAGCAATATCTAGGCAGCCTTCATGCGTTAATGCCGCATGCCACTTTCGAACACTCAATGTCTTGCCAGCCTGGGATGGAGGATGAAATCAATCAGCGCAAGAAGAATCATAATAATTTGTATTGCTCTGCAAGAGATGAAACAGAGCAGATCACTCACTCTAGAATAACGGAAAAGGGGGTAAATCCTTGAATCAGTAATTCAGTAGGATGAAAAAATAAAATATAACACTGGTCCGTCGGATACCTGGTCGGGCACTACATTTAGACCTTGTTATGACACTGTTACGACAAATAACCCACAAGTGACGGATGAAACGTTTATGATGCAGAGGACTTGGAGTTGTAGTAGGCCTTGTAGCCATGATAGAGAAGAAAATAAGAGATCTTTTTTATCTTTTCAGAGATGAAGCAAGCAGAATCGATGTTTGGCCGGAAAAGAATTGATAGTGCGAGTAATTACTTTAGATGGAATCGGCAGCGAGGGGATGGAACGTACGCATAGATAGATAGATCGATCCAAGAATTAGGAAATAAATGAAGTTATTTATTTCCTAATCTTGTGAGCCTGAGCCTGACCTTGATCTTGAACTTGGTGTTGGGGACGTTATGGGTGCAATCGGGGCGGAGTTGGTAGAAGGAATCGGCAGCCTCCCCGCCGCCGCTGATGCCACCCCATCTCTTCATCCTCGCAAAATTCTTTCTTCTTGCCTTAGCAGCAACGGCTACGAGCCGAGCAGATCCAACAAGCAAACAAAATCTTTCATTTCATTCATTCATTCCATCAAAAGAGGGAAGAGGCTACCTTGAATTGGTGGATGTGACTTGGGAGATGAAGACCAACCTGGAGGCTGGAGGCCGGAGGCTGGAGAGGAAGCAACTTGGTTGGATTCCACGTTCCAACTTCCAACCTCCAATTCCAAGTCTCCAACCTCTTCTGCTTTTGGAAGGCACTCACTCCCTCCTCTACTGCTGTGCTGTCTGTGTTGTACAAACCCCTCCCCTCTCACCTTTCCTCCCTTCCAATCCAGCTGGAACAATTCGACACGCGCTCACTCGCTCAGCTTTGCTCCATGAGGGCATCTCCAATAGTAGAGACAACTTATTGTCTATAAGATCTAGGTGGCACATCCTAGTCAGCTTAAGAAATCATTTCTGCATCCAATAGCTTAGCTATAAGCATCCACTCCAGACCCTGTGGGACCCACACATAATAAATGCTTCTTCCTTCCGTTCTTCACTTCTCCCCCAAATCCATCTCTTCCAAGCCGCCTCCCCTCCTCCGCCGCGTCCGGCCCTCCCCTTGCCGCCGCCACCTCAAGCCACCAGCACGGGAGCGGATCCGGCGGCAGCGCCCTACCTCCTCCACCGGCCGGCACAACGACTCGGCCAGCGAGCTCCCACGGCGACGGCGGCTCCGTCCTCGCGTCGTTGTCGCCCTCTCCTCCCCTCGCCGCCGCCATCCCACGCGGCCTCGCCGTTGTGCCCCCTCCCCTCGCCGCGGCCATCCCACGTGGCCTCGCCATTGTGGCCCCCTCCCCTGGCCGCCGCCTTAAGCCATCTCGCGGGGCGACGACGACGAGGTGAGCGGCGACTTCGGCAAGGTGAGTTGCGACTCTAGCCATGGCGCGGCGGCGACCACTCCGACGAGGTGAGCGGCGACTTCGGCGAGGTGAGCTTCGACTCCGACCATGGTGCAAACCAACCAGCACCGGGAGGAAGAGAGAAGGGGTGGGGGATGGACGCGTGGCGTGGTTGCATCGAGGCGCACGCCTAGCGACCGGCGCTTGGTGAAGCGCCGGCGCTTGCCCATTTCGTCTTCTCTCTCCTACAGGTCAGCAAAAATAATGATGTGGAGGGCTCATAGCCTGTTGATGTGTCCCCATTGGAGATGCTCTGAAACGCCCATATATTCTCCCTCCGATTCATGGAAACTCGTCGTTTTCGGCATTAACTGTCTTAAAAAAAGTAATTTTATTCATTAATTATCATTGTAATATATGTATATATATGTGTCGGTGTCTGGGAAACGCGCCTTGGAAGGGCAGCGGGTCCACGGACCGGCAGACGAATTTGTAGTTGGAGTGAGGCCCAACGACAACCCTTCTCAGCAACCCGGGGCGGCGGCCGAGCTCCCGGAGGTTCAGGCCGCGCGGTCTTCCCGGACAGCGCCTGGTGCGACTTGGCGATCCGGGTACAGATCCGTCGTACGGTAAGAGAAATAGGGGGAGAGAGAAGAATACAAACCATGAAGACACAACCAATTTACCCTGGTTCGAGCCCCCACTGCCGGGTAATAGCTCTACTCCAGCTCTTGTTGATTATATGGTGGAAAAAAGTACAAGGGTGCCGAGACCGGGCTTGGAGGCACCGATCCCGAGCTTACAGGGAAGTTTCAGACACTCAAGATGGCTAAGGACTACGACTACTGCTAAGGAAGCTTCGGACGCGTGTGTTGCTTGGGTTGCTTGTTGCCACTCTGGATCGCTTGGCCCCGATTGGGTCTGGCTGATTACGGCAGGCCCCGCGTCCATCATTGCTTTAGTGGCGGTGCCCTTGTCTCATTCCGGGGCTCCGTCCTGTCCGTGGCCTGCAAAGAGAAGCTGGTCAGGTTAGACACGTGTTCGTCTGGGAGTGCTTATACGGGGGGAGAAGCCTGCTTCAGGGAGAAAGCACTTTTCTTTTATCGCCAATATAGCATTGGCTGGACTGAGCCAGCCTCGCGCCACCCGTTGGGGGCGTCGCGTAGCGTAACAACCTTTGCCGCCAACCCACGGGCAGACGACAAAACGGGTTGCTTGCGTGCCTCCTCCCAGGCTAGAGATACCCTGAGAAGGTACAGTTCCTCCCGGTCAAGGCCAGGGAAAGCATGGTGGGGCCCGGCAGCAGTTGCCACATGCCCAGAGGCAGGCGGACTGTCGGCGGGGCCCTCTCCGGGCTAAGGATAGCCCGGGGATGCGCCACGCTCCTGGTTAGGACCCAGGGAGGCGCGGTTGACTGGGTCAAGCCCGGGGATGACCCCAGCGGGCTAGACGTCTCTCCTAGTACGAGCGAGGGCGGCCTTTTGGACCCCTTGTACGTGCAGTGGGCCGGTACGGAATCGGCCCGAGGTCCATCTCGGGGTGGGCCACTCATGAATCACCAACAATATGTAATCCCAAAAAAATATGATATTAATATATTTAAATAAACCGAAAAATCATAAAAGTACCTTTTTAGATCAATCTATATGTACGGTTTACATATGTCCAAACCAAATGGTTTGAAAGAATTTTATAGAGTAAATAGCATGGTACATTCTCAAACTTATCTCACGATTTCACTTAGATGCACAACTTATGAAATTAGATTTTTGGGTTCAGGAAATTGTGTCGTTGTTTTAGTTGGGTCCGGCCGACTGACGAGATTCCTTGTCATGATGCTAGTCCCCTCTCTCTGACCTACACCTCTTGGAGAAAGCCACCTCCACCCCCCCAACCATTGGAACCCCATCCGCTCTCTTAATGTCATTGCCTTGCGTGCTTGCCGCCACCTCGCAACGAAGCTCCGTGTAACACCTAAAAAATGAGCAAATTGAACCCGAATTCAAAATTTCAAATTCAAAATCGAACTCTCTCCCTCCCTCCCTCCCTCTCACTCACTCTCTCTTTCGCGCCATGCTTGCGTTGCGCCTTGCCTCGGATACTGCCTGTGAGTGCTTTCGTGCCTCCTACACTTGTGCATCGATTGCTTCCGCTAACTAGACTTGTGTAGGAATCCACGCGCTAGCTGTGTGCCTTAACTGGCTTAAGTGACTAAGTGCAACAAAAGTAAATTTTGAAATAGTCCGATTCACCCCCCCTCTCGGCCTTAGGTTCCTTCAACTAGACTGAGCCAGCCTCGCGCCACCCGTTGGGGGGCGTCGCGTAGCGTAACAACCTTTGCCGCCAACCCACGGGCAGACGATAAAACGGGTTGCCTGCGTGCCTCCTCCCTGGCTAGAGATACCCCGAGAAGGTACAGTTCCTCCCAGTCAAGACGAGGGAAAGCATGGTGGAGCCCGGCAGCAGGCGGACTGTCGGCGGGGCCCTCTCTGGGCTAAGGATGGCTCGGGGGGTGCGCCACGCTCCTGGTTAGGACCCAGGGAGGCGCGATTGACTGGGTCAAGCCCGGGGATGACCCCAGCGGGCTAGACGTCTCTCCTAGTACGAGCGAGGGCGGCCTTTTGGACCCCTTGTACGTGCAGTGGGCCGGTACGGAATCGGCCCGAGGTCCATCTCGGGGTGGGCCACTCATGAATCACCAACAATATGTAATCCCAAAAAAATATGATATTAATATATTTAAATAAACCGAAAAATCATAAAAGTACCTTTTTAGATCAATCTATATGTACGGTTTACATATGTCCAAACCAAATGGTTTGAAAGAATTTTATAGAGTAAATAGCATGGTACATTCTCAAACTTATCTCACGATTTCACTTAGATGCACAACTTATGAAATTAGATTTTTGGGTTCAGGAAATTGTGTCGTTGTTTTAGTTGGGTCCGGCCGACTGACGAGATTCCTTGTCATGATGCTAGTCCCCTCTCTCTGACCTACACCTCTTGGAGAAAGCCACCTCCACCCCCCCAACCATTGGAACCCCATCCGCTCTCTTAATGTCATTGCCTTGCGTGCTTGCCGCCACCTCGCAACGAAGCTCCGTGTAACACCTAAAAAATGAGCAAATTGAACCCGAATTCAAAATTTCAAATTCAAAATCGAACTCTCTCCCTCCCTCCCTCCCTCTCACTCACTCTCTCTTTCGCGCCATGCTTGCGTTGCGCCTTGCCTCGGATGCCGCCACATCACTCACCGATCGGTCGCTATCACCCATTGGTCCGTCGTCATGATCCGTTGACTTGTCGTCATGGCCACACTGCACACTGTTGTCGATGCCACCCACGTCGAGGGTGCAAAGGTCTAACCCTATACTACCGCTGCGCCATGATCACCCTATCGCTGGGGTGCACTCATCGTGTCTCGCCAATCCACCCCCATGCTTCCTGTCTCGCGACCTTCCTAGCCTCCCGCACCTCTTAAACACCATCGGCAACGCCCCCCGAATATCACTCCTATTCTCTTGGAATTTCTTCTCTTTGGGTGAGCCCCAAAGCAATTCCTCACGCCTCCAGCATCATCAACCTTCTGCTAATACCTTGCGTACATCAACTTGTGAAGGGCATTGCCGGAATTTCCATCACTCTGGGGGAGCCGTCGTGCCCTGTTTGGCTCCACCGTCACTGGCCTTTCCCACACATCCCCGTGTCCGTTCAACACCTCGATAAGCTTCCCTACGCACCGTTGATGCTCAAAGCCCTCCTTAGGTTGGAGAAACATGGGCCGTAGGAAACCAAACCGTGCCGCCGAGAATGTATACGGGTTTGGAGAAACATGGGCCCTTGAGGCTGTCTCCAACAGTTTCCCCTAAAGCATCCTCTACCCTAAAATAGGGGACGGATTCTTCCCCTATGTGCTCGAACAGCATTCCCTATTCCATCCCTTAAAATAGAGGTTTTCTCTCCGTTCCCTTATATGTAGGGGGTTCTCTCTCCTTCCCCTATACAATTCTCTATATAGAGTACGCTGTTGGAGATGGGAAAAATGTAGGTAGAGATTTTTTTAAAGGGAGCCTGTAAATGAGGCTATAAGGGATCAAATTTAGGGGTTACTGTTGGAGACAGCCTGATGTGGGCATCAGTAGGTGCGCAACAAACCGTATATGCCGAAGCTCCCACGTGTGCAGGTTAGGATTACCTATAGAGCTGCTGCGTTAGAGAAACCCTCACACGGTCACTGTAGTGAGGTCTAAAAAAAGACGATGGCTGAGCATCGTCGGATCTGCACCAAGATTTGTGCAGCCTTCGGTCACGCGACATAGGAATCACTGATAGGTGGGTTCCACCTGTCAGTTAGTAAGGCATGTAGATCTTCCCATGTAACGAAGTGAGTCGCTGACCGATGGGACTGTGGCCCACTAGTCACCGATTGGAGTCGCGCCTCCCTAGCGAGTTAGCGTACTTTTCTAATTACGCCTTCGGCGTATTGCACACTAGGGCGCGCACCCGGCTGGGTGGGCTGTCGCCGTGGGTCGGCCCAGTACTGTGCGTCGGTTTTCTCCCGATATCACATTAATCCCAGAAAATGTAAATGAATTATTAAAAATAGCTAGAGACCACCAATATTTATGAGAAGATTATGGTAAATACTAGACACCTTCTATAATTTTATAAAAATATTAGTCAATATGTTGCTACTTTTCTAGGTGGTGCAATAATTTATGGAGATTTTTTTGAGTATTTAGGTGTTCCAATAAATAGCTGAAAGGAGTCCCTATTAATTAAAATAGTATATGGCTTAATAAATATCTAGGAAATTTTCTTAAAATATAAAATGACTTGCTGGACTTAGTAAAATTATAAAAGTACATGCCATCACCGTAAAAGGAAATAATAAAACTATTAAATCCCTTTTGCATTATCTTCTTTACAAAAATGGTTCCAAAAATGTATCCGGTGACAACTGAAAATGTTAACACTAAAAGGGGGCATTATCTAAGGTGATATTAATAATTTTTATATATACAACTGTATCTATTAATCGATCATGCATTGCATTAGCATTTTCTAAGAACCGTAGAAATGGTTTCTATGATACTTATGGGTAAATCAAACTCGTCGCTGAGTAGACGAAATTGTGTTCATGCATCATGATTTAATTGAATTTGGATATTTATTAGTGTTAAAATTTATGGATACATGTAAATAACCCAGAGGGCAAGTTTAGAGACGCCAAGGAGGATTACCACCCACCGGAGCAAGGAGAGTTTTTGTTTCATAGTCCATGTCTATACGCAATTTTCCAAGACTATGTTATTTGTTATGAAAATGTATGTTATTTGAATTGGCTACTTGTTATCCATGTTATAAGCATGCATGTTTCTTGCTACCCTGATTACCATACATGGCTACCTTGATTATCATATTCTTTAAATAACCTAGATCTAGCTTGGTAACAACCTAAACCCTACTGAATAGGGCTTAGGTCCAAAATTAACCTTTAGGCAATAAAGCTATGGAACGGTGAACCGATATTCACCGGACATTCATTTATTCATTCAAACTGAAGTTATATGACAATTAGGGTCGATAGCTGAGTTTGAGATGGTGATTTATTGTTTTCTTGGTTGTAGTGGTGTATCTTGGTCTAGGATGGTCCGTTGGTTGGGAATGGTTATGGTCGAATGTGTTGTTGGACTTGGTATATGATGATGAGTGGATTGGATATGGATTTGATCAGAGGGTGAACGATATGGACGATGTCCGGCATGAGTGCTCTGCGAAGCCAAGTATAAGAGAAGGATTTACCCTAGCTCTACGAAGGCACTCTAGGTCCATTTTTGAAGAAGGACCGACTTGGGTCATCATTGAGGTGACTTGACCATACATCCCCAGGAGTCATGAAACTAGCTTGGACCGGCAACCCACCTAGATTTAGACTAGGCGTTTATGGCATGTATGGCCCACAACGGGATAATCAATCCCCAAAAAGGATGGCGGGTGTTGGAAGGAAGATGGTTAGGTTAAGATTTGAAGTGGTTAAATGTCGCGACACCGGCTTCACCAGGATCCACTCATGATCGATTGCTAGTCCCAGAGATCAATGTTAGCAAGCACAACCACTTATTACAATAGTTTGATTAAGACAATATAATATAGCTCAGAGTGTGGAAATCCAGATAAATGCAGCGGGATAAAGTATGACGATGCTCTAGTCCAACCCTTGAGCGAATGCTAATCTTGGTCGAAATTCGGCATAAAATCCTCCTAATCCTGTAGGCAAATCGGACCCGAATCATCTCCTGAATACAAAAATATTCATGGTTTGTATAATGAGTAAACGGCTACCCAGTAATAATCCTTATGATGAATGCAATGATATAATAAGAATAGGATGTCTATTATTCATAAACTCCTATTGTAGTCAAATTATTTAACGTGTTCTAAAAGCATTTGTAGAACAATTAATAATGAAAAGATTCCCAAAGTAATACACAGAGCTCGGCTTCCAAAGCCCCTCTGTAGAACTTCACAAGCCTCGAACAACTCAAACAAAACCAACCCATCAGGTTATTATTTTGAACAGAACATGCATCTCAATAAAATATATAAAATTCTAGGCTATTTATACGATTTAATGGATCTGTAATCATCCAATTTGGAGTTCGGATGCTCACTAAACAATTCTTGGAAGTTTCGGAAAAATAGGAAATCTTGAAAAAGAATAAACCAGTTTTATTCGTTTAACCGAAGGAAAACCAGTGAACCAAACGGCTTAGGCGAGCGGGCACGCAACAGCGGCGAAGTGGTGACACGTGGCGCACACGGATAGGCCAAGCGATGCGGCGACGGCGGTGAGTAGGGATGAAACGGATCGGATACGGATCGGAAACCACTCATATTGTATTTGATCCATTTAGTTTGACCGGATATGGATTCGGATACGGATAGTACCCGATACAAATACGGATACGAATAATATCGGATACAAATACGGATCGGACGCGGATACTCTCTCGGATAATACGCGAAAATATATACTAAAGAAATAAGTATATCCAAATACATATAGTTATCTCTTTGTGACTAAACTTTATGGCTCATAGTCATGAAAATGATGGTGTGTAAGTATCGTACCCGATAAAGCAAAAAAAAAGTAAAATCACATGCATCTAGTTGTTATATGTGTTAGTCATTTATCCTATAGAAATATAATAGAGATAGTTTATAGATGGATTTAGCTAATCGGATACTATCCATCGGATATTATCCAAGAAAAGCTCGGATAATATTCATCGGATATTGTTTGTATCCATACCGTATCCGCCTTGTCGGGTTCGGATATCCATAAAATTATCCGACTAAATATTTTCGGATATTATTATGCCTCGGTCCGTCGGACGGTCGGAAATTATCCATACCATTTTCATCCCTAGCAGTGAGTGACGGGTGGCGGCACTAACGCACAGACACGAGCGGGAGCGAGCGTGGTGGCGACACGCGGCGGCTCGATACCGGCTAGCGGCGACAGCGTATTCGGGCGTGACATGTGGCACGGCGGGCCGAAACGCACGGGAGGTGGCTGCGAGGTGGGACACATGGCGCGATGGGGCTAGCCGGCGGCGGCGTCCAGGGCAACGCCGACGTGTGGTGCTAACGCGGCGCAGTGCGCGTGGGTGGAAACGGTTTGTCCATGTGGCGGGCGGCGATTGGACGGCACGGATCATGGGGCAGCACACGGACGGCGAGGCGCCGGCGGCGATGTCGGCGGTGGCGGAGGCAGCGACACGGTCCGAAACTTCGACGAGCTTTTCTGGTAGATTCCCTTGGCCAAAAATTGCGATCCATATACCTATCTTGATCGTCTCGACAAGCTCTACACAATGGAGACATTTACACTTGGGTTTGGGCAACGCACATAGAGAGATACCTCAAAAACTTCTCAGTGGCTAGGGTTTTCGACGGCTAGGGTTGGGATTTGAGGGTTTCTCAAGTTGTGGACTTGAGAGGGGGTCTTGGGGGGTATTTCTACTATGGTGGTCGACCTAGGTCAGGCCCTTAAGTGGGTAGACATTGAATTGGGCTCAAATTCTAATACGAGTAGGTTTAGGACTCTCCCAGATTTGGTAATTTCACAAATCCGTGAATTTTGGCTTGGGCTTTTGGTTTAGCATGAGTTTGGGCCTCTAGAATCTCTCCTCCAAGTTTGGGCTTGTGATGCGCGGGGACGCGGGGTCCCGATCTTCTGGTGAGAAACAAAAAGGATAACTCGGTAAGTGTCACGGAGACCTAAACGATCCGGCTTCCAACCCCGCAAAGGAACTGGAAATCCCGGCGATCGCTAAACCACCACGATGATTGTTATCGACCGAACTAGAGGCATGATCGACCTGTCCACGAAGGACGATTCCTGCAGGCAACCGAAGAACGAGCTAGAACACAAGATAAGCAATCACAATTGCAAATATAGATTAAGTATAATGGGTTCAAAAACTTGGTCCTGTTGGTCTAGCCGACACAAGAAGAACAAGGCGAAATCTCACACGACAGTGACGAAATCAACTAAACAAAACCGAACTAAGACGAAGCACGGCGTGGGACTTATATAGGGCGGCTGCCAGAGGAGGGGCGCCCAAATAGGTGCCCACACGTGCTCAACCCTAACTTTAGGGGTACACAGGCTTTGGGCCCAAAAATACGGCGAAGCAGCGCCAGAAAGTTTCTGTCCGTCAGATTGTTTTCGTGATTCCCGTTGACTCGGATGAAATTTGGAGGTGTGGTTGGATCTGTTGGAAATCTTATCTCGTAAGCTTTCCGTAGAGTCCTTATTTGCCTCATTTGGACGTCGTATGTGATCTGAACATCCGTTTGAAGGTGTACTGGTCTTGGTAGTCCGAACCGGACCCGACAGCGAGTTCGATGTCCTCTCGTCTTGGGCAAACACGTCAATGATGTCCTCATCAGTTTGGTTCTCACACGTTTGTTCATCATTTTATGGGTTTAACAAGCTCCAGGCAGAACGGCAGGGATCATGGGCTAGCCTTGGGCTTTGGACTTGAAATTTGAAGGGTGGCTAAATGATGGCTTCTAAGATTTATTGGAATTTTTCTAGAATTTTTCTAAAAGGTTTTCTAGGGTTCTGTATATAACAATTCCCTTTTATTTTATTTTTAGGGTTTTGAAAATACAAGTGACATGCGACAAAATAGAGGATGTCACATTAAAGGAAAGGTTGAATATGATTGGTAGGACTAGATGGGTTGGATTGTTGGTCGGGTGGTCTGCATGTTAAGGATGTGGGTTAAGACTGTGTTGACTTTGTGCTTAATCAAGATAAACAGTAAACCAATGAGTTAAATTATCTTAAAAATTGGCTTTATGTAAATAAAAGAACGTCCTCCCCTTCTCTTGAGGCCTGTACCACTAAGTGTATTTAGGAGGGATGTTAATTAGCCAGTGTTTGGATGACATTGATCTCTCATACTCTCACTTTTTTAGATGAACATCATGATGAGGATCCATGCGAATGCCATGAAGATGAGGATCAAGGCTTCCCTGACCATGATGAAGTTTAGGGTCACTCCAGTCGCTTGCAAGAATGCATAGCCATTGGAGAATTCTTTTGTATACACTTTGTTCCGCTAACTTTTTCAAACTCTGATGTTTTTTTTGTAATGAGGCGTATGATTATTCGCCTTACTATTACTAAGCCATGGTAACACGGTCGGACACACCTGTAGGGTCTTAGCGAGACGTCCCGACAACTCGGTTAGGAAGGACAAGTCGGATGATGAAGGCGCCAAGCCCTTGAGCCGGGTGCTTATCGTTCGAGACGAGGCCCATGTTGGGAAACGCGCAGGCTACGCTAGCCGAAAATCAAAATTTTCGCGCACACCCAGGATCAACATGTAAGTAGGGGACCATGGATCGTTACCCTCGACGTGCGGCCCCACCTTCCTTCAGTCGGAGAGACCGAGGAAGAAGGAGAGGAAAACCGCCACCACCAACCTCAAGGGGACAAAGGAACCAGAGAAGTCCGCTCCTATGCTGACATCCAAGGTGCCCGTGTTGCCGACCAAGCTTACTCCCTCAGTCCATGTGTGGGGCGAGGATACTCTCATAGCGGGCGAGCCCTCGGGACTACACGACAAGGGCCAACGCATAGCAGGTAACATCGACCCCTAGGAAGCCTTCATTAATAGTGTAGTGGACAAAATGATCCATTAGGTCACCAAACCCTTGATATGAAAGTCGACCAATCCTGTAGTGCGCGAAGGGACCCCACTGATCATCAGGACATCCATCGAAGGCTTGGAGTTTCCTCCTGTGGAACCGTCGGCCATCGATAGCTGCGGTTGGAGCCAAGGACCTCAGTACCTAAGCGAAAGCTTGGGGCCAAGGACACCATTGTGGTCGTCGCGGACGAGGAGGAGGTAGCCACGCTTGTTGCTGCCGCACCTTCCGAGATCGAGGTGGCACTGACAAGACCTAGGGCGACCTCCACCCTAGTGTTGATGATCGCTCCCTCGACATCGAGAGCGAAGAATCCAACAAACAGTGTCCCTGCTATGACAATGCATTCGTTCATCTGAGGAGGAGGAGCATCCGTCGAACCCGTGGTCGCCCAGGCATGACTCGTGGGCCCATCGGACGCCCGTTGAGGGGACGTTGTCTCCTAAGTACGCCTTGGTGGCCAGTCGGCCGAACGCTCCAGAGCTCGTGAAGGCTGTTACCGCAAGCTAGACGAAAAGTCTGTATCGGCTACAAGAAGAAGGTCTATATTGGCTTAAAATAATATGGAAGAAAGATTGTGTCATGTTATTTTTAGTATATTAGGGTTGGTTTGTAACATCTATTAAGTGCGCGACCTGTTGCATAGTTAGTGGAACATCTGCCCTGCACCATCGACTTTTTGATCTACAACTTGGTTGGTGGTTTCTTCAACACCTTGCCGATTACAGGGACAAATTGGCAAGCACGCCCGCGAACTCAATTTTGGTTGTTGGGATTCTCATCCTAAACCCACAGTGTGGGCACCGATACTAACACTTTTCATCGTCAACGGTTATATTTCTTGAAGTAAATTTATGCATCTCTATATAGGATATGTTTGACATTAACAGGCAGGATTTTATCCCGCTCGCTATCGATGGAAGCAACTATTTGACATGAGCGATGGATCTCGAGATCAACTTGAACGCAAGTTCCCTTGGTGTTACTATTACTCCTCCTGCAGAGGGCGCACCACCAATCCCTGACCGGATAAAATATTTGGCCTTTCATTTCATATGCCACCATCTACATCCGGACCTGAGATCGAGTATATGATGGAGCATAGTCTTTTGGCTTTGTGAAAATCTCTGAAGGAGCTTTACAACTAGCATGTGACCATTCTTCTGCCAGAATCCCAGAGATAATGGATGGAATTGCACTTCCAAGACTTTAAGTCTATGGCCAAATATAATTTTGGTATCCATAAGAACACCTCTAAATTGAAATTCTACAAGAAAAGTAATCTAAGAGGAAGAGATTACCAATAAAACATTGGGTAACTTCCACCCCTCAATGATGATACTCCAGCAACAATATCGTCAATGGAAATTTTCAAAACACTTTGAGTTGATATTGACTCTGTTTGAAGCAGAGAAGCACAATGAGATTCTCATGAAGAATCGCGAGGTCCGTTCGACGGGGACCAAGGATGTGCCGGAAGCACGCGCCAATACTTAGAACTCCTGTACTGGCAAGTGCCGCAAAAGAGGGAAGGGGAAGAAGGGGCATGGCAGAACCTCGGTGCGCAGAAGAAAATTGAGAAGGCAAAGGATAATGGGATAGGCAAGGGGGTTGTCCAGCAGAAGCCCCATGAAAATAAGTCGCACCATGCCTCATAGTCGTATTATAGGTGTAGAAGTAAGGGCCACTTGTTGCGCATTTGCCATACCCCCAAAGCACTTGGTTGAGTTGTGCTAGCAGTACGTCGGCAAATATTGTGAGAAAAAGAAACTAAAATCCAAGGTGCATGTTGCTCGGCTAGAAGATTCTCACTGTAAGGAGAAGAGCGACGACAAAATGGCCTTGGATTGCCTGAAGCATGATAGCAATGCATCAGATGATGATGACGACCTCCTGGGATGAAGTTTGATGATGCATATGACGATATGCAGTAGTTTTCTTTGTTAGACATTATTTCTACTATTTTGTTCGTGTTTTGCTTTGTTCCAGGAGAACTTGTTGCCGACATGTTTAGTCAAACCATTAAATTCTATGTCCTTGTTAGTTCCTAGAGAACTTTATATTGTTATGAGATGGTTTAATCACCTTGCTTATTTGATATGATGTTGGCTTTTAATTGAAACTTGTGATGTTTAAAGACTATATCTTTATTGTTTATGTGATATATTCTTATGATATAAAATTGGTTGATATGGCTCAAATGGAGGAAGAGCTATGTCTGATAGACAGTTGCACTACTAATATGACCCCTATAGGATATGGCATGATCATCTAGCACATTCTGGTCTAAGTATGATGAGAAGAAAAGTTAAGAATTTTGTTGGTCATACCCTGAAGGTATCTAATTTTCCAAAACCTGAAGTTTTCATGTGCCCTACATGTGCTAAAGAAAACTAACAATTAGACCCTCTCGTGTCAGGGTCCAAGCAAAATCACCAAATTTTCTAGAACGAATTCAAGGTGATATCTGCGAACTGATTGTCTGTTATAGGCCTGTTTAGATCTTTTGTATGCAAACTGATTAAGTCTGTTATAGGCCCGTTTAGATATTTTGTAATACTTTTGGATGCCTCTGCCATATGGTCCCACGTATTCCTACTGTCTACGAGAAACCATGATTTTGCTAAACCGATTGCCCAAATAATTAAGTTACAAGCCTACTTTCGAGAAGAAAGGATTTAGTCCATTGGATTAGACAACGCCATAGAGTTTAGTCGTCTGCATTCAAGGATTATTGTATGGTCATGGACATAATAGTAGAGCATTTTATATCACATGTGCACACCTGAAAGGATTAAATTAATAGTAAGACCTTTATTACAAAATTGTAAACTTCCCACTGGTTGTTGGGGTCATCCGGTGCTGCATGCCGCGAAATTAATTAAACTCAATATTCCGTAAATGTGTTTATGGAATAGGAGTGAGATGATTTTGTAAATTGCAAGGTTCAGCGGGAGAGTCCTCAAACAAAAGCCCGTGAGGATCCAAAAGATCTAATGCTACCTTTTTTTTTTCCTTGTATGACTTTTTTAAAAGTTTCTCATATTAAGATTTTTAATGAGACAATATCGCAGTACAACGCGTGCAGTGCACTCTTTTCTCTCTTTTCTTCAATCTTTTTTCCATTGGGTTTTTAGATGATGTTTTTAATCGGGCATTAACATATCACAATTTCAACCAAAGGGGGGTGTTGTAACCCTCCAGTAGGCCCATCCTGACTAGGGTTTTTCTAGGAGTACGTGTTATAGGCAAAACCAAAAGGACAAGAGGTCGGAAACATAAATGAGAGAGACAATTGTAAAAAATACACAACAGATCAATAAAGAATACTTTGCCTAGCTTTCTCTCTACATATGATTGCAATTACGTGCGACTACCATGAGTTACAACATGATTTCTTATAAAAACAAAATGTGGGAGATTGATATTTGAATTATACTATCTACGTGGCACGTAGCAGTATATACACACTGCTTTCCTTCACACATGTCCCTTACAGATACAGTTGGGATTGTGGAGCTAGCTGGAGCTAACGTTTCTGGAAGTTGAAGAACTTGATGGAACAGCCGAAGACGAAGAAGAAGGCAATGATGTAGGCGAAATGAGCCAGCACAACATAGCCAAGGAAATCATGTCGGATGCCGAGATTGTCCTTCAAGAATTGCTTCGCCACCATAGGACTCCCACCGGGAACCGAAAGCGAACTGCCGTTCTCCCCAAACTGTGACGCAACGACACCGTAGATGGTCCAGGATACCGGGTTCGCCCAGTAGTACCACCTCCACCAGATCGGTATGGCCTTCAAAACATCGATCAAATTTAGAAACATCGTCGTCATCACCATCACCATTCACCATGCAATTATATATGCCAAGGCAACCCAGCAGCTTGCTTACCGGCCTGACGATGATGAATCCAGCAAACAGGTTCCAAAGTGGGAGTGCAAAGGCTATGAGAATGTTTGCGAGCATTGCAGATGGCGTAAACGCAACCAGCATCATGCCAAACAGTGTGAAGTAGTTGAAGCTCGCAACAATGAAGAACAGGAAATAGAAGAACTTGTCAGCTTTCCAATCATACCCAATCATCGCATAAATGAGCACAGTGTAAAGAATCCCCTGCAGGATGTTGTAGATGATCTCGACGCATGCCTGTTCAAATCAACCGTTGCATGATCTTGAGTATGGAAGAGTTTTGTGGTAGCCAGCTCACAGTGGATTTACTCATATACAAAATGTTAGACCATTTATTTTGTTCTTGTTATAGCAAGTATTCCGAGTTTCATTGTCGTTTTGCATTTCCCCTTAATTAGTTTTTTGCTAGTTTTAAATATTTCTTACCAACAACTACAAAATGAAAATACTAAAAGGAATTTTTCAACCAGCTAGGGACCAATATTATAGTGGTCTTACGTACTACTATATATTCAATTTGATCATAGCAGCCTCAGTGTTTGTGCCCCTTATATATGGATTGAGATATCTTACCTTTTATTTGGAATAAGCACAGAATCTGGAACAATAGTATTTCAGCTCAGAATGAGCAGTAAACCAAGAAGACTGAGAGGTTACCTGAGCAAATGCATAGGACAACGGAGAGTACATCCCTGCTGCCTTTTCACGGTAGAAAACAGTCCGCTCAATTGACACAACAGGCTGAACTGTCATGCAATTGGCAGCCCCAAGGAAGAAGATAGCAGCATAAGTGGCACCTATTAGATTGTACAAATCTTGCTGCGACTCTCTGCGTATATCGTAGATCAGACACACACAAGAGCATTAGTGACACTATAGAAGCTAATAGCACTCTTTCATCAGTGTCAATTTCAACTTTCAACTAGAGCAACATAATAGGGGCATACATGTTCTTTCCTTTCTGCCAAAATACTGTGCCAAATACAAGCCCATTGAGCAACGTCATAAGGTAGCGCATGGCATTGTAGGGCGGATTCTTCCAATAAGATTTGTATTGCTTCCAGAAGTTTGCAACACATTGGCTGTAGAAACTCTGAGAATATTTTGTAGGAAATGAAAGATCATGATAGCCTGGTGAGGGAACGCTCAACTCCTCAATGAGTTCTTGGTTTTTCCTGGTCAAATATGTACGAGGGAAACTTAGCAAGATTGGTATAGACCCTTTCGTTTTTGGTCTCTGCTTTCAGAGAATTTGTACTTGTTTTAATGGAAGTAAGAACCAGCAAAAGCAGCAGTTCAGAAAGTGATAAAGAAATGCTATGTTCAACAAAGTGATGCTACTTACCTATAAAGAATAGAATTAGCATAAATTTCAGCAAAATCTATGTTCAAGTGAGCCTCAGCTAGAGGGGAGCTAACTTCCAGCATCCATGTCGCAGGATTATATCCTTCTGTGATCTTTGGAACACCCGGAATTGCCTGCAGGGGAATGGAAGATTCACAAATTAAAATGCAAATTTTTGGTACACATCAAAGGAGTTCAAGCCTTGTTTGGCCTTTGCAAACTTTCCTATCCCACTGATCATATTTGCATTCAACATGTTCAATTTGACAAATAAGGAAAGCCTTTGTCATCCCCGTTCTAATATATGTAAGCAAACAGAGCTCACCTCAAAATATTCAACTAGTTTATGAGAATGGCGACCAAGTTCACCAGCATAAATAACCTGCCCTCCCCTTTTCAAAAGCAGAAGCTGGAAAAGAAACTACTTGTCAGTTATGTGCATTTGTAGAACTTAAAGAGTTTTTTTTTTGGGAAAGATTAGAACACGCGCGCGCACACAGAAAGAGAGAGAGAGAGAGAGAGAGAGAGAGAGAGAGAGTGAAAGGACCTCATCAAAAGACTCAAATATGTCAATGCTGGGTTGATGGATTGTGCAAACCACAGTGCGCCCAGTGTTGACTGTATTTCTCACCGCCCGCATGACAATTGCTGCAGCTCTAGCATCAAGACCAGAAGTTGGCTCATCCATGAAGATGATTGAAGGGTTTGCTATCAGCTCCACAGCAATTGTCAATCTCTTTCTTTGTTCAGTTGATAACCCGCTAACTCCTGGGAGACCCACCAGAGCATTGCGCAACACATCAAGCTCTACAAGGGCCATGACTTCCTCCACAAACATCTAAGTAGGTGAAGTTTAATTAACATGATCAAAAATAATTACAGTTTGGAACTCTAAAAAGATAGAGCACAGCAGACAGATATGTGGCTTGAACAAAAGTACCTTTCTCATACTTTCATCAATATCTGAGGAAAGACGAAGCCATGCAGAGTAGAGAATGGATTCATATACAGTAACATTTGGTGAATGAATATCAGTCTGTTCACAATAGCCACTAATACGGGCAAAAGTTTCTTGCTTCTTGGGGTAACCAGAGAGGGTGATGTTTCCTTCAATAGCCCCACTAGTTTTCCTTCCTGCTAGGACATCCATTAAAGTGGTCTTCCCAGCTCCGCTCACACCAACTAATGCTGTCAGAACACCTGGCCTGAAAGCACCACTGATATCAGAGAGCAATTGTAGACGACTTTCTGTGAATCCTTGCTCCTTCATTTCCTGAAACACAATATGACATATTATAATTTTAGATCTCAAATGTCTTTATAATTTGCACCTTCAGATAAGTCTGTCATACAAGTCAAGAACCAATGTCCTAGCGCTAACATAATATGTGTGATGAGAAATGTAGGCTTACTGAAGGCATGTCCACATAATAGTTTACATGGTTGAAACAAAGCGATAAAGGCTGGAATGGCAACACAATTCGTTCTCGAGTTAGCATATTTGCTTCTCTGTTAGTACCTGCAGAAACGGCACATAAAGATATTGAGTGAGTATCACTATACATTCATATCTTGTTAAATATTACAGGAAAGATCTCATAAACAAGTTCGGAATAAGAATATTATAGAGACCGACATCTATTATGGGTAAAGAAGATCTCACTCATAGGGGTTAAGGATGCTACATTAGAGGCACTGACTGCCCCATCATTACGTGCCATTTGTGACATTTTCTGTTGATTCCTTTCTAGCATTTCCATCTCATTTTCCTTGTCTTCGTCTGAAACTAGAGTGTTTGAGCTGCTACTAGCTGGATGAAACAAAGCATATGAAGCATAAGTGCCTCGCTCATAAAGGCAGCAAAGCAATAACCACAGCAAGAGAAAGTAATGGTGCTTACAACTCAAGTACGTGAGGGCAAAAAGGTATAGGATGTTGAACAAAATAATGAATCCCGTAAGAGCTCCGATGGAAAGCCAAAACCCCCAGTCCCCAGTAAACAAGCCTTTGGATTTAAGAATAGCCTTGCCCACAGTTGGTGCATTAATTGTCGTGTCATTGTTTGGCTGTAGTAAAAATAAGGCTCCTATTAGTTGAAACATGGTTACCTTTACAACACTAAAAATATTACTACCTGAGATTAGAGAAAAAGTTAAGTCATACTGTCATAGGATTTAGAGAGTACTTACAATAGCCCATCTACTGGCAAGGAATTCATTGATTGATATTGCATTTTGGCTATACATCATAGGAGATGCCCAGTAACCCCAGATCCACCATGGTTTGATGTCATCTGTCCACATAAAAATCAGGGGGCGAAGGTTACTTTTATCCACGCAAAATGAAGTGCATTTAACTGATTTCTCATGCTTAGCTTGGGACATATAGATGAATTTGACGTGACAGTGTACTTACTTCTGGGGATGACAAATCCTCCAAAGATGAAAACAATAAGCAGTACAAACATTCCAAAAGTATTGGCCACAACCATTGTTTTCAAAATAGCAGCAAGAAATCGGAACAAAGCCATGGCCACTTGGTGAGTAGCGAAGAAAGCTATAAACTGACGAAAGAACCTATATATGATCAACAACAGATAGGTGAATTCATCTTCATAGTTGTTGCAGAGTACGCATACAGTATGAGAAATTGAAAATATGCATAAACCATGCATGAGAAGGTGGTATAACTAGGAAGGAATATGCATAGATACCTTCCTGGAGCTGGTGCAAAACCAATCACATAGTATGTGAGAATGACCCATACTGCAGCCTCCACAAGTGAAATAGGAATTTTTAAGATGATGTTTGCCAGCCCAAAGGTCCATGCAGGGAAGAACAAGAAATCCCTATGTTTGTAGAACACAGGAAGCTTCTTTATGGTCAGTTGTAGCTCAGCAAACCCATTGAACATGACCGTGATTAAACTGAATGTCAGCGCCCCAAAGAATTTGGCGCCATCAGAAATCCGCCCATGTGGCATTTTTGTTCTGAGGAACACAGTCATGGATATGAGTGCAAGGATGATCAACTGGGTCATCTTGAAGATGTAGATGAAGGAGTTGCGCTTCATTAACAGCTGCTCTCTTGACATCACTGCCTTGAGTGACTCCCAGCTGGATAGACCATACTTCCTGGTGGTCAATGCAGCAGGATGTATTTTAGTTTTTTCAAAGGGAATTTGCAGCTCCTTTAGCATCTTCTGGCCTACATGGAAAGACTTGAAACGTTCTGCAAATTCTGGGACCGAGACATATCGATACTGCTCCTGGTCAAGGTACCAATACTGCTCCTGGTCTTTCTTGGAAGTGACCTCTTGAAGAAAGTCAGCAACTGCTTTCCTTTCAGGGCATTGAAAACCAAAAGATTCAAAGAACTCCAAGATGTTCTCACGTGGTCCATGGTAGACTATGTATCCTTCTGATAGTAGAATTATGTCATCAAAAAGATTGTAGGTTTCTGGTGGTGGCTGGAGGAGGGAAATCATCACAGTCTCATTCATCACATGGACCAATTGCCTCATAAATTTGACAATCTGAAATGTGCTAGAGCTATCCAGACCAGTTGATATTTCATCCATGAACAAAGCCCTTGCCGGTCCAGTTAACATCTCACCTATCACCAAAGTGAGAGAATTTTAAAAATTTCAAATTAAATTACAGTATAACCTTTTCAAGATTAAATTACAGTATAGCTTTTTCAAGATTAAATTACAGTGTAACAGATAAATTGGAACTCCAACAGTAAATAGAACAGCACAAGGTTTGCAAATTCAGTACCGGTTGTCACGCGCTTCTTTTGCCCGCCAGAAATTCCTCTGATCATCTCATCACCAATAATAATATCAGCACAAATGTCCAGTCCTAGAACCTATATACCACAGGTTTTCTTAAACTAAATGACATTTTCGCCTAGAAAATTCCATGTAACAGACAGTCCGTCACCAAAAACAAAAAGAACAAGAAGAAAATAGAATCTTACCTTGAGAGTCAAATCTGTTATAATATTAGTCTCCTGTCCTTGCACTGCAGTAGCTTTCATGAAAGCATCAATCTCAGGATCTGGCTTTATGCCTGCATTTCGTTCCCTTCTAGCTAGTTCCGCGAGCATGTCATATCTGGCACCGATGCCCAAGCATCGCCTAGAGAAATCCAACGTCTCTCTTACAGTCATCTCTGCATTATGGAGATCATATTGACCAACATACGCACTGGTCCTCTCAGGGTAGAACTCTGAAAATGTATGGCCAGAATATGTGATGCTGCCAGAGACCTGGTTGACATAGGGTGAATTGGCATGAGGCAATAATGCACACGCAAAACAAACAACATGGCACACAAATGGATTCAAGGTAAAACCTTGAGGCTTTTATCAAGCTTCCCAGTGAGCGCCCGCATAAGTGTGCTCTTTCCTGAAGATGGAGGTCCAAGAAGAAGCGTCATCCTGAAAATAAATAACTCAATACTTTCATTTCTTCTTCTTTTTTTGAAAAAAATTCTCAGATTATGGGGAAGCAACGAAAATCAAATGACTTGATATTCATGTTGGAAGATTGATTGTAAGATACAGAAAGGTGATTTTACATGAAGATTGATTGTAAGATACAAAAAGGTGTTTTTGGGGATCTAAATGTAATAAAATATAGCTCCTTGTTAGCTAGCAGGAGGGAATGACCAAAGAGTTACTCCCTCCTTATTATAAAAGGTTGACATTTTGGACATTGACATGGTATTCAAAATGTAACTTTGACCACTAATTATTACTGCAGATTATTTAGACAATCTGAAAAAAGATATATGATATTATGGAAGTGCTTTTCGAGATAGATCTATACGTATAATTTTTATGTATCCAACCTAAATAGTTTCTGTGATATGGAGGGAGTAGTTTGGCAATTGCATTCAGCAGAGTGTGTTTGGGCTAGGTCCAAGAATGACAAGGAACGGAGTGCTGCTACGACTGATGAGTGGAAGTGGGCAGGAAACAGTAAAATTTTACCTGGATGGCTTGAGGATGCCATTGACGTGCTGAAGTATGTTAATGGTCCTCTTGTTAGAAGAACCAAATTGTCCAACAAGGCCCTGCCGTAGAACACAAACGCATATAATATGTATCATGACGCATTCGCATACAGGCGAGATGTTGTATCAAGGCAAGGAAAGGCATACAGCATGTGTAGATCAGCTAGAGTAGAGTCGCAGTTAATTTGTAGAACGAGCTCGAAAAAAAAAAACATATTTTTCATTCCTGGCACCTGCCGCCGTCCCTCTCCCTCCCCGACTTCGGCCGCGCCTCCCTGCCTCCGACCTCGCCGTCGTACTGAACGCGCTCGCCTCCCGCCGCCGGCCCGAGGCCTCGCTCGACGCCCACTTCGTCGCGCGGGACCTCTACGGCTAGCGCGCCCTCCACCACCCCAACGTGCTTCCCACGGCCGTCCGCGTCCTCGATGACGCCGCGCCGGACGGCCGGACCCCGACGTCCGCTGCCGTTGCCACCATGGTTCACTGAGCGAAGAACCGGGGACGGGGACGGGGGAAGAGAGATGCGGGAGGACGAAGGAGGAGAAAGGGTGGAAGAAGAAGAGTCGAGAAAGAGAGGCTGACCTGTGGGGCCCGGATGTCAGTAGGAGAGGGAAAAGAGAGAACAGCGTACTTCGGTCAGAAAATGGGGGAAAATGTCATGAGGAAATGGGCAAATACTAGGAAATGCCGAAAATATCATATTTCAAAATAAATCCATGTGACCTGTGTCATTTGATGAAAGGTCAACTAATTTAATGTTATCTCTAGCAAGGACACTGAGTGCTATATATCGACTTTTTTGTCCAAAACACATGTTAGATGCGTCTTGATGCGATGCCCAACGCTAGCCATCAGATGAGATGTGTGAAATGATCTTTTGGTAGCCCCTTAAATGTTTGACAAAAGTTGAAAAACGGTCGACAATGTTGTATAGAATAATATTGAATTGAGTTGTAATGGGAAGTGAAAAGACATAAATTGGCGTGAAGAGATTGTCCGACCATATGGTGACAAACAAAATAATACGTATTATAGGAAGCTTTTCATTATCGAAAGATCAAAAACAGGGCATGAAATAGCTTTTACAGAATTGATACATGCTTTATTGGTCTAGTTCGACTTCATATTTTGATACCAATGTTATATAGGACAATATTGAATTGATTGCGATGATAAGTAAAAGACAAGGATTAAGTGATGGCGTGCAAAAGGATATCTGACTATACAATGGACTATGCAATGATATATATGAAATAATGCTTAACCATGAAACTTTTGATTATGGTGAATCGCAAAAAAGAGGCTCCTTCAGATCTTAGACGTGAACCACAAATATTACTTTTAGCCTCTCGATTCCAAGACCATATTAAATTGCACGCTACAACTGGTTCACCCAAAATAATAATGGTTTAACAAGGTCTCGAACTCATGACCTCTTAGCTCGATGCCTATATTAAATTGCACATTGCAATCAATTCACCCAAAAGCTCATTTTTAAGAATAAAAGGTGATAAATTTATTTATAGAAACAACAAACTATGAAATGATTTAAGTGGCACCTCTAAACATTAACTTTTTTATTCGTCCTATTTTGATATAAAGTTCAGAATCATATTACCCAAAAAAATATGCATAGTTAATGATGAATTACCACTCACTATTATATAGCGCTAGACCCGCTGGCACCATATTGCGTCAAGTGGGGCATCCTACTTGCGCCACATGGGGCATCTTGGTTGCGCCATGTGGCGTAACTGGTGCTACCACATCACATTTTCCAGGAAAAAAAGCAAAAAATATTCAAAATCTAAAATGTTCCAGAAAAATCCCAAACAAATCTTAAAAAAAACAAAATGCAACAAAAAAAAATGTTCACAGTGAAGGTACATAAATGAATTTAAGTATTAGAAATGTTGCCTTCTATATAAAAAAATTTGAAAAAAATCCAAAAAAACAACATGGTAATTTCCAAAAATCTAAAAAAATTCCAAAATTCACTTGTGCCTTATGAAACTAATGCCATGCGCCACAGGAGTGCAAACATCGCTAGTTCTATATATTACAAGGGGCTACCTAGTGCAACCTGGTCGCGCCATGTGGCGCTCCCCGATCGTGCTACGTCATCCCCCCAGAAAAATGTAAAAAATCCAGAAAAATCTAAAAAAATCCATATGCAACAAAAAAAATTCATGGTAAGGGTTAAGAAATGAATTTAAGCATTAAATATGTTGTCTTCTATACAATTAATATAGAAATAATAAAAACAATTTCAAAAAATTAAAAAATCCATAAATTTTTTTTAAAAAATGTATTTATATTTTGTAAAAAAACTAATGGCACGTGCCACGGATGTGTAAACAACGCTAGTTTCTTAACAAAGTACGGTTACTTTGCTTTCATTTATTCATCCGCGGTCTGTGTACGTGATCCTTCTTTGACTGAGACGCCCGTACAGTCATGTATCCATCAAAGCCGGTCCCAAGAATGCCCTTTCGTTTAATTACTTTTAAATGATTTATCTTATTTAACTTATTTATTTATGCGAGGTATCTGCTAACTTCAAGAGCATTTCGAGGTGAACTTAAGAGCCTGATTTACATTGTTTAACTTGGTTTTAGAAAGTTTATATACACACACGTGTTCAAGATAGAAAAATATTAGATAAAAAACGAAATTATTTATATTTTAAATAAAGACAAGTAGATAAGTCAAATAAGGTACAAAAAATTAGGCCTAAATATTTAAAACCTTGACAAATGGAAAGTTGCCTTTCTATATAGTTAGCCTCTGGTTTGATTCCATCGGTCCGGTACAATCTAGGTCACTACGGTGACGGTCGATCATGAAGGACGAATTAGCTAGAATCAGCAACAACGTACCACTGTAGTCATGGGTGGATCGATGCAAGTGTACGAATAGGGAGATAGACTTTTGTCTAATTAATTTTGTCCGTTGAGTGGTTTAGGTACAACACGCAAAAACGTTTTTTTTTATTGGATTAGACTGTTCTTTGAACCTGAAAAGCTATCGTAAATATTATAATGTAAACCCCATTTATATATGTTTGTGTTATACTCCTAACTTGAAAATTATAGGTATGACCTTGAGGACAGAGAGAGGTAAAAACATGTTATAATTTGGTTTCGAGATCCTCTAGAAAAAGCACTAAGTTTTTAAAAAATAGCTACAATCAAAAACAAATACTACGATGTCGTTATGGTTAACTAAAGATATTTTTTTGAGAAAAGTTCCGTCCGTCGGACGTAGAAAAGGACATTGGACATGGAAAAGTTGTCTATGGAAAATGTGTCCCTCAATGGCCACACCTAGGCAAAATAAAATGAATTCATGGAGGTTTGGTGAGTTCCAACAGAATCATGAGAGTAGTTGAATAGATACAGATCACAAATAAAGCAAAAGAATAAATCTTCTAAATTGTTGAATGACGGGAAAATGAGGAAAATTAATATTATCTTTTCTCAATCCATGGTGGATATTCGTGGGTAATTAGTACGTAGCCTGGTATTTGCCGTTCAAACGCCCAAAAATATATATGACTTTCTAGAAGGAGTTAAATTTATTTATTTCTACAGGAAAATACATTATTATCTTTATGCATGGGTTTGGTAGATAATTGGAAAGGTACGTAGCAGTAGGATATTATCATATTATTGTATAAATATTAGGATCAGCTATGGACCGACTTTTTTTAATTTTGTGATGTACCGTACGTAGTGTGTACTGCACATGCAGTTGCATTGCACATCCGTGATCTGCGACCAGCCTCCACTTCATTGTTACTACTAACTACTGTGCGTTGTTAATTTGTGATGTATGTACTGTGCATCGTTAGTTACCGCATGTGGCGCATCATGAGCCGATTATAATTGGTACATGCATGGGTCCGGATCTAAGTCGGACACGAACACATGTAGTACATGCATACCATCAATTTTGTACCCAAATCAAATCATCAACTGAATAATTAAGGAGATCGTCATCGATCCTGATTCCTGATCGGATATATACCGGATTGCTCCGTAGAAATGTCAAAGCTAGCTAGCTAGCAGGTGCTATATATCATGTAGCTAGAACAATGCTAGCCATATATATGGTATATATATAAATAAATTATGTAGTAGCTAGCTAGCAGACAGTAGAATAATGAAACCATATATTAAATATATCAATCTTATGAAACGAATCTCAGATCATATATACTAGTAAATATGTACTCCATGTGATGCACATGGCCGGCGGGGGTGGTTAGGACTTGGTGCGCCCGTGCATGGCGTGCCTAGGTACCATACCTAGATAGGTATCGTTTCCTCTTGCTTAAATGCATACGAAATGTTCCTTATGCTTTAAGTGCGTTGGTTAGATGAGATGGATCGCTGGACAGTATGTCTAGAGTGACTGAGCTCAATAAATGAACTGGTTGAGCTAAAATTAGTTATGTGAAGAACTAATTAATGGATAAGCTGACTAAATGAATAAGCTTAGCCAGTTAGCCTACTTTAAATATGTTGTAAGTTACTTGAATGTTTTATGTTTGGGAAACTTTAGAACGCACTTGTGAACCTTCGAGGAAGTTAGACCGTGTGACTAACCTGAATCGTTGATCTCTATATAAAAGGCGTCCTGCACGAAAAGGATAAAAAATTCATCGATATCTCATTCCAAAGACCGGGAGTCTTCAAAATTTTGATTTGTAAATTTCGATCTTAAAATTTAATATTCATTCTTTGAGTTTCAATTTTTGAATAAGCCGCTCAAAATTTGAATGTGTCGGCCTCCAACAGAGATTGGGATTCTTCAATTTTTTAAAATTTAAACATATTGGTTTTCAAATTGATTTTCAGTTTTTGGATTTAAAGTTTGGACCAAAACATTTGAAATTTAGATTTGAAAATTTTGTATTTCTAATTTGATTTCCTGAAGTGGACTCCCAATCATGGAGAGATGGATGAATTCCGACCGGTGCATTTTATTTTTAATCCGGCCTTCTAGGCTTTCTAATTTTATGTCCACGTTCTCTCACGACCCACCAATAACCTTTCCATTCTCGTTATGCTTTTTTTTTATTTAGACCTCTGGTTTTTTTTGATCTCAACCTATCATCCTCGCGCCTAATAGCTAGCTTCGCCCCTAACCCTAACCTGATCTGAACCCTAACCCTGGTGTCCCCGCCCCTCCCCCCCGCGTCACCGGGACTGCTCCGTAGTATGATGTATGAATGGATGATATATATGTGTGTGTATGTATGTATGTATGTATGTATGTATGTATGATTGAAAGGTGCGTGCATGGTATGCATGCAATATACATGCCTGGAGGAAGTTGGTGGCGGCGTTGGCGAGGGTGGGGAGGGCGCGGGTGGCCACCAGCGCGTGCGCCTGCACCGACACCTGCTCGTACCGCACCTCGATGCTGGGGAGGTCGATGCCAACCCTGCACGCAGTGCATGGATATATCATCCATCCATCATCAGGACCATGCACGAGGTGCATGCATGCATATATATGCATACTGCAACTCTGCAAGTGCATACAATACATACATGTCTATGCGGTCCCTGAGGCGGCGCAGGAAGCGCTCGCTGTCGTCCTGCAGGAGGCGCTCCAGGAGGGCGCGGCCGCCGGCGCCGGCCGCCATCTTCTCGATGTCCACGAGCTCCGCCTCCTCGCCGGCGGCATGGCGGAGGATGCCCCGGCGCATGCGGTCGTAGGTGGGCAGCTTCTCCAGCGCCGCCCACCGCAGGTTCTCCTCCTCCTCGTCGTGCCCCTGCTGCGACTGCGCCCGCCCGAACGGGTCCTCCTCCGCCTCCACCTGCAGCCGGAACGACCGCGACATGGAGCTCAAGCTCATCCGCCGGCTCCGGCTCCGGCTCAGGCTCAGGCTCGACGACGCCGACATCGCCTCCGCCGCCGCCATCGATCGATCTCTCCTCGATCTCTACCTAGCTACCCAGGAACCATGCATCCATCCAATCCATGGATATTATGTTGTATATATATGTATGTGCAATGCTCTATGAGCTCAGCCTATAGATAATATGTCCGTCACTCACACAGTCACACCAACAGTATATATGCATATTCCAGAGCAGACGGATCCGGGACGTCTACGTATGGTGTGACGCTCTTTAATTGGTGCTTCGGTTGTACTTGAAAAAAAAAGAGAGTTAAAGCACTTTTCAAAAGAGCTATGAAAAAAGTAAAAAAAAACTTATTTAAAATATTTTTTACATAACTCTAAAGTTCTGAAAAAATAATTTTAAAATGTTATTCTCAATGTTCTATATAAAAATAACAAAATTTTTAAATCAAATCAAAACCAAACTAAAACCACGAATCAAAGCGGACCTATATCATGCATGTCATCGATCTAAAAAAATAATAATCAATTAAAAAAAAGAGAGGAGAGGACGTGAGGCGTGACATGGGCTCATCGGGCATACCTACATGCATGCATGTGCGCGGAGTACGTGGCTGCTCAGATTCAAAGTCAAATCCTGCAATATTCCTCCCTCTTGCTTGCCGCTCGCTCCAAGATACTGTAAACTTCTCTGCTGCCAAGATTGAATTTGCTGCCTACTCATCTCCATCAAACAAACAGGACAGACGCCTGCGCAAACACGGCCGCCGGAGGCCGGAGTTCTACCCCAAAAAAAAATAGGAACCTCAGCATCTTTTTGTTTATTCTTATAATTATCTACATATGCTCAGGTCTGCTTTACTAATATCTACGTACCATATGTGCCTTAACTTTTCTAACTAAAATAGAACTTCCTTTTTATTTGTTTCTCTGCTGCACACTCCCTCCGGTCTTTAAAAAGAAGTGTCTTAGACATTTCCAAAGTTCTAAGGCTTCCCTTTATCTATAAAAATATTTAAAACCATTTGCATTGACGCACATATAAATCATACATATAGATTCATCTCAAAAAGTGCTTCCATAATATATAAATTTTGTTAATTTTTAAAATAAATTGCAATGGTACATTTCGAAAATCATGTCGATGTTGAAAACGACAAGTTCTCATGGACCGGAGGGATCGATTATATAGTTTTTAAAACAGCCAAATTAATTTCCATGCTTTCTAATAAAAATGAGTTCATTAAACGTGACGCCATCCCTTTAAGTTATAATGGAAACACCCGTATGCGTATGGTGTGTCGAACAGATCGCACCAGTAGATGGGGGCCACTCGGGGACTCAAGATAGGACCCAGGCTGCCAGACGAGCGGCAGTTCACAAGTGGAGGGGTCCACTCGGGGGAAGGACGCGAACTCCCAGGCAAGGTGGAAGGTCTCAAGTGGAGGGCCCAGTACTCAAGGCACAACACGTGCTCCTAGGAAGAGGGGGACACCTTTTTTTCATCTTTACCAGCTCCTCTCTCTCCACTAATACATCCAGGCCACTACTGCTTTTTTACCAAAGCAAAGCGGGCCTGCGGAGGGAAGGGTTGCATGTTGTAAGCTCTAGCCAACCACCGGCATGGTCACTCGGCCAGGCACTGTAGTACAACCATTCGTCGGCCCTTTCTCATGTTTTCAGCTCTCTCTCTCTCTCTCTCTCTCTCTCTCTCCCTCTCTCTCCCTCCCTCTCTCTCCCTCCCAACTCTATTCTCTTGATGATGGCCTCATCCGGTAAGCTCTAACCACCGGATCCAGTGAGCACGGTGTGGGGGACTCACCGAATCAAGGGACGAAGATTGCCGTGAAACCTCGGGAATGCACATACACCTGCTAAAACTTGTGTTTTGTTCCATGAGGTTTTCATCGTTACATTGTCAAGTTCTAATGATTCTTCTTCAAGCTTCATAAGCAGGTTAGCCAAGTTTCCTTGGTCATTGTAAACCCCTAAATTTTAGTGCAAATATCCAAGTTCCATCAATTCTGACCATGCTTCAGCAATCTAATGTTAAGGTTCATTAGTACTTTCCCTAAGTTTCACTAGAATTTATTCAAGTTTCATCAACTGATCTCAAATTTCATTGGTATTCTCAAGATTATCATATTTAGCAAAGTTTTGTTGGTCTTTCCTTCAAGTTTCATAAATACCTTTCCCAAATATCAACATTTATTTTTCAAGTTTCATCAGTTTTCGCCCATGCATCGTATGTATATAGGGGTGTAAACGAACCGAGCTCGAGCGAGCCAGGCTGGGCTCGACTCGGGCTCGTTGAAACTACCGAGATGGGAAAATAGGCTTGGCTCGGGCTCGCTCATCAAGGCTCATGAGCTCACACAGTTTCAAAGCAGGAACACATCACCGTCAAGAACACATCAAAAATTTGAAGAACATCCAGAAAAGAGCTCACATTCAACACAACATCACCCTCTCCCAATCTCCCTTCCACGATTCCACCTTGCCAAACCCACCGGCACCAACCTCAACTGGATATGGAAAAGTAGGATGGTCAGATCTGAAGAAGAGGGGCAGCAAGGAGGCAACCAATCTGAAATCCAGATTGGTTGCCGCTGCCAGCAGCCTCCTTGCACCATCCCCACTAGCGCCGGTCTCGGCCCCAAAGTGCTTTCGCTTTCGCTGTCACCGTCACCGGCATCCCCATCATTCCAAGCTCACAAACGCCGCCAGCCCGCTACCAACTCGTCGAGGCCGCGTTGCTGTTGGGGTTGACCGGGAGGAGTAGGAAGGAGAGGTCGTGGTGTTGTCGCCGTCGACTAGGAGAATGGAGGGGAGGCAATGCCACCAACAAGGAATGGGGATGAGGGAGGGCGCTGATTGAGAGGGAGAGTGGGAGGATGGGAAAAGTGGGATCTGTGGGCTCGCAGCGTGTTCAGTGGGAGTGTGAGGTGGGGGAGGAGTAGAGATCTAGGGTTAGGAAACTTTAGGCTGGGCTGCTGAGATGGGCCAACTTGGTTGCTGACTTGTTGTTCATCGGTTCCTAGTGCTAGTGACTCGAGGCAGTGTTATGAATGAGCCGTGAGCGGGCCACAAGAGAGCCAGGACTAGCTCAGCTCTTGCTCACTCCAAACCATGAGCTACAAAATGGGCTTGGCTCAGGCTCGTTCGCACACGAACCGAGCCCAAGCCGAGCCTTGATAGTATGAAGCACAATAGCCCTCACCTTTCATGAGGGGTTGCTTGTTCCACAAACAACTCAGAAGTACGAGGATACGCAGGAGTATGTCGGTGTTGTCCTAAAAGGTGATCCAAACTGCTAGAGCTTCTCGAGTCAGTTTTCTATAAGATGAGTATACCTTTGTTTTTATTTCATTCTTTTGAGATAATCAACTTATTGTAGTAAGTGGCTTTTGCCTCTACCCTGCTATAATTTTTTGTTAAAACAGTTATTCGTATTGATACTTTAATTAATTCATATTTTGTTGTGGATATGGGACCTGAACCTTAATTAGGACTCTTCCTGTAAACACATATAGGTGTGAATTAGTAAACTGGAGCCTACACACGTTGTGGCATGGATGACAATATTCAACTAACTGCAATAACATAAGGGACATAAGGGTTAATTAGTCCTTTAAGCGATGGCACATGTGGCATTAATTAACCCGCTATACATGCATGCCATATAGAGATCTTTTATGCCTGATCTCTATGCTAAAATAATCTGACAAATTAAAGATACTAAAAACTCAAAAGATAAACCAGATCAATAAAAAATGCTCACACTAATATTATTGGTGGAAGGGATGGGACGATCGAGATGAATTGCTTTTTTCTTCCGTCATCACCACTCAAATGTTTTCACTAGTATATATGGATTATATATTTATTTGAGATATATTTTAAATAGTAATGAGAATGAGGAAAAAATAAATTGGAAATAGAGAGGATATCTCGAGTTGAACATATGGAACCAAAAATTCTTACAATTATATATTCTTTTATATGGACAATCCTGGTCAGGTTTTACGTATAATTTTAATCGGTGGAGGGAAGCGAACGGTGACGAACAGCAAAGCAGCTTGGATGGCGGTGCTCTAGATAGCTGGACGTTGAATTCCAAGAGATAAGATTATGGAGTATATAACGTATGTATGCATGTACATATATAAAAGAAAATAGGAGTGATAATGTCCAAAAGATTATTTAACATATACATATATATACACACACACACAGGTAGGTGGCCCCGGTCCTGTTTTTTGTTTGAGTTCGACTGTGCATCCATGGAAGCTAGCTAGTCTGCATGGAAATGTCAAATGTGCGCAGCCCCCAAGCTTGGTCCAGCTGGACTACTGTATTGACATTGAATTGTCCATGCATGGTCAGAAGTGAAGCTTGTCAACTGCTATTCGATGATGTTAACGTAAAATACATGCTCCTTCCGACCACAAGTACTTAACGTGTAAGATTCGCATCGATCAAAGTTTTAAAACTTGAGTTACAAATATCTTTTAAAATATTTATATTAGCTACATATAAATAGTATGTAACATTATATATTTAGTAGGTTTTATGGATAAACTATTGGTAATTAGCAGTGTTGTGTGTTTGGAGACCATGAAAAATAAAAAAAGTCGAATATTTATGACCGGAGGAAGTACTACGTATATTGACTAGCGGAACACACGGGCGTCCGCGCGTGAGCTAACCCGCATATTAAGCTGTGAATCAAGCATAGATGACGTGCATAACATAACGTACAATACTAATTTTTTGACAGTGCTTAATACACATAACAGTGCTTTGTTCATAGTGATGGCGTTGCCATCTAGAGTACTATGACATACTTCAAAGCGATACTTGCCATCTAGAGTACTATGACATACTTCAAAGCAATACAGGGAGATAGATCAGGAAAGGAATTGAAACGCGATACAAGGAGCTGGATCAGAAAAGGAACAGAAATGGTCAGCAGATGCCCGAGCGAGGTTGCACTGGCGCAGATTCGATCAAGTTTCGTTGCTGCTTTTTTGGTCAGTGGCCTAGAATAGCCTTCTCTTTGCCTTGGATGTGTCTGCAGGCGTGGACTGGCTATCAACCCTGAAACCAAAAACGTTACTGTTTTGTGGACAGTAGAATTGCATCTGGATTGGAATAGGAGTCGTGATCCCCAAGAATTGGAGTATACCTTATCTACCTCGGAATGTATTTGGCATGTATATGAGTTCGTTACGTACTCGTAGTTAGCCCGGCCCGATTGTCCCCCGGTAGGTCGGTTGTTCAACACTATATAAACCGAGCCCCTACGGCGTGTAGGGGGGACGTCCAAGATCATTGGACGACTTAGATCCAATTCAATCTCGCATTGTCGCATATTACTCGCCGAGACCTGTTCGTCTCGTCGAGTTCCACCTTGTAATCCTCTTTGAGATAAAGAAAGGCTGGACGTAGGGCTATTATCTCTCCTGAGAGGTCTGAACCAGGATAAAAACCCCTGTCTCTCTGTTCGTTGCTGTTCATGGTTGTTCGGCGTGTCTCCTATCTCACTCTTAAAGAACCTTGGTTGACTTGGGTCAATATCCCAACCGTTGACACAACTGCTGTAACCTGCAAACCCAAAAATAACCTGCACATTCAAATATCCCATATTTTCGCGGATATACACAATTCCGCACATAACAATGGCACATATATATACTCAAACACAACCACAATGGATATTCAAACATCACAATGGCACATAAATCACAATCACATTCAACCACAAATAGTTCATCACATCACAAGTCGAACAACACAAACATACAAGTAGTTCGATTACGGTTGCGGTGGCGGGTGCCGAAGAGCTGCTGCGCAAGGTGGGTGGCCAAGTTCCCAGAGGCGTTGTCACCCTGCTGCGCGTCGTCCTGAGGAGGTGGCACATAGGATGGAGGTGTAGACATTGTGGCAGAACCCGAACCTTGTGAGTATTACAATTAGGCATTTGACAAGTTCTACATATGCTATGCGACAACGTATTAATTTGGCACAAGTGACTCACGGCTGGCTCACGAATCCAAGGGCGTTCGGGTAGTTGGGGGTGGGGATGAAGGTCGGCTGGGTCCAGTAGGTGCCCGGTGGTGGTGTCATCTGTCCCGCGTAGGCGCCCTAGCCCATGTAGGTGCCTGGAGGGGCTGGGTGGCTAACGTAGACGACCGGGCCACCTATGTAGGGGCCCGTTGGGCCCACTGGCTCGAGGAGCTGCCAACAAGCCCCCTGTGACCGCTTGGACTGGCCTGCACATATATTTGAGTTCATTAGTCCACGTGACTAGATATGCACGTCGAGAATGAAATGAAGTTTTTGGAACACGTTACCTCAGCAACGGACCCCTCAAGTTGTTGCGGCCGTCTGTCGTAGCCTTGTTGCGCGGCTCTCAGGCTCTCCTGCATGGCCCTCATCATCTCTCTATCATGGGCCCACTCCTCCTCATGCCTCTTCTGCTACTGCTCCCTCTCCCTCTGCTGGCACTCCTCTAACTGGCGATGCGTCTCGTCTCACCCCCGCTCTGGCTAGTCCGAACCTCGGGCATGTGTAAAATAGCAGTCAGTTTTGGTGTTGCAATCACAATGTACAAGTGAGTGAAAGAGATCTCATCGTTGGTGGTCGCCGCCGATCACCAGCCGCTCGTGAGCCTTGCCCCCCATGCGCTTATGGATCACGTAAGGGTCGAGGGGAACCTCCTCTGGATTTCTCTCCTTCCCGTGCTCCTCTCTGTAAGCGTCCTTGTAGCGCTTCTGCATGCAGTTGTGGTAGTCAGAATTGTGCACATGAATGAATGCAAGGTAGTGGTGGTGAACAATGTTGTCGACACTTACCAAAAGGAGATATGCATGGGGATCTAAGGTAGGTTGTCCACCAGGTGGCGCCTTTTTCGTGTGGGCCTGCTTCCACACGTCCATCGGGCTCTGTCTAACCCCTGTCTTAGCCAACTACGTTGCAATCTGATCAAAAGACGTGTTAGTAGGAGTGATAAAGTGGTGAAGCATGAAAAATATGATATTTACCATTTTCTTCCCCAACTGTGTGATCGACCACCTCCCGGTGGTAGAATTGTAGTCGTTGGTGCCCCTATTCTTCTTGGCCTTCTCTGTCTTCCCCTTCCACTCGGAGTTGTCCCACTTCTTTCCTATAGCCTCCGAGGCGTCCTCCTGACACCACTTCGGCCGCACTGGTTGTATTGATCGGCCATCAAGTACAGCTGATGAGCCGCCTGGGGTGTGATGTTGTAACATCCTCAATTTTCATAACATGACTTTCAAAAATTAATTTAAGTTTATAAATATTTAATATTTTATGAGTAAATTATATTAAAGCTTCGATTAAATTATTCCCTAATTTATATTGAAAGAAAGCAAATGAAAAATATTTTGGCCAAACAAATTTACAAAAATAAACATGAATTACATTTATAACACTCACCTAGCTTTATTAAATTTTGCAAATAAAAATTTCCCAAATAAAATACTCCTTTAACATAAATTAGAAATGAAAAAGAATTTGCAAAATTAAACAGAAAAATAAAAGGCAGAAACCTCTCGGTTGGGCCACTCTCCCTCCCTCCTCTTGGCCCAACTCCTCCCCTCTCTTCCCGCAGCGCGCCAGACCCAGCCCAGCTCCCTCCGCAGCCGCTGCCATGCCGGACCCACCAATCAGCCTCCCTCTTCTCTCCTTCTCTCTGATCACCTGGGCCTACTCGTCAGCACCTTCCCCTTCCTCTCGCCTTCTTCTCTCTCTCTCTCTCACCATATTCCCCGCGTAGCTCTCTCTCTCCCCGTCGCTCCCCTCTGCCCTCTGGAACCCGGGAACTCGAGCATCATCGTCGCGCGCCGCCACCGTCTTGGACCTCTCCGCAGTCCCATTTCCACCACGGAGCAGCGCCGCCGCTGAGCTTGACCACTTCCCCGGCGAAGCGGTCCTCCGCCATTAAATCCTCCCCTCTCTCTCTCTCTCGGCTGTCGTCGTGCCACCGAAGTCCACCTCTGCCACCTCGTGCGCACCTGCTCCAGAGCCACGTCGCGCCGCTGCTATGACCGCCATGGCCTCTGCCGCACTGTGCCGCCGTGACTGCGCAGTGCCGGCTCCACCCTGTGACACCGACCCCAACGACCGCCACCAATGCGCCCTACCCGGCTCGCCACTAGCCTATAAATACCCGAGCCGCCGCGTCTCCAACACCATGGCGGTCCCTCGTTCCCTCGATCTCCTGACCCCACCATTAGCACCACCGAGACCCCCTCTCACTTTCCCCTCGCTCAATCGAGCCTCTCCGCCACCGGAACCTCCTCGCCGACAGTGCCGCCTTGCTCGACAACATCCGCACGGTAATTTCCCCTGCCAACCCCTCCGGTGAAATTCCCTCCTCTCTAGCTTACTTCCGGACCGCTCGCCCTCGCCGGAGGAACCGCCGTTCGCCGGACCGCGCCACCGCGCGGCTGTGAGCCCTGCCTCGAGCCACCGACAGGCGGGACCCTCCTGTCCGCGCTCGGCGGCAGCAGCAGGGCTCAGCCGCTCAGCTGGGCCATGAGCCGGTTCATGCATAATGGGCCGGTTCGGCATGCGTCAGTGCTGAGCCGGTTTCTCAAATTCTAAAATCTATTAATACTCTAAAATTCATATCTAATTCATATTAAATCAGGAAAATACCAAATAAATTTTGTTACATTCATAAAAATCCCACCTTTCCAAATAAACCATTTTCACCCTTTGAAAAATTCATTTTTTTACAAATGTATTAAAGCGACATATTCTTCATTTATAGACGCCGGTGTCCCTGGACTGGACTGTGATCTCGGTGTACTTTCCGACGTGACATTTGAAGGCAAGTCCCCTTGACGCATATTCCATCTTTTATGTTTGTTTGCAAAATGTTTGTGAAATGCTTGGAAATAAAGTGGCATGATTACTTTGGTTAAACGATATATAGCTTGAGAAATATAGTTATTACCTGAAAAAGAAAAATGATTTCTCCCTGATATTATTACTTTTCAAGCCTAGAGACATGACTGGTAAATGGGTACAATCTGGATCGAATCATGTTTATTGGTGAACGATGAATCTGGACAATTGCAACAAGATGAGTACATGAAATAATGGCCACCTCTCTAAGTAGCATTATTTCATGTGGATTATTGATGGAACTCTATGTTGGGTTTTGGATATTATTAAAGATGGCAAAATGAGAAAATGATGTTTTCATATTGAAACAAAGAATTTGGTGTTGATAGACTGTAAACACATATTTGACTGAGAAGGAGGAACGATTACCGTTAGGGTACGGGGATCCCTTAATCAGTCTAAGCACTGTTTTCCTGTGAATCTATGAACCGGGCTCATACAGTATGACCTCAAAACTTGTCTATGGAGACGAGCTTAGCTAAGTAAGCCTAGGAAGCTAGAAAACACAAGATAGATCAAACTTTGCAGTTTGCTGTTTTTCTGCCCACAAGACAGCAGGTTGGTATTTTGGTCATAACCTTTTGTCAGGTCCCTCTTTGCTTATGAAAGTTTTTTTACTTCTTCCTGACGGCTTTTTCAACAACTTTTGTTTTGGGCCAACTTTCTGAAAACGAACAGAGAAATTCGCACAAAATTCACAAGTGGACTGATCTGCAGATTTCAGGACAGCAACAAGGTCTGAATAAAACATCCATAACTTCTTGGTTCTTTTATGTATGGGGTTGATAATTGGTATGATGATAGAAGAACAAGTTTGGGATCTTCTCCTTTTGGTTTCACTCAAAAAGGATAAGGGAATTGGGAGATATGGCGTTTTTTATGTAGACTGCAGAAATGAAAATTTTCTGACCGAGATTGATACTTGTTTTTGGGTGTTTTTGGGGTGGATTTTGAGGTAGGGAGATGAACAAGAAGATGAACAGAAACAAGACAATACTAGAACGAACACAAACTCAAATTAAAAAATCAAAATAACCGATTGAAAATGCACAAAGGGGCTTGGACAGCGGGTAATAATCTTTTTGTGGGACAAATTTTCTGTACTATAGGAAGAACACACACAACTGAACAAGATACAAACTCACCGGTCAACCTGACTCTGATACCAAATGATGCGCTCTCGGGTTCCCGATCTTCTGATGAGAGGATAACTTCGATTTAGGCGGAGGATGACTTTGACGATCCGGCTACGAACCACGCAAGGATAAGCGCCTGCAATCGCTAAACCACACTCCTGATTGTTATCAACCGTGCCAAAGCCCGGATGACCTGACCACGAAGGTCTATCCTTGCAAGCAATCGAAGAACTCGCAAGAACAAGGATAAAGCACACACTCGAACTGAGGTTCTGAAGCTCGGAATCGATAGGTCAATCGATACTAGGGATTTCGATAGTGTTTCTCCAATCTGGAAGACAACAACAAATGAACAAAACCTAAGGAGAAAAGGGAGAGGCTTGTCCTATATATGGAGTAGGGAGATGACTCTAGGAGGTGCTCTCACGCAGCAGGATTACATGGGGACTCAGCCCAAATTAATGGTGACACAGCACCCAAGAAGAGCAAAAGACTGGTTCTGTTCGTGAGATATTTTTGACTGCTGCAGCTAGCTCACTTGGAATTTGAAGGTGAGGTTGGATCCGTTGGAAAGATGGCGAAGTTATCTTTTCAATGAATGCTCACATGTTCCAATCGGAGTCCATTTGCATTCTCCAGGCCATTTTTAATTCAGACTGGTCATTGATGGCCGAGTGGAATCCCTTTGCATTCCCACCATGCTTTATTGCCTTTATTGGTGCGTTGATGCCTTGTAGCTTGTGCTTGTTCAACTTCCTATGCATAATATTGTTATTAGGTAGCACTCTATTCTCGAAAGTATAATTATTTAACCTAAGAAACGAGTTTACCTGATAATTGACTTGTCGCGCACTGGCTCGTGTGTTTGGTCCTTGCATGATGATCAAAGGTCGCGTGTCACTTGGAAGGACTTTGGTCATTGATTCATGGGTGTATCCGATGTAACGATGTCCTCATCACCCTCTGGTGCCTCCACCACCGAGCTCTACCCCCTCCGCAGCGGCGCCGTCTTGCTGGGAGGAGAGGGGAGGCGGCGTTGCCTGGGGAAGGGAGAGGGAGGAGGCGCTGCGTCGCTTGTAGGAGAGGGAGAAGAGAGGAGGCGCGGCATCGCTGGGAGGAGAGGGGAGGCGGCGCTGTCTGGGGAAGGAGAGGGAGGAGGCGGTGGGGAGCTGGGTAGCCTCTAGTGGCGGCTGGATGTGGGGAGAGAAGAGAGAGAAATGGGGTATAAGTGGCACTAGGGTTAGTTGAGAGCTGTTGGGCTGGGCCAAAATAAGATTGGGCTACTGACTAGCTAGTTTGATTCAAGAATTGAGAGTAGCAAGGCATGTATGTGCTACTAAATTTTAGGATTAGGATGTGTGTATGGCGTCGCCTCGCCGCGCGCCTTAAGCGCCTAGGTGGCTGGAAGGTGGTGCAACGCCGCACCTCGCCTTGCCGCTTTAAGAACCTTGCTTGTTTTTATTTTCTTTTCAAAAACCTTTAGTTGGAGAACCATCCCGGAGGAGCGAGGAACTCTATGAAGTCAGAGATTACAAGGAGTGCCCTAGAGCTTAGGACGTGTTCTACTACCTATCGTGCCTGTGGCTTGAAGACTGCAAGTTAAATAAATCCTGTGATAAAAGATCGTACCTTAGCGAGTACGAGTATATGTATTTCCTCATATTGTATAATGTGTCGGTCTGCGTGCCGGCTTGGTTGTACTATTTTGGGCTTCAGCCCTATGTATTCGAACCTTAAATCATGGCAATATATCATTCTGTTTTAAGACTGTGTGCACTAGCATTGATCCTTGGGACTAGTGTAGTAATACACAGAAGGGCACGATTTTGTCAACCGGGTCCTGACAGATGTTCTGCTGCTCGCCTGCTCCTCCTGTCTCCTGCAAAAACGCGACAAGGTGGAAACTAGGAAAACTTGAATGTATTATGAGTAAAGGCTACTGACCTGTGGTACTCCTGGACGGCAATGACACGTGCATTGGACATCGTGTCCTGTACCCTCTGCTTCGCCATCTTTTCGATGACAGGCGCGAAGTTGGACTGCTAAAGGCCCTCTTGTGGAGCAAACCTGAGCTGCAGTGGGGTATAACAAGAGATGTGGTTAGAAGTAAGAACAAATGGAGGTCGCATGCTGTGTAAGTTGTTATGTAGCTTACCCACAACTCGCGGATGAACTGATCCGCGACATTTCTATCCCCATGCGGGGCTGGCCTGTAGTCGTCCCAGCTGTACGCCAGCCTTGTCGTCCCATCCTGGGTGATTATTCTCAAGGTAGTACTGCCTCATGAGATAGCCAAGGGCACTCCCAGGCAGGTGCCTCTCGCTGACGTCCACCGTGGACATGTTGTTGAACATTTGTTTAATTAAAATCAACGAAATCAAAAAAAAATTAGGGCATTCAAAGGTGTGTAACTGTTATGTTTACCCTACTTATGCCACCTCATCTGTTGCGCGGTCTCTTCTATCATGAAACACCGTTTTAGTCGTTTCTTTAACGAAAAGTGCCGCAACACTTTCATTGCCACCTTCGTTCGTTTCTTTTCTCCATTACCGTCGATAGTCTCGACATATCTGGACTCCCCACAATAATCACACACACTCTTGTCGGCATCATGCTTATAGTACAGCATGCAATGGTTCAGACAGTAATCTATCTTCTCGTACGGCATTCCCAGACCAGCAAGTAGTTTCCTACACTCGTACCAGCTGAGCGGCATCTTGTGTCCTTCCGGGAGGAAATCGCCTAAGCATCCCAACAACTCATCAAAACAGATGATGGAGAAGTTGTATTTGCATTTCACAGCCATCATCCATGTAACCATAGAGAGTAGGGTCACGGTGGTTCGATCGTGCAACGGCTGCTTGGAGGATTCCAGAAGGGTTAAGAATAATTCATGCTTATAGTACAGCATGCAATGGTTCAGACAGTAATCTATCTTCTCGTACGGCATTCCCAGACCAGCAAGTAGTTTCCTACACTCGTACCAGCTGAGCGGCATCTTGTGTCCTTCCGGGAGGAAATCGCCTAAGCATCCCAACAACTCATCAAAACAGATGATGGAGAAGTTGTATTTGCATTTCACAGCCATCATCCATGTAACCATAGAGAGTAGGGTCACGGTGGTTCGATCGTGCAACGGCTGCTTGGAGGATTCCAGAAGGGTTAAGAATAATTCATGCTTATAGTACAGCATGCAATGGTTCAGACATCAATCTATCTTCTCGTACGGCATTCCCAGACCAGCAAGTAGTTTCCTACACTCGTACCAGCTGAGCGGCATCTTGTGTTCTTCCGGGAGGAAATCGCCTAAGCATCCCAACAACTCATCAAAACAGATGATGGAGAAGTTGTATTTGCATTTCACAGCCATCATCCATGTAACCATAGAGAGTAGGGTCACGGTGGTTCGATCGTGCAACGGCTGCTTGGAGGATTCCAGAACGGTTAAGAATAATTCGGTCATAGAGGCCGTTGCCTCCTCATCCTCAAAATCATGGCCGAAATCATCCATCATGTCTTGCATCCGGTCAATCTCATCGTACCCTTCGTCGGGAGTGGGAGGCGCGGCCCGAGCACTCTCACCATAATAAACCCAACGATGGTAACCGGCCTTGAACCCATTCTTGCAGAGATGTATCCCTATGTCATACTTTCTTCTCATTCTACAGTCCCCACACTCCGTACAAGGGCAATGAACATACGCCGTGTCAGGGTTAGGGGTCGCCTGGAAAGCATGATCCATGAATGCGATGGCCTTCTGATACCATTCATCTGAGTGTTGTTCGTTCACTCTCCATCCATCGTACATCCACCTCCTCTCTTTTTTCATCGCTCTTGACATGATAAGCTACACGTTAGGGTTTCACAAAAGGCTTAGAAAGGCATCTAAACCCACCCATGAATGGCTGTCTGGGCGTGTCTCGTGGTGGCGCCGGTAGGGAACGAGACAAAATTTCGGCAACATAATCCTACAGTTCTCCTAGTGCAATGATGGCTACGGAGCCAATACCAGCTCAATAGCACTTATGTTATGCACAGAAGAACTACAAGGTCATGCCGCCGAAATCTTGCCTCGAACCCACCAGCACCACAACGAAACATGCCCAAACGGCCATTTGCAGGCTGTCCACTAGGATGCCACACATGGGCTGTCCACTAGACATTTCGGGAACATTTTGCACAACCCGTAATGGAAACGAACGAATCACCACCCAAATTCCTTACGCGTTGTGTTGTTCCCGAACGGGTGACGTATGGCTAGGTGACGCGCGTTTCTAACATAACATACACAAACGATTTAAATATACCACATTTTCAACCCTACGCTAAATAAAAAAGATATAGAGCAAAACCCTAACATTATTGTAATTAAATCCTAACATTATCATAAACCCTAACATTAGCATAAACCCTAACATTAGCATCAATCTATATATTACGCTATATTTCATTTATATTATTTTCAAATTTCCATTTAAATTACATCTAACATTATTGAGAAAATCATAACATTAGACTAATAAACATATGTTATTTGCCATTTTTCCTATTATTTCCATATTTTCCATAAATAATTATTGATTAGTGCTAATTGCATGCCTAGTTACATTTTCGACGATGTTAGGCTGTCGAGACTAATCTACAATAATTTAAAAAACGGTGCGAAGACGTTGCACGTACCTCCGAGGGAAGGGTGACAACAACCGGCAAGGGCAAGGGCGACACGGCGGGAAGGCTTGATGGGCACGGCAGCGGAAGAGCAGCGGGGAGGTGGCACGGCCCGGCGGCTTGGTGGGCGGGGCGGGAGGTGGGCGGCGGCGGCGGCTTGGGGGAAAACCTGAGCGACACGGCGGGGCGAGGCAATGCGGCTGCGCGGGGCCGTGGGTTGTGGCTGCTGGGCAGCGGGCCGGGGGCGCAGCGTGGCAGCAGTGCGACGGCAGGCGCGAGACGACGGTGGCGCATGGGCGCAGGTGGCGGTGAGCACGATGCAACGGTGAGGGCTGGGACAGGCACGAAATGCCTAAGTCTCAGGAGGCAATGGGCCTCTTAATGGGCTATCTCGACACGCCCCCTCTCAGCGCATGCCCCGTGGCGGGAGCGGCCCGGCCCATGGCACTCTCGATGGCCCACGGCCGTCGACATAGGTAGGCTCGACTGCCCCGCCCTGCGCGCCGTTTTGATAGGTCCTGGCCTGGAGCGGCCCAGCCCGTCCATGTCTCTCTCGACGGCCCAAGGCCGTCGACATATATAGGTCTGCTTGACTGAGCCCCGACCCGAGCGCCGTTCTGCCAAGTGGGCCCTTGGGCTATCTCAACGGCCCTAGGCTGTCGAGAGTTGTCGAGAGACCGAGCCGTCGAGAATGAGTTACCTCGAGGACCTCCATTGACTACCCTCGAGACAGATTCCCAAAGCCGTCGAGAATGACATCTGTCTCGATGGCTGGCACTGTGTACCCCCTCCGGTGAACCGAGCTTCTTTTATTTATTTAAAAATTCAAAAAATACTTTCTTGGCGCATATTGGCTAGTCTTGCTTAGCACATGAAAATACACCACCATAATTTTTTTTTAACGGTGAAATTATGGTCGCGGCCGCAATTACAGGTCCATGTATAGGGGTCACATCGGCCAGAGGTTTAGCCAACATTCCTGTGAGTTGTATGAAATACGGGTGAGATGTGCACATCATTTTTCAAGTATTCACCATTCTATTCGAACACCGATGTATAAAGATCATTGCATTGTAATGTTACTAACTACAACATTTTACAGTATTTTCTACGCAATTTATAATTTTAAACATATATATAGATATTATATGGCACATAACGTGCAACAAAAGGCAGAAAATAACATGATTTTATTTTGTAAGCTTATTTAGATTTTTATTGGAAAATGAAAAGGTTCCACCTATTCTCAAACATTTTAGAACATTTTTTTATAGATTTAGAAAGGAAATAAACATGTTCTGAAATTATAATTACAATTTTTAAAGGTTCAGTAAAAAAATAGGCCAGCCCAGGCCAGCCCATGATCTATCTCGCCGGCCCGGCCATGGTTGTCAAGAGAGCTCTTTTCCTGCCAATGCGAACAGCTGAAAAGTTGCCAGGGTGGGGGAGGGGAGCTGGAGTGAACTTGTCTCGACGGCCAGGCGCAAGTTGTCGAGACAGCCTGACTTTCTGGACAGCATGAAGCTGGCCGTCGAGATTAGGTGGCCTTTATCGACGGCCTACATCTGGTCGTCGAGATCTCTGATGGCCGTCGAGAATCCGAACGATTCTTGTAGTGCAGGGTGTGTAAATAAATTTGTGTTGCTGAAGCTCTCCCATCATATTGATTAGATCAAGCACTTAAGGACAATGGCTAGATTAATGAACTCTAGCAATTGCTTTCCCTTGCAGCATTTTGCCAGCTAAGCTCTCTTACGTATCAACTGAGCCACTTCTTTACAACGGAAAGGTAAGTCTGTTAAAAGGACTGTAGAGATGGCCTATCCATTATGCTTGCCAGTAATAAAAGTTGTAAATTAAATATCTAGAATAAGGATAGGGACGATGAGGTGTAAAGGCAAGCTTAGAGCTGCACAAATGACAAAAAAAGCCCCTTTAAAATGAGCGGGGGAGGGCACAATGGTAAAATGGCTTCTCAACTTGGCTATATCTGCTGCTCCCAAGGGCTTGTACAAAGAGCAAGAGAAAAATCCCTAAAGAATAAAGGCAAAGAAAATAATCCAATATGGGTGGTGGTTTCTTCTTCGTCTTTAAGCTTTTCACTGTTCTATATCCCCTTCTTCCTCATAGCATCCCAATGGCAAAGCCCCTATCTTGTTCTTGGGGTGGCCCAAAAATTAGTTGCTCAGCTCGGGCCGACGACACTAGTGTCGTCTGTGAGGATCTGGACAATAGGCTGCAAAGAGATGCCACAAGGCGAGTAGATCGGGTAAAAAACTCTACCAATTCCTCTAAATTCTCTCCTGAATCTTCTGCGAAATCCTCCCAATTTTTATGGTCTCCCATGTTCTGAAACTCAACCAAGAAACAAAGGGAAAGAAGCTGATACAACATAAGTTCATCTAGATTTGAAATTTTGCTACAACCAACGCTAGAAAGTGCTACCCTACTGGACATAATCGGTTTCTCAAATCCTCCGCTAACGTACTTCATCTTACCATCCATGACCGCATTAGACATACAGCAAATCAGTGCATTATTGGGTCTCTTGACACCTAAAGATCGAAGTCTGCTGGGACGCCTGATTGCAGGAGCTGGTCTAGCAGTCGCGCGTACTCCACGCTCCCATCTTGCTCAAGCTCGTTGCGGCGGTCATAGATTCTGCATGAACTAGCTAGTGTTTCATCGCAAAGTATTTAGACTTTGATCACGGTTCTTCTCTTTCCTCCTCGATGTCTGATGGCATGTCAGGTGCTCCATTATTGTTGGGGCTAGGTGGACGGTCTCGCGGACCATGGATTGCCGAACCACGAGGGCCGGTTGCGGTAGAGTAGAGGCATCCAAAGGGCGTCCCAAAGTCTTGTGCAGCCTCCACCGATGCGTGTGCCACGACACACTGCACTATCAAGCAGGACCTAAATCAAAACGACTTCGCTAAGCATTAGTCGTCTCAAAATTTATTAACTATCAATCGATCTTGATTTACCTAGGATCTCCGGTCGCCACCCTCTTCCTTCTACTCAGCGCCGCTTTTTGCTATCACAGGGGTTAGGGTTAGGGTTCGAGCCCGGGGTTCTCCTGTGCGCTCGGGCTTAGAGGGAGGTTAGGGGAGGCGACAAACCGGCAGTGGGGTGGGGATCGTGGTGGAGGTGACTAGACGGCGGTGGAAGGATAGCGGGCGACGCGACACCGGCGAGGAAAGAAATATTGGGAAGAAATTTGGAGATAAGGGATGCAGATGGGAGAGGGTGTATGGATAGAGAGATCTAGATCCAACGATGCAAGGATACACAAAATCGATGAGTGCTAAGAGCATGAATAGCAGGGTCTTTAAAAGGTTCCCTAAAACACTAAAACACTATTCCGGATAACCTAGTCTCTATAACGTTTCAGCAGAGTCTCTATCTCAGTCTCTAAATTTAGACTCTCTCCAGAGTCTCTGTATTTAGAGACTCTCTAGGGAATCTCTATATCTTTTCGAGGATAGAGCTCTGCTGGAGAGGATGGAAATATAGAGAACGAATAGTGATTTAGAGAAGGGATATAGAGAACGAAATATAGAGATCCTGCTCGCGATGCTCTAAGAAAATATTCGTGGACGGGAATCCTGTTACAAACCAAACGGGATTTTAACCCACACGCCACTCAATTCGCACGCCTCATCCCCTACGCCATTACTTTCGCGAGCCTGATCCACCGCGTCACCGGGGTTGCGAATTCGTTACCTCAGTGCCACTACGCCCATTTTCCAGCTTTATTAATCGTTTTCTAATCTTTTTGCTCCTTTTCAATTGTGACCTGACACTTTTGCCCCTTCTCTCACGTGGCTAAGCCCAACCGCGGGAAGATCGATCGGACCAAGAACAGAATGAACGAGCCCTCGTTCGTGAGGGCGCAGGTGCAGGACGGCGACGCGCCCAGCCAGTGGATCGGCGGCCAGGGGGTAAGCTGATCGGCGACGCGCCCAGCCGGCGGCTTGGCGGCCAGGAGCGTCGGCAGGAGCCAGGAAAGGTTGGGCCTTTGGTTGGAATCATCGTGCTTCTAGAAAATCCGTGGCCCGTTTCTGTCTGGTGATATTGGTTCCGTGTTGGGGTCCTGGAGCTCTAGCTCCGAGTACCTGTGCTGTGATTCTTGGCTCTTGCGTTGTTGGACCGAAGCTTTGCTTCTTGTTTCTTGCGAGCATCAAAGTGGTGGTGGCTTAGAGCTGGCCGATCCTGAACGAGCTTACCTTGCCAAAGCTCGAGATCGGTTGGGCTCGGGATTGGATAGAGCTCGGATCGAATAGGTTCGAGCTAGTTTCAGCTAGGGATCGAGATTGAGATCGACAAAAGCTCGGTTGAGCTCGAGATCAGATCGTTTTCAGCTCATGAGGCACATAATACCTTGATTTATATGGTTTTGCAAGGAGAAATAGATGCAACAATGACACATCACACATAAACGTAGTTATAGCATTTCATCCAGCAAATGCAATCTGATCAGCAACATACTCATCATCTCACTCTCACAGGAATAACGACATAGTCTTAGTAAGAAATCGACAAGACACTTACAACTACGGTCTAACACTAGTCGATAGACATGTCCATACACAGCAATATAGCATGGTAATTGGTACCATACCACATAGCAAATAAAAACATAATAACATATTAAGAAGTCTAATGGCAGCCAACATTCAAGTTTAGCAATGGTCCAAAATGGATGACAAACACATAGCAAAATAGCAGTAGGGAATAATTTCTCAGCATAACACAAAAGTAATGGTTCATTTTTAGACCATAGCACAAACAAAACGCTTCAACACAAATTGGCACAGTGGACCATCAAAATGTGCTTCTTCCTCTGCCTTTGTCATGCACCAAGTCATCACTCTTCACCATGGCACTACAAGTTGCAAAGCCATTCTTAATAATTATTCAATATGCATAGCAGTAATGTAAAAAACAATGAAATGCAGTAAGAAACTACTTACTTTAGCTGTTGCCAACTACAGAATCCTCAGGGTTGTTTTCTAATAGTGTGACTGTCTCCACATCATCTTCTGGTTGCGATTCCTATGATAAAGAGAATTAATTAGAGACAAATTTAAAGTAACAAAAAGATATATCATTATAACATAAATTAGATGTTACCATATTCTTCAATCTACGATGATGGCCTCTAATCCAACTAGAGGTACACACTAAGGCCTCTACCATTGATGGGATGATAGAACTCCGATAATCATCAAGAACCCTTCCACCAGCACTAAATGCTGACTCTGAAGACACGGTGCTAATAGGAATGCTGAGGATGTCCTTTGCCATAATAGACAACACCGGATATTTGGATGCATTCAATTTCCACCATAAGAGTACATCAAAGGGTTTAGCATCACACACTTCATTTGGATCTTGTAAATAACTCCTCAATTCTGTTTGTGGATCTTGGGCAGCATTGCTAGCTTTCATAAACTCATGGAACTTTGATGAAAAAGAAGATGTAGTACTAGTAGTCTCATCACTACCATCACAAGCCGTTGGTTCCTTGAGTTGATGAGATGAAACCTTTTTCTTATGAACATTTTCATATGTGGAGTACAACTGCTCTAAGGTAGTTTTGATGGATGATAATTGCTGCTCAAGTTCACTACCAGAATAGATGTATGGAAATGAGAAATCTATCATCCTCATTTTATACCTTGGATCAAGAATTGTAGCAATAGGGTAAAGACTTGTGCATTCAAGCCCCCAATATTTTTCAAACTTTAAAAGCATAGCATCTGCCATGAGAACCAAGGATGCATCTGATGAATTGGAAAGGTCTAATAAATCTTTCTTAATGTGAATGATTTCAGAAAAGACCATGTTTGCAGTACGATAATTAGAACTAGAAAACATAGTGGTAGCCAAGTGCAAAGCAGCCAAAACATCACTGACTTTTTGGTATAAACCCCACTCCACACTAGATGGCTTCCACTCATAACTACCATCTTCTGCATCATATATTTCAATTGCCTTTTTAAAATAGAAAGCATTATTAAGCATCTTATAAGTAAAGCCAAATCTTGTGCAAACATCCAAACATAACTTCCTTTTTACGTCCAACTTGAGAGACTTGGCAACAGAAGTGAACTTATATAAACGAGAAGTAGACTTCCTGAAATACTTCACAGTCTCTCTAATCTTGCTAATCAAACCTTCCAAAGGTTTCAAGCCATCACTAACTAGCAAGTTTAGTATATGAGCACAACACCTCACATGAAAAAAATTACCATTAAAGAACAATGCACCCCTTGCATCAAACTTATCAAACAAAAGCCGGGCAGCAACATCATTGCTAGATGCATTGTCAAATGTAATGCTAGCCACCTTATCCTCAATGTTCCATTCAGCAAGACATTCAGATATGGCTTTCGAAATGACAACACCGCTGTGTGGTCGATCTAATTCAATAAAAATAATGATGCGGCTTTGCATATTCCAGTCCACATCAACATAGTGTGCAACCAAACTCATATAGCAAACTTGTTGATTAGATGTCCAAAGATCAGATGTCAGGCTTATTTTGCTTATGCTTCTAAATACTTTTTTCAATTTAGCCTTCTCAGCATCATAGAGTTTAACACATTCAACCCTAATACCCTTTCTCCCAATTTTTTGATAAGAAGAATTTGCTGTTTTCATGACAATATTGAACCAAGCATATTCCACCATTTTAAAAGGCAATTCATGAACTACTAGCATAGTAGCAATAAGCTCACGCATCTTAGCATGATCATATGCAGTAGAAGAGGGGCCAACAGGAATTATATCACCTTCTGTGCCTGAGGGAAAACTAAGCCCCTTCCCGGTCGCCACCTTCTTCCTTCTAATCGGCGCCGCCTTTTGCTACCACCGGGGTTAGGGTTAGGGTTCGAGCCCGGGGTTCACCTGTGCGCTCGGGCTTAGAGGGAGGTTAGGGGAGGCGACAAACCGGCAGTGGGGTGGGGATCGTGGTGGAGGTGACTAGACGGCGGTGGAAGGATAGCGGGCGACGCGACACCGGCGAGGAAAGAAATATTGGGAAGAAATTTGGAGATAAGGGATGCAGATGGGAGAGGGTGTATGGATAGAGAGATCTAGATCCAACGATGCAAGGATACACAAAATCGATGAGTGCTAAGAGCATGAATAGCAGGGTCTTTAAAAGGTTCCCTAAAACACTAAAACACTATTCCGGATAACCTAGTCTCTATAACGTTTCAGCAGAGTCTCTATCTCAGTCTCTAAATTTAGACTCTCTCCAGAGTCTCTGTATTTAGAGACTCTCTAGGGAATCTCTATATCTTTTCGAGGATAGAGCTCTGCTGGAGAGGATGGAAATATAGAGAACGAATAGTGATTTAGAGAAGGGATATAGAGAACGAAATATAGAGATCCTGCTCGCGATGCTCTAAGAAAATATTCGTGGACGGGAATCCTGTTACAAACCAAACGGGATTTTAACCCACACGCCACTCAATTCGCACGCCTCATCCCCTACGCCATTACTTTCGCGAGCCTGATCCACCGCGTCACCGGGGTTGCGAATTCGTTACCTCAGTGCCACTACGCCCATTTTCCAGCTTTATTAATCGTTTTCTAATCTTTTTGCTCCTTTTCAATTGTGACCTGACACTTTTGCCCCTTCTCTCACGTGGCTAAGCCCAACCGCGGGAAGATCGATCGGACCAAGAACAGAATGAACGAGCCCTCGTTCGTGAGGGCGCAGGTGCAGGACGGCGACGCGCCCAGCCAGTGGATCGGCGGCCAGGGGGTAAGCTGATCGGCGACGCGCCCAGCCGGCGGCTTGGCGGCCAGGAGCGTCGGCAGGAGCCAGGAAAGGTTGGGCCTTTGGTTGGAATCATCGTGCTTCTAGAAAATCCGTGGCCCGTTTCTGTCTGGTGATATTGGTTCCGTGTTGGGGTCCTGGAGCTCTAGCTCCGAGTACCTGTGCTGTGATTCTTGGCTCTTGCGTTGTTGGACCGAAGCTTTGCTTCTTGTTTCTTGCGAGCATCAAAGTGGTGGTGGCTTAGAGCTGGTCGGTTGCACCATGTCTCGTGGATAAGCTGACGACTCCCCTGTCCCCTTGTTCATGGGTTGTTCAATCATTCGCGATGGGCTGTCTAGCTAGTCGTATTAGTCAATTTTTCTCTAGAATTTGGTTTGACATTCACTCATCTAAGCACTTTAATTTCTATTTTGGTAGGAATGATGTTGAGTTGAGTGTTTGCGTCTCTAACAAAATTATGGGAGACGGTGTGTCGAGTGGAGTCACGGAGGATGTGGTTGATGAATTTGCCCCCGCTTTGAGCCATCATGGCAAAACCCGATATGATGAATGTGCAGTGCAAATTGATTGGGAACGCTTAATGGTTTGTGAACCTATAGATGACCAGTTTGGGTCTTCAAATCCAGTGGTTGACGAGGATGGTTTGTTTGCACTAATGGGCTTAGAGATGATGTGGACGGTGGTCCTAGTGCCAGTACAATGGAAGGGGGAAATCCTGTGCAGGATGGAGTTCAAGTCCTAATGACAGTGATGGATTTGATGACGGTCCAGAGGCTCCTCCTGTTACCGATGACATACCTGGTGAAACCTTTGTCCAGTATGATAAGGAAAGATCCCCCAATGACAGTGGGTTTCATATATGGAACTATGGAAGAATTTAGGATGTCACTTAGGACACATACAATAAAAGGGCAATTTGTGGTGGTCACAGAAAAAAGTGATAGAGATAGATTCAGGGGCTACTGCAAGGCTAAGGATGATGGTTGTCCTTGGGCAATTGGGGCAAGGGTGATGCCTGATGGGAAGTCTGTGAAGGTACTAACTTAACCATTTCAATTTGTCTGTGCTCGGGCAATTGTATTTTTCTGTGCTTTCAATTTGTACTAACCCACCTATATATTTCATTGCAGGTAACATTGAACAATTTTGAGCACAAGTGTACATCCACTGGAAGAATTCAAACATCCATGGCTTCTAAGTATTGGATAGCAGAGAAGGCAATCAACACTTTGAAAGAGCACCCTAACATGGGACCGGGAGAGCTACGGAAAAACTTGCAGAGAAAATACAATTGCATTCTATCATATCCGAATGTTTATAAGGGGAGACAGTTGGCTGCAAACCGGTTGTTTGGTTCATGGAAGGAGAGTTTTGAAATGCTCTATAGGTTCAAGGCTGAGGTTGATCTAAGAAACCCTGGCAGTGTTGTTGAGATTGATGTTCAGCAGGTTGGGGAGGACATATATTTCCATATATTTTTTTGTTGTTTCAAGGCAAGCATTGATGGGTTTACACATGGCTGTAGGCCATATTTGAGTATCGACTCGACAGCACTGAATGGGAGATGGAATGGTCATCTAGCAGCAGCTACAGGGTTAGATGGCCATAACTGGATGTATCCAGTTGCCTTTGCCTTCTTTGATGCAGAAACGACAGATAATTGGACTTGGTTTATGAAGATGTTGAAGAAGGCAATTGAAGAGCTGGAGGATCTGTCTATCAGTTCAGATGCTTGTAAGGGGTTGGAGAATGCAGTGAGGCTTGTGTACCCTTTGGCTGAGCACAGAGAGTGCTTTAGACACTTGATGGATAATTTCATAAAAGAAACTTGAAGGTCCTGTGTATGGAAACATGTACCCTACAGCTAGGTCTTACTTGCCATCAAAGTTTGAGCACTGCATGGCCAAGATATATGCTGCAAACTCAAAGGTTAAACCATGGTTGGGTAGGTACCACAACATGCTATGGATGACAAGCAGATTCTCTGAGGCCATCAAGTGTGATTATGTGACCAACAATTTGGCAGAATCTTGGAATGCTTGAGTCAAGGAGCTGAAGGATCTTCCTGTTACAGAGCTTGCAGACAGTATTAGAGCAAAGACAATGCAGTTGTATGACAGGAGGAGGAGGGTTGATCAAAGGCTGCAAGGGAAAATGCTGCCTGCATTAGTGTATCGGTTGAATGCAATGACCAGGCGTTTCCCACACCTCAAGGTCGACCCTGGAGGTGAAAATTCAGCAGAGGTCACCGAAGTAAATGAAGGCTTGGAAGTTATTAGGCATGTAGTGAACCTTGCATCACATACTTGCACATGTAGAGAATGGCAGGTTTCAGGGAAACCATGTAGCCATGCATTGGCATTTCTGACTACTATACATAGGTTCAAAATGGATGATTACATGCATCCTTACTTCTTTATTAGAAATTTCCAAATGGCATATGCAGGTATCATCCAACCCCTTACTGATAAATCTCAATGGCCAGAAGTGGATCTTGCCTACAAAGTGCTGCCACCTTTGGCAAAAAAATCTGCTGTCCAACAGAGAAAGAATAGGATTGTTGGGTGTTTGGAGAAGAGCAAGCCTAGGAGCAAGGGAATGTGGCAAGTTAAATGTAAAGGATGCGGAGAGCTAGGGCATAGGCAGTCATCTTCAAAATGTCATCTCAATGGAACAAAGAAATGGTATGAATACATGGTAATATTGCACTGTTATGTCCCACATCTACATAATACTATCTTAATTGTAGAAAAAGTCGTGCCAAAGGCAGACCACAAGAGGGTTGTGCTAGCAGTCCGAAGAGGCAGAAGGTTGTGGAGAACACTTATAGAAGTAGTCCTGGACCAGTCACAAGAAGGTATACATTTTTGGTATTAACTTTCTTCATGTCATTTACCAAACAATTAATCAATCTCTCTTTGCAGGAGGGTTGCAATGGGTTCAGCCAATGTAGAAGGGCAAGGGGGGATTTTCCAGCAGCATAACACCTCCCCAAGACCGACAAGGTCTCAAACTACAAAGAAGCTGACACCCAAAAAATCACAAAAGGGTAATGAACCAACCAAAAAGAAGACTCCGACCAAAAAGAGGGTAATGAACCAACCAAAAAGAAGACTCCGACCAAAAAGAAGACTCTAACCAAAAGGAAGACTCTAAATAAAAAGAAGACTCCAACCAAAAAAACTCTCTTGTTACGATAAATGTATTTCTAGTGCAACTTTTGTTCATGGCATGTACTTAAATCATAACATGTCAGCACTATATTAGCTAAAGTTAATGATGCAACTATAATGTTTCGCTAGTGCACTATATGGCATGTACAGCCATGGATGTTATATTTTGGAATGAAACTGATTGGTGTCAGATCATATAATTTAGTTACTGGAAGAATATATGTCTTCATCATTGACAATTCTCTCTTTTGTTTCAGAAACAACCAAATTTTTCCAGGCCATGTATTGGTACTACTGCTGCTGCTGCACTGAATTGTTCCCATACATATAGAAAATGCTGATGACTACGACCACACATACCAGATTACATTGTTAACGGTCATGCTAAACTTCTATCAGATTGCATTACATAATTATACAAGATTGCCATTTCCTTCTACTTCCTCACTAATACACCATTCTCTCAAATAATCAAAGTAGCTTTGGCCAATTTTTTGAAGCCAAATCCTTTTTCAAGTTAGCTACTTCACGCTTAGGCTCTCATTTGCACCATTCTTCAAACCTTGATCCTGGAATGTTTTGTGTACTTCGTAGCTTGTAGATGCCTCTTGGAATGTTTAGTAGTATGAGCAGCTCAGAACCACCACGGCTTTGATGCTCGCAGGAAACAAGAAGCAAAGCTTCGGTTCAACAATGCAAGAGCCAAGAATCACAGCATAAGTACTCGGAGCCAGGGCTCCAGGACCCCAACACGGAACCTGATGAGGACATCACCAGCATGGATACGATTAGTGTGACCGCTGCCCCTCCTTCCTCTCCGACCACTCTAACAACTGCTGACGCTGCTCCATCTTTGCTGCCTACGATCGATGCAGCGAGATCTTCATCGCCGGGAGGCCTTAATCCTAAATCCCAACCTTTCAAGCCATCTCCAAAGAAGCGGCGCAACAAGTTCAAGACTCGCGAGGCCTCGACGAATAAAGGACAGCCCCATATGGAAGCTCAAGACGCCAAAAAGCCCGGTTCGGCCATCCAGCAGCACGTCAACTTCAAACGGACGTAACTCGGGCTCTCGAACTCCGATTTTAGCGTGCGACCACTCATTGGAAAGGTTAGAAGATAAGCTTTCAAATGGATCCAGCCCACGTCCAGAATCATCGAGAAGCGATGCAAAAATGCAGAACAATTTCACGGGTCAGAATTTTAGGGTGTTGTGTCCCCATATTTTTTGGCCTATGGCCCTTGTATCTTAGGGTTTTGGTGATGGTTGCCCTCTTGGGCGCCCCGCTCCCCCTGTCCGCCGCTATATATGTGGCCGCCGCCGTTCTTTTACGTTTAGGTTTTGTTGTGTTTGGTAGATCCCTTGTGTGTCCCTTCCCAAGATAGCGCGTGTCGACTAGACCGCCCGATACGGAAAACAGAACCTCACCCTTTTCATGAGTTGATTTATCAGTTATCATCTTGTTCTTACTTGTTCTCGATTGCTAGTAGGTTCAAGGATCGATCATGCCTGGCTCGGTTGATCGTCTTGTGTGGTGACTTTGCGATTGTTCGATTGCTGATCCCTTGAATTAGTAACATCGTCACCGCACCAAATCGACGTATCATTCTCATCAGAAGATCGAACCGACCTTGCACGCATCAGAACCAAAATCACCAGACAGAAACGGGCCACGGATTTTCTGGAAGCACGATGATTCCAACCAAAGGCCCAACCTTTCCTGGCTGCTGCCACGCGCTCCTGGCCGCCGAGCTGCAGGCTGGGCGTGTCGCCGATCAGCTTACCCCCTGGCCGCCGATCCGCCAGCTAGGCGCGTCGCCGCCCTGCACCTGCGTCCTCATGAACGAGGGCTCGTTCATTCTGTTCTTGGTTCGATCGATCTTCCCGCGGTTGGGCTTAGCCACGTGAGAGAAGGGGCAAAAGTGTAAGTCACAATTGAAAAGGAGCAAAAAGATAAGAAAACGATTAATAAAGCTGAAAAATGGGCGTAGTGGCACTGAGGTAACGAATTCGCAACCTCGGTGGCGCGGTGAATCAGACTCGTAAAAGTAACGGCGTAGGGGACGAGGCGTGCGAATTGAGCGGCGTGTGGGTTAAAATCCCAAACCAAACACGTGGTCGAAAATTGGTCCGTGTTTAGAAAGAGAAGAGGTCAAGAGAGTGTGGATGAGTTGAGAGCTGAGAGCTGAGACAGCCGCAACGAAAGTAGCAGGTAGCGAGACGAGGCGATAGCGCGCCGCCGCCGCCGCCATGTCCATGCAGCCGTTGAAGGTCTACGCCGACCGGCGCTCGCAGCCCTCCCGCGCCGTCATCATCTTCTGCAGGTAGCAACTAACACGAATACTCCTCCACCCCTAAATCTTTCTTCTGCTCATCTTCTCTCTGTCTCTGTAGGGTGAACCGGATCGATTTCGAGGAGATCACGGTGGATCTGTTCAAGGCCCAACACTTCACCCCTGAATTCAAGAGTAATTCTCTCTTATTCCCACGCCCTCTCTTCATCTTTTCCCTCTTGCCAAGAAAGTTGCAATCTTTCCACCTCCACCTGCACATAGTATCTGTGGCGAGACGTATTCAAAATTTCTCTCCCATGCCACATGTAACCACTAATCAAAGTGTGCTGTGCTCTCTTCAGAAATAAACCCAATGGGACAAGTGCCAGCCATTGTTGATGGAAGATTCAAATTGTTTGAAAGGTACTCCCTCCCAAAATTGACTCAGGCCAACTCGACCTCATGATTCACTTACTTATCCTGTCACCTGTTCTTGTTAACTGCGTATTCTTATTTCCAATGTTAGACCAGAGCTGTAGTGTTTTTTTTTAACACCCCCAATAAGGCCATGTATATTGTTCCATTATATTCCCCTATAACTAATACCTCCCATACATTTTTTATTCATTGCATCTAATGTATGTAAACATGCCTAGATGTTAATTAGTTTATTGTCCTGATCAAACTTGCACCTTTTGTCACTTGTGACAGTCATGCCATTTTGAGGTATCTTGCAGTGGTGTTCCCTGGAGTTGGAGATCACTGGTACGTTAGTCAATCTACGATAGCAATGGCTTCTGTGTATTGCCTGTTTTATGTGTGACAAGTTCTTTTTCTAATTGATCGATTTCCAGGCAACTTATGCACTCTTTTGCTAACAGGTTACCAAGGAATGCATTCTATCCACATCTCTGCATAAATTAGATGAGCAACATCTGCATAAATAAGCTTGCCATCTAGAACATTTGCATTTTCTATATTTAGGATTAGATTCTGACACTTTGATTGTAAAAATGTAAATACTCTGATCATCGTATCTAAATGATGTCTTACAGCACACTCAGTCAAACTTTATCTAATGGCAACCAATTACCACGAACAATTCCAAGTACTAAGAAAAATGTGATAACAACTAAAGTTTTTCCACTAATATTATGGTCTAATAGACATGCAAATATTTAAATATGTTTTTATAGGAATGTAAGATAAATAAAAACCTCATAAGTATTCCAATCTAACATGAATGCCCAAAAGAACAAGAGAATCTGCAAGGTAACATAAATATTGATTGCCACACTAATATATCTTTAAAATTATATTCACTTTAGTGTTTCAAAATGCATCACATGCCACCAATGAGCTAGCTAGACATGTCTAATATGAGGTAAATTTATTTTTCTAGTTTTCATGCCTTGGAACTGTTGTAGGATAGTAACATCATCCAATGCTTTATATATTTCCTGCTTGGTGTGGCATACCTTCAAATGATTGAACCAATCATCTCTAGTCCTGTCCTGCACTACTGCCTCATTTTGTGGACCTTGAGGTTGAGTTAAAGAACTCGCATCGATGGGATACCTCTTCATGCCAGAAATTTTAAGCACATATTACAGATTAATCAATCTTAACGCCAAATGTGCATGACAGTCCATTCACTAATTAATTCACTACATCAAATTTCCATGATTCATTAAGCCACAACTGCACCACCATTTCAAAGTGGTGCCGCAATGTTCAATGCCTTCATCAACTTGTGCGGTTGTGCTAGCGCTGAGCGATCCAACGAGTTGCAAACGAGAAAATGAATGGCCCTGGCAGAATGGACTGGGTGCTGCCCGCTTGGGCCTTCGGTGGTTTGAGGTTTGGCCAAGTGCTTAAGTCCCATCGCAACTGGTTGGTGCACAACACATAAGATTTTCTGGATGACTTGCTTGTTGGCTCATCACTCAGCTTCATCCTGGCTTTGAGCCATGCTGTAGTTGTGTAGTGCCTGGGCCCTACCGCTCTTGGCTCCAAATCACTGTGCACTGGAGGATCAGATTCCGCTGTCGCTAGAAGTGCAGCCTGGGACACGCCCGCGCTTTTGCGGGGCAGAGGCCCCTGTCACAGACTGTTCTCAAAGAAAACCATTTCTGATCGATTGAAATCGTCTGTAATGGTCCTAGGACTATAATTGTCTTTGATAGACCAACTACTAGAGACGGCTCTAGACAAGAATTGTCTATGATAGCGGTATTAGAGCAAAAACAAAAAAAAGACTCGGAAGCTCCTATGAAACCTAAATAAATTAAGCACAGGTTTATGAATATTAACGTTACGATAATGCAAGAGAAGGAAGCATATACAAGTTGTGTCATGGTTCTAGTGAGGAAATTAAAGTATTCATGAGAAACATAACTAGGGGTTGGTGTCTGGCGGCCACTAATGAAGCTGATGTGTCAATTTGTAGTTAAATGCATTGCATCCAATTACCTGAACAAATCAATGAGCAAGGGGCAAGTCCGATCTCAAATGCATAAGTATGATAGGCATTAAGCAGTAGGCAGTGCTCTGCTACTAATCATTGCATGGGCTTGTGGTGGTTGGATTTCGGTCAAACCTGATGTTGACGAATAGAGGCCACCACCACTAAGCTCCTTCCTATGTGGTTCTTCTACTCCATCGACTTTAAGGAGAAGAATAAGACAAGTGAGAAGCAGAAAATAGGAAAATTAGAGGCGCTGTGATTTAAAGGCATTGACGATGCCACTTCAAAGTGAGAGTGGGAAATTGAAATTTGACAAGGGCAGGAAGCTGAAATATTCCCGCACATGTACCAGAGACGGTTTTCAGCGAGAACCGTGTCTGATGTGACATTATCAAAGGCGGTTTTTAAACCTGGCCGTCTCTGATACTATTAGAGGTGGCTTTTGTAAAAACCGTATTTGATGAGAATGGACACCAGAGACTGTTTTGTATCGAGCCATCTTTCATACTATCATAGATGGCTCGATTTAAACATCGTATCATATGCCCTTTCATGGGGGATGGCTCATATTGGGGTAGACTGTCACAAATGGTTTTTGCCTGAAACCATTGATTGTAGTAGTGTTTGCATCGAGTTAATGAGTTTTGGAGTGAATTTACCATTTTAATGAGTATGGGAGATTAAGAGTAAATTTGCTATACTGTATTTGTATCTCACATAGTTTGACTTAGATTTCGTATGTTCCGAGCTTAGGTATTTTGATATACTGAGTCACGAGATTCCACTCCACATATTTTTGTTGTTTGTTTTGATTAACAAGTTGAGCACATATGTTGATTGGGATGTCACATTAGCATAAAATAACTTGTTGTCCTGTGCAAAACCATGATGAATACCACCATCGATTTCAAGGTTAGATTTTATTCAGTATATTGACATTTGGGGGACAGAACTAGCATTTTTGAATTTTATGTGTGGAATTTTGAGCTGAGGGCGTATATGGGACTTCCCTTACAGATTTGTCATGCTAATGACACAGAATTTGGCTTACATCATTTTGTTTTGAGCACATTGGTATAATGGTTTTTGACCTGATTTGTCATTTCTTTAAAAATCAGTGTGGTGATCAGATTGGGCTAGCTACTGTTTTTTTTAACAGGGTGTTTCACTTTGGTTCCATTTTATTATGGTTACCAGTTCAGAGATATAATTTAACAATTAAGCTTCTTACATCAATTGATACTACTGGTGCTGTAACACTGTAAATTCCTGGCTTAGCTCCTGGTCCTGGATACTGAATGTGTTATTGACGTGTGGGCCTTAGGGCCACGCGCAAATAAATCTAGGAGCAAAACCATGCAATTTACAGTGTCTTATAACTAATTTTGGGATAGCTCCTATTGCAATACATTAACTCATTCCCAGGTCATATGATCCCTATCACTTGTACCCGATTTTTTTCCAAATCCCTGTGCATGTCCACATCTTTCCAGTTCTTGTCTAGAGCCTTCTGTCGGTATCTATAGAGTAGGAACAGCAAAGGTAGTAGATTTGTTGTTAAAAGTGTATGGATGGGCCATAGGAAAACTATGCTGGTAAATTTGTTGCTAAAAGTACTTTCATAGTATTATAGTTGATTCTACTAACATGAAAAGTCCACAACATCATCATTTATAAAAGAACGAATTAGTTGTGGCTTGTCAATAGAGATTTCTGTTCTTCGGACATACATACCATAACTTTTTTTTAATACAGTATCTCACTAGGGAATTGTCACCTAGAAAACATTGGTTAAAATGACAACAGTTGTGATGCACCGATAGCATTGTGTGATGTCCAACTCTTCCTAAACCTTTCAATTTACCATCAGTGATGTAGTTGGCCAAGTAGTTGCTGGAGTTGGATAATATAGCAGGAATATGTTTTGTAGTTGATAGAGCTGGACGAAGGGCTTGTTTTGCTCCGACAAGGGCTAACATTTATTTCCCATTTCTTCATGGAAGGTACTTCATTGATAGTTTGAAATCACCGTTTTATTCTATCTTCTCTTACATAGGTATCCTGCAGACTTGTTTACCAGAGCAAAGCTTGAGTCCGTCCTGGACTGGCACCACTCGAATTTGCGCCGTGGTGCAGGTGAGAACTCTAATTGAGTCTACACAAAGCAACTCCAAAAACTGAGTCCTTTTGGTCCTTGTGCAGCAACCCTTGTACAGAACACTGCGTTGGCTCCTTATCTTGGTCTGACACCCAATTCTGAGGCTGCAAAACAAGCAGAGAAATTGCTGGCGCGGTCCCTGGGAAGGATTGAATCGGTATGGCTCAAAGGTGATGCAAAGTTCTTATTGGGTAACCTTCAGCCATCGATTGCAGATCTCAGCCTTGTTTGCGAGATAATGCAGCTGGAGGTATGTACATTCTTTGTCTGAAATGAATTCTCATGCGTTTGTCATCGGCCATATCTTTTAGGAACCAGTAAAAGTATGGATTTCAATCCTAGGTAGCGTCAAAAATGATGAGATGTGGTGGATATATACGTGACTAGTCTAAAATTGTTACTTGCAGTTCCTGGGTGATGATGCACGCGACAGAATCCTGGGACCTCACGAGAAGATCCGCGGTTGGATAGAAAATGTGAAGAGAGCCACTAGCCCTCATTTCGAGGAAGTCCACGAGCTCCTTTTCCAAACCAAGGCACGCATGCAAAGCAAAGCCAAAGAAATGAAAATAACATCAAAACTGTGAGCTGTAAGCTCAGCAATGTAGTAGTAAAGCGCTACTATTGCTGTCTGTATGTTGGAAGAAAATCTACCCTAAAACCGTTGTGTCGCCTGGCAATATTATTGTTTCCAATGATGTTCGAAGCATTTACTCGAAAAGAGTTTGGTACTGCCCTTGATTCAAGACCAGCTAGCTGTACACATTAATCAATCTCATTGCAGTGCCAAAGCGAAGGGACTTATTCCATGGATGGAACCTGCTATGCTAGTTCCAGTATTCTGAAAAGCAGCAGCTGCATAAGTTTATTGCAATGAACTACCATTATTCTTCTATTTCTGGCTTGAAATGGCAGCAACCATGGAGCTGTTGGTAGAGTATAGGAACAGCAGGGCCAGGGGTGCTGCAAGCAAGCAGCTAGTCTGTCTTGAATCTGTGCACAAACTTCTCCAGGCCCTCTTTGCAGTCTTCCGCTAGCCTCTTCGACTTATCCCCGACCGTCGAACCAAATGCGTAGACATTGCCCTGCGCTTCTGATGACAGCTTCTTTGCTTTTGAGGCTGCAGCAGCTCCAAAATCTGTACAGCGCTGCCTTGCTTCCGTCGCTTGTTGCTTCAGGCTTGAGATGAAGGACCTCACATGTTGCATTACTTTCTCCAGGGCATGGCAAGATCGGACTTTCATCTCGGTAGACATGGACTTGAGCTTCTCCAGCATAGACTCTGCCCTGTTGATTGCCTCGTCAACTGGGTGTTCTTTGCCAGTGTTGGCCCATGTCATTCCAGCCGCTGCGTCATCCTCGAGCCCTCCTTCGACGACAACTTTGATTCCTTGCCGCTCCCATTGGTTCCGGGCCTCCTCAAGAGCCCGTGCGTGCTCCCTTGCCTTTTTTGCTTCCTCCTCTGCCCAAGCCCTGGTTGAAGATATATCAATTGACATGTGGTCACAGCAATGCTATCACAAACGCGCTCAAGAGTAGAGCCCATTTAGTAAACACATGATTGTGGTACATCCAGCGGTTAAAAGGGTTATGTTGAATTACATAGTAGCTTAAACAGTGAACTAACTAGATTTTGCAACACCTAAAACTTGCCATGAAGTTTCGGGAGTTTTAAGAGCAGAAACGTCTACGGATATTGCAATTGCTAGCGAAATTACTATTTTAAGAGCACATAGGCAGCCAAGCATTATGCAGAATATATGAATAGCTCAGGACCATTGCATTTATCACAAACACTATCGCTACCAATGCAAGTTCCCGAAACAAAGTAACGAGATAAGAAATTAACATGTGTAAATATAATATGTTACTAAAGATGGGTTCAGGCCTTCAGGGTATTGCCAAACAAATTTAAACCAGAGGAAATCTCAGACATTACCTGGCCATAGACAAAGCCTTTCTCTCAACTTCAAGGTCGTATTGAAGTTGAAAAACAGCCTGGTTTTCAGTCTCTATTTCCTTCTGGAGATTATCAATCCTATTCTTCTCAAAGGAGATCTCCACCTTCTTGCTCAGTACAGTCTGCAGTTGTTCCTCTACTTCACATCTCAGCTTTGAGAGCACATCCATTTCAGACTCAACAGCAGCTCTTCCCCTAATCAGAGAATTCTTTTCTTCGTCCCTTTCTGCTCTCAGCTTATCTAATTCCATCCTAGCTTCTTCAGCCAGTTGCTCGAGGGTCTCTATTTTTTCTCTTTCCTTTGTAAGCTCCCTTTCAAAACTTGCATTAAGATCTTTCTCAACTTGCGCAACTAATGCACCATGAGCATTTACAGCTGCTTCAGCTATTTTCTCAGCTTCAATACGAGCAAGCTCCTCCATAACCATCTCAGCAGAATCACCAGTTGAAAGTGCTAGGGCAGCTTGTCCTTTAGTGACGGGTTTGTATGGCTGGAAAAGTCTTGTAAAACCTTTAAGAGAAGAGTTTTAGTCATCATCCATGAGGCAAACAGGAGGGAAAATTGTATGAAGGCCCAGTTCTCTACAGCTTATCTGACTTATCTGTCTTTTTACTTTGTTTAAATTAAAAATAATTTTTTTTTGAATCTGTTTTTTTCTCTCTATCTCAGTAACTTGTCTAAAAGCTTTAAAACACAAGTTGAACGAAGTGGATCGGACTCTCAAGGAGATAGGTAAAATCAGTACATAAGTCAAATAAGATAAGATAAGGCGAACATGGCCGAAAGCTTACCAAATGCAAGAGCTGTTATGCTCTGGTCTCCAGCACCCAAGTCAGCTGCCAAAGCAGGCCAGGCAGCTGCATTTATTTTATCAATGTCTATATAACCAGATGCTCTGTACAAAGACTAGTCACATGCAGAATACAAATCAGTATAACCAGCTGGCTTCAAGATCAAATTATGAAAGAAATTAATAATCAATAAAAATTTCTATTTCTCACATTTTTGTTAACTTCAGGCAAATGTCCTTTGTCCAGAGCCATTTTCCAACTCACCAGGTCTTGACGCGACAGGGGACTGAAATGAGGGCAGCTGATTAGGGGTACAGAGATGTGCATGGATTCATGGACACACATGCACACAGGAGAATAAATGGCATGCAATGAAAGAAATTTTTTACCTCTCTGGAGAAAACAAGTTATCGTTGTTCTGAACATCCCTGGGGATGTTCATATCGGATCTCGAAAGTTTGCTGGAAATTAACCCAGCTTCTGCCAAACCTAAGGACAAGTTGAAAAGAATTAAGTTATAGCATTAATTCAGTACTGATGATTTGCTCATACTTACACAAACATGATAAACTTTATTAGCAAAGATGCAGTTTTGTCCTGACTGCTACTCTATCTCTCACCTTGTATAAATGGAAAATCAGGATCTTCAGGTGTGACATCATCAAACGCAAGTTCAGTCACATTCTCAATATACATTGCTGGGTACACTTTGGAGAAAGTGTTCCTGCAGTTGGAAACCAGAATAGAAAAACTAGTTAATAGAAGCAGTTAGCAGTCCCTTAAATATTTTACGAGTGCGTTGAGCTCTTTCGGATTATTGGGCAGGGGCCTACTCTAATGAAGACAAAGATGTGCTGAAAAGTTGTTGCACAACGTTAAAAAATTTTGTTGCAGGTTTAGAAAAGAAACAAAATGATGGAGGTGGTACAATTCTGATGATCACTTAGGGTGTGTGGGGGGAGCGTCCTGGCAAGTGCTAAAGAATGTCAGGATTATTCGGGAAGCGTGCAGGATCGAATGGCACCAAAAAAGAAGCAAGAGATCTGTTGACGAAAGTTTGGTTGTGTTGCATCGGTGGTTGGGCTGTTGATCTGAATGCCGAATGTGTGCCGATTGTTTTTGCTGTTTCGTAGTTTAATTCTCAGTGGAGTTTGTTGTTTCCCTGGTATTTCCTGTTAGTGAGAGTCGTCGTGGTGAATTTCGTATTCCCTTGGGGGTAAAGGATTTTTAGTTTAACAGATAATCTGGTGCGTTGTAATTTGGTTGAACGTTGTATGTTTCCGTTGTCTTTGATAATGGAAATGGGGTATCCCCCTTCTTGAAAAAGAAGCAGTTTGCTGTTACGGCTTGGCCGGCGGCCGGGCAAAGGCAACGGCGGGGGCGCCGGCCCTTTGCTTAGGAGGTAGTGATCGTCGGCTTGAGGTCTCCGATCAATGGTGACAGCAAGAGGGAGACTAGAGAAAGGGGTAGGGAAATAGTAGATTGATCTATTGCTTGATTAATTCCATCAATGCCTTGCGGCTTACATAGGCCTCTGGCCAACTAACAACCCTGGATAATCTCCAGCAAACTAACAAATCCTGACTAAACTCCAGCTAATTATCTTTATCTAAAGCTAAAGCTAATCCTTTCCTTAACCACCTTGGCCGGCAGTCTTCTTTGGGCGCCGACTAGTGTGAAAGTCGCGGCGGAACCGGCGCAATGTCTTCGCAACTCCTTCATGGGTGGAGTCGTGAACAGCCGCAAGCACCGACTGGAGAAGCGCGGACCCCGGTGGGATATAGAGCTTGCCAGCATGGAGCAGCACGCCGTCCGCCACGGTCCAAGGTGCGTTCAGTGCCCCTGACGTGACCTGTTCAGAGAGTGCGACCAGAGATGGGTCCGATGTGGCCGCCTGACGCAAATCCTTGATGATGTCGAAGCTGGGGCCCGAGGTGGCCATGAGCGAGCAGTCCTCCGTGTCACGCCGAGAGAGGGCATCGGCAACCACATTAGTACGTCCAGGCTTGTATTCAACGGTGAAATCGAAGCCAAGAAGCTTGCTGACCCATTGATGCTGTGGGATCGTGGACAGGCGCTGGTCTAGCAGGAACTTTAGGCTATAATGGTCCGTTTTGACGATGAATGGACGTCCCCAGAGGTAGGGCCGCCAATGCCGGACTGCCTGCACCAATCCAATTAGCTCGCGCTCATACGCCGCGAGTCCTTGATGGCGTGGTGCCACTGGGCGGCTGAAGAACGCCACCGGTCCTGCCCCTTGATGCAGCACGGCTCCGCAACCCGTCCTCGAGGCGTCACACTCCACGACGAATGGGTGAGCGAAGTCGGGTAAGGCGAGAACAGGCGCCGTCGTCAGTGCTGTCTTGAGGAGTTGGAATGCTGCCTCGGCCGATGGCGACCACGCAAATCCATCTTTGCGGAGGTGTGTAAGTGGCGCAGCGATCGCCCCATAGTCCTTGACGTACTTGCAGTAGTAGCCCGCTAGTCCGAGGAATCCACGCAAGGCGCGGACGGAGCGCGGTGCGGGCCAGTCGACAACCGCTTGAACCTTCCCGGCATCCATTGCCACGCCATGGCTGGTGATCACATGGCCGAGGTAGGCGACGGATTGTTCCCCAAAAAAGCATTTGAACTTCAGGACGAGGTCGTTGGCTCGCAAGGAGGCGAAGACCGTGCGGACGTGCTGAAGGTGCTCGGACCATGATTTGCTGAAGATGAGGATGTCGTCGAAGAACACCAGGACGAAGCGGCGGAGGAACAGCCGCAGCACCCCGTTCATTAAAGCTTGGAACGTCGCGGGTGCGTTTGTCAAGCCGAACGGCATGACCAAGAATTCGTAGAGGCCGTCGTGGGTGCGGAAAGCAGTCTTGTCAATATCCGCCGGGAACATGCGGACTTGGTGGTAGCCGGAGCGGAGGTCCAACTTGGTGAAGAACTTCGCGCCGTGCAGCTCATCTAGTAGCTCGTCGACGACCGGGATGGGGAACGTGTCGCGGACCGTACGTTCATTGAGCGCCCTGTAGTCAACGCAAAAGCGCCAAGATTGGTCGGCCTTCTTGACGAGCAGGACTGGCGATGAGAAAGCCGATGTGCTACGCCGGATGATACCGCGGGCAAGCATGTCGGTGCATTGGCGCTCCAGTTCATCTTTGTGCAGCGCCGGGTAGCGGTATGGCCGGACCGCCACTGGATCTGTGCCGGACAGCAGATGGATGCGATGGTCGCAGGGGCGCGGGGGAGGTAAGCCGCGCGGCTCGGTGAAGAGGTTAGTGAATTCGGCGAGAAGGGCTTCCAAGAGGTTGTCGCCGGTCGTCACCATGAGCTTGATGTTGGCAGGGCCATCCAAGCCCCGCCATTGGACCTTGTGGTCACGCAGCCAGAATTGCATGGTGAGGGAGCCGAAATCCCAGAGAATCGGCCCAAGGGTGGCGAGCCACTGTGTGCCGAGGATGACATCGTAACCGGCGAGCGGTAGCACGAAGAAATCCGCCTGGAATGGCTCGTCCTGGATGGAGAACGATACGGCGGTGAATGCACCGAGGCAGGGGACGCGCTCACCGTTGGCCACTGTGACATGTAGGCCGGTGCGCTGGTGGAATGAGGCGCCGGTGCGCGCCGCGGCGTCCGCTGAGATGAAGTTGTGAGAGGACCCGGAGTCGAGGAGGGCGGACAAGGTGGTGGCGCCCCACTGGATGGGAACCTGCATTGTCTTGCCGGTGCGGACGCCGGAGATGGCATGAAGGGAGATGACTGGTGCAGGTGTGTCATCGTCCGCGGCGGCCGGTTGGTCGTTGTCATCGTCGCTGGGGTACGCCAGCTCCATGACGAAGAGCTGTTTGCACTCCTTATTATGTCCCCGGACGTACCGCTCATCACAGTTGAAGCAGAGACCCTGCCGGCGGCATTCGTCCATCTCCTCCGGTGTGAGGCGGCGCACTGTTCGGCCGGCCACGGTGGTGGTGCGGGCGCCAGACGAGGAGGCGGTGTTTGTCCTGGGCGCTGGCGCGAGCAACGATGGTGGAGCAACGGAAGGAGGTGGAAGAAGGGCTCGTCCCCGTTGGCGATTCGGCTGGCTGACTTGTTCCCGGCGCTCATACGCTCGGGCGAGGCTGATCGCCATCTCCAGGGATGACTGGTTCTGGAGTTGGACGTCAATGCTCAACGGCTCCTGAAGCCCGGCCGTGAACAGCTGGACTTGCTGCGGTTCCGTGAGTGGCCCAGCGCGAGCAAGCAATTCCATGAATCGCTCGCTGTAGGCGACGACGGTGCCAGTGCGGCGACAGGCGGCCAGCTCGCCCAGCGGATTGGCACGGATTGGTGGGCCAAATCGGGTATTGAGGAGCTCGGTAAACTTGCGCCACCACGGCGTTCCTTCTTCTCGCTGGAGGCGCATATACCACTGTTGAGTGGCGCCATCCAAATTGAAGGAAGCCATCCAGACTTTCTCTTCTTCCATGGTGCGCTGTTGGTGAAAGAACGATTCACATTTGTTGATGAAGAGCAGAGGGTCGGTCTTCCCGTCAAACTTGGGGAAGTCCATCTTGTGGAACCGGGGCGGTCGATCGTCATGAGGAGCTGGGGCGATTGGGCGGCCACGGCCTCCTTCCAGACCATGGTGGACCACTTCTCGGTTGTGCTGTTCCAGGCGCTCGATGGAGGACTGGTGCTGCTGTTGCCTCTGTTCCAAGCGGGCGAGAGAGCCATCGATGGCGCCGAGCTTGGTGGTGATGGTGCCCAATTGGTTGAGCTGCTGTGCGATGGCGGCAAGGTGTTGCTGGACGTCGTCGTTGGATGGATGGATGAGACATGTCGATGGCGGTGGAGGAGGGTGTTGGATCGGTGACTGCTGATACCAAGATGTTACGGCTTGGCCGGCGGCCGGGCAAAGGCAACGGCGGGGGCGCCGGCCCTTTGCTTAGGAGGTAGTGATCGTCGGCTTGAGGCGTCCGATCAATGGTGACAGCAGGAGGGAGACTAGAGAAAGGGGTAGGGAAATAGTAGATTGATCTATTGCTTGATTAATTCCATCAATGCCTTGCGGCTTACATAGGCCTCTGGCCAACTAACAACCCTGGATAATCTCCAGCAAACTAGCAAATCCTGACTAAACTCCAGCTAATTATCTTTATCTAAAGCTAAAGCTAATCCTTTCCTTAACCACCTTGGCCGGCAGTCTTCTTTGGGCGCCGACTATATGTGCGGCCCCACATAACATTAGCAGTCCCATAGATAGCCAAATTAAAATAACAAGCTATTTTAATAGCTTGTGTTATTGTTATTACATTTTTACTCATAAAATATAAAACAGAAAATCATGTGAAGATAAGATGCAGCAGCTAAGATAAGCCACAATAACACAACATAACTCAAATAAATACACAAGAGAATGAATCATTCTTTTTAAAAATATTTTGTAAAAAAAAACAGGATTTGATCTTAAGGAAGAAAACAGAAATCAAATTATACAAGACATGTCCAGCTGCTACTTGAAAGGTAAATATACATCAAGGAAAAAAAATGCACCTCGAAAGACAATTGCTTGCAACTACCAACCATCGAGCATATTCACGTCGGGTACATAAGTCACCAGCTTGAGCACCAGGTTCAATCACCTTCAAAGAAAATAAAAATTAAATAAATAATTCCATATAACTCAGCCCGTCAGCTGTTGTCTGTGTAATAACCAGTTCCATAATTCAGTTTACAGCATGCAAATGATGCAGGGTTCTCCCTATAGAATGTTTAGCAATTTGTGCTAGAGCAACAAGACATGATGCAACATATAGTACAGCAATTACTTCTAAAAAAAATTAAAGTTATTGCAAGGCCCAAAATCTCAAGGAAGCAAATAATGTAGGTTCAGGACAAAATCGAGACTTATGTTTTGTACAAACGTTCTAGAATTATCAACATATATTACAGATTAAACTAAACAGTGAAAACTTATCTGACAATAATTCCTTATCCACTCAAAATAAATTGGATGCATGAAAAAATACCTTCAGAACTTGCAGTGCGGCTAATGCATTTCCCTGGGTTGGGTCAACTGCAGCTGGAACCACAATCTGCCCAGAAGGCACCTGTAAAGCTGCAGACAGCAAAGAGGGAGCAGGAATTCCAGCAGGAGAGAAAAAATTGTCAGGTGCTGCAGACTTGAGGAAATCATTTTGCTTTTCTATTTCAATTTCTCCTCCATTTTGTTCCGATCCCAAAGTTTCCTCCTCTTTTCCTAGCTTACCACCCTCTGTGGGTAAATCATTTGAGACAAATGGAAGTATCTGATCAGCACTTCCATATTCTATATAATCAGGCAATCCAGAGGGAGAAATATCATCTTTTTTATAAAGTTCAGGATTCTGTTCAGTGTCTTTGTCCTTTGAATGAGATACAGCCTCAATTGCAGTGTCAGAGATTTCCTGGGCAGGCACATCACGTGAATCTATCACAGTTACATATGATGTTGAAATTTCATCCATCTGCTGGTTTTCTGTCACTTCAGAGTGTGTCTTTTCCTCATAAAGAGTTTCCTCAGAGCGGCTTGCACTACTAAGTTTGTGAGATGAGCCATAAGCAGCAGCAACAGATTCAACAGAGTTGGACATAGGAGAATCTAATGCCAGACTTTCAGAGCCATCTGAAGGGGTGGGGATTTCAGGTTTACTTGCGCAATCAGTGGCGTCGTATACATCGTGAGGAACTAGCTCATTGCTTTGTGACAAATGCTCCATCCCCTGCTCCTGTTCAGCTTGTCCCCCTGGTATTTCGTTCGTGTTTAGAGGCACTGGGTGTCTGTTCCTGCCAGCTTCATTGTTGAAAGTACTGCCATCCTCGCTAGCACTTGGTAACAGAACTTGAGGGACGTCTTCTCTAATCGCATTATCAGTAGAATAGGCTGTTGCCTCGCTCTGCGCAGATAATGCCTCCATTTGTGCCTTTGTTCCTGCATAGAAACGAAGCCGCGATATCGGCAAACTGACCATAAGATGGTTTTGGTGGGATCGGAATGGGTGGAGGGCAGTAAGCGTGTGCTAGTATCATGTCATGTGCAGAGTAAGAGAGCAGATGGAGGTGCTGCAAGGTGGGAAAAGCATACCGGTTGCGGTGTTGGTTCTCATAGAGATTGCAGCAAAGGTGAGACCAGAAAGAAAGAAGGCTCCAGCAAGGCCAGCACCTAGAAGCCCTGAGGATGAGCTACCGACCGAGTGTCATTAGTACTCCAAAAGGAATCAATAGCACAGAGACGGAGGAGGGAAGAAAGATGGCGAACTTCCTTTCTTTGCCTGACGCCGGCGGTTTCTTGAAAGAAAGAAAGAAGAGTAAAGAAGAAGAAAGAAACCTCCAAATGTCGCTGGAGCTGCAACCCCGCCGTCGTCTTCATCCCCATCTGACCACCCAGCAAAGGAATCCGGCGAGGGGGAGGGCTGGGCTCGGACGCGGACGCGGACGCGGAGGGGATGGCAGAGGCACGGTGGCGAGAGGAGGGCGGGGCGGCGGACGAGGTGGAGCTGGAGCTGGAGGCAACAGGGCGGGGCGGCGCCGGCGCCGGCGCCGGCGGAAAGGTTGGTGAACGCCATTCAGCAGATAATTGGATTGGACTGGAGATTTCTCTTCTTCCTTCTTTTTAGAGCTGCAGCTGGGGGATGAAGAAGACGACCCTTGGGCCTTGGGTGCGGTGCTCCACTTCTGCTCACCCTATTTCGACGGATTCTTTTTTACGTGCCATTATTAATTAGCTATATCGGTAATTTTACGAAACCAAAATTTCATAGCTGTCATTGTTCTGTGTGATTAATTTCATCCATATATTATTACAAAGCTTTTAAAAGATATACGAGCTCCAAATATAGTACAAAATCCGCCTTTACATCTGTGTCCCACATGTCATCCTCCATTCATTTTTTCATCATTCCTCCCATCTCCCAAAACTTCGGCACCCCATCTCCCACAACATCCCAACGCGAGCAGCGGCAGCCTCCTCCTCCTCCCTGGTTGTGCGAACAATGACGACCTTCCCAATCTCCTCCTCTTCCTCATGCCTCCGCCTTCCTACTACAAGCCATCGAGGCCACCGCCGCTTGTGTGTCGCTGCCGCATCAAGGATGAGGTCGCTTTTTGCGTGCCACTCCCTTAATTCCACCTTTTCTAGAGCTCCCAGCTCCCTTTGCCTAGCGGCCACCTTCTCCTTCTCTCTTCTTCATTCCTCTCCTCCCACCTCTCTCTCTCTCTCTCTCCATGATCCAATCAGTGTGGCAGCAATGCGGGCGGTCACTGGCACCATCTTCTCCTCTAGGCCTTGCCCCCTCGCGAAGGCCACCCACATCCACACACTCTTTGCCAACTTCGCCGCATAGCATCACCCTTTGTCTGATCCTAGTGTCGCCACCTACCTCCGCACTGCACCGACGACAACCACCTCTTCCTAAAGGAAGAAGAGGGGAAGAGCAAGCAACGGTTGGGCGAGGCCATACTGCTGCATATGCATGGCGAGCGTGTGCCTGCGTGTGGGGCTGCTGTTTTGGTTCGGCGAGATGGCGAGCGATTTGCTCGCCATCGTTTTGGCGGAGCCAGCAGTGTAAAAAATTTGGCATGGCTAGTTTTTTCGTTGGCACGCCATTTGTTGGCTAAAAACCAAACGATAGCCAAATCACTTTGACGAGCCAAAATTTGACATGGCAAATGAGGGCTACAAACCAAACACACCCATAGTACAAAATACGCCTTGACATCTATGTCCCACATGTCATCCTCCATTCATTTTTTCATCATTCCTCCCATCTCCCAAAACTTCGGCACCCCATCTCCCACAACATCCCAATGCGAGCAGCGGCAGCCTCCTCCTCCCTGGTTGTGCGAAAAATGACGACCTTCCGAATCTCCTTCTCTTCCTCATGCCTCCGCCTTCCCACTACAAGCCATCGAGGCCGCCGCCGCTTGTGTGTCGCCGCCACAGCAAGGATGAGGTCGCTTCTTGTGCGCCGCTCCCTTAATTCCACCTTTTCTAGAGCTCCCAGCTCCCTTTGCCTAGCGGCCACCTTCTCCTTCTCTCTTCTTCATTCCTCTCCTCCCACCTCTCTCTCTCTCTCTCTCCATGATCCAATCAGTGTGGCAGCAATGCGGGCGGTCACTGGCACCATCTTCTCCTCTAGGCCTTGCCCCCTCGCGAAGGCCACCCACATCCACACACTCTTTGCCAACTTCGCCGCATAGCATCACCCTTTGTCTGATCCTAGTGTCGCCACCTACCTCCGCACTGCACCGACGACAACCACCTCTTCCTAAAGGAAGAAGAGGGGAAGAGCAAGCAACGGTTGGGCGAGGCCAAGGCTACAGTGTGCTACTCGCACGCAACCGTTGCTCGTGGGGGACAGAGGGAAGGGTTGGGACGAAGAGGAAAGAGGTGGGGGAGATGGGAAGGAGGAAGGAGGAGGAAGAAGAATGGAGGATGACATGTGGGCCCCATTCATCAAAATATATTTTAGCATGTATTTTGAGCTTGTATGTGCCAAAATCCCATGTAATTGTATTGATGAAATGAACTATGAAGAGTAATGACATCTATAATAGTTCTGAATTTTTAATATCATTCTAGAGGTATAGCAAGTTAGCAACTTAATAACGACATGTATGTAAAAGAATCCTATTTTAACTTTTCTTATCTTCTCACCTACAAAGTCATTGATATGAAGATAAGATTAACAAAGTTTGTAGCGTGTGTTCAGATGTGTGCGTATGTATGTGGTGTGTGTGGTGGGGTTGAGTTTGTGTGCGCCTTTTTTGTACTATATATTTGGCATTGTTTCTCCTGGCCCAAGCCACCTTTTGGCTTACAAGCCTCGAAATCCTTGGCTACCTATATCCTAGGGCATTGCTCCATGCGGGGCTTAGCCTTGCTGGGCCTTGCATGTTCCGAGGAGGTAATATTGCACACTAGCTGCATGATGTTTACTAATCCATATTCTTTTTAAGTTTTCATGCAGGGTACGAGGTTATATTTGGATCCATGTGAGACCATGTGGAGGTCGCTCCATGTTGTGATGAATAACATTGACAAAGATTGTATGTAGTTAAATGGTTTTGGGTAAGGCAAGGCGTGGCGTTGATTTTTCCAAATGTTGGCGTTGTTTTGTATTTTTGGGAAGTTTGTGAATGCTTTGTTTTGATATGCATCTAATGATTAATTCATAATGGAAATGGACTAACTTGTAGGTATCAAGGTAAGTTTGGGATCTGTATAGAGTAATCTTTGCGGTGCAGGTTTAGGTAGATTGTTGTTGGCAATAGGCCGTGGACGCGAACTTGAGGTTTGGGGGTCCTGGACGAGGAGGAGGTTGCACGAGATGGTCGAACTAGGACTTGGGGCCGCAAATATGGTGTGCAAAATGGACTGCAACTGGCGAGTAGAATCGAGGCGCAACAGAAGGATTAATAGCGTCGAAAACTTTGTGGTTGGGTTGAATCTGCTGCGTCTGAGGTGTGGGCTCATGTGAGCATGTACAAGAGTGGAATATGTGGAGTATATTCCCATTGTATGGTGAGTTAATATGTAGTTAATCTCAGTCATCCATGAGGCATCTAAAGATATCAACAATTTCTCGCAAGATATTGTGATACCCTAAAGTTCATGGGCTATAAAAGAAAGGGTGGGTGTGTTCCCACATCACTCGTGCCTCTTGTGCTGAGATTTGGGGTGTGTTTAGTGCACATTTGAAGTGATTGGCCCTCCTAGTAGTGCAATGTTTTATCCTCCAACATCAAAGCAATGAAATCATCCATGTTTATTCAAGTTCTTGTCAAGTTCTTGTGTTTTGATCTTGTTTCATTGGTGTTTTTATTTCCAAATAGTTTATTTGCCCCACCTCCTTCTATTTTCCTCGGATCCATGATACCTTGAGTTTGCAAATATGATTTGAGGCCCCTGTTAGAAATCAAGTCTATCAAATCTGTCGTGAAATCAAGTCTATCAAATCTGTCGTGAAAGTTTCCTGCATGCAACAGTTAGTGTTAGACTTTTAGCAAATTCTACAAAATTTCTTTTTGAGTGGTTTTAATTGGAAAAGGTGTGTGGGTCATACATCTATCTAGCACAAAATTTTGGAGTCCAGTGGATACGCTGTTTGGACCTCTGAGGTGAATACCAAGCCCTAAAATTTCTGCTCAAAGCTCCTGACAACCAACAATGTTTGATTTTTCATGCTTTTCATAAAAGGAATTTGAATATAAAATTTGGTGTGGTTCTTCTCACCTCATATATCTACCTCGAGAAAAATTCTCATAATTTCTAGAGTCAAGGAAAGACAACAATAACCTTCTTGATTAGAGGCAAGTTTATGTTTGAATTTGTTTTTGCTTTTCTTAAAGATGCTTTATCCATTTGGTTTGATTAGTTTTTGCTAAAGCACTTTAGTTTTGATTCCTTCTTGTTTTTACTATTAACAACCAAGAACATGGTTTAAAAATACCTGCATCCTTGCATATATTCTATCTATGCCATTTGGGGTGCATGAGGTTGTTAAGTGCTCTAAATTTTTAGCCGAGGTGGATTTGAGACTGCCATTCCCCCCTATAGTAGACAACTCGATCTTTTAATTGGTATTAGATCAAGGTTGAGTTATTTTCTTGATCTTCATCGATCATTTGAATATTTCCTGCTTGATCTTGACCGAGAGCCATAGCAGAGGACAAGACGTAGCCCAAGTACAACAAGGGGTGCAAGGTGTTTTAGATGGTGCCAACAACCTTGAATGAGGTGCAATTATCAAAGGATGAGGAGTTCTGGAGCGACGGATGAGATGGTCAGAAGCCCATCGAGGATGACGACGCGGAGTATGCCGACATGTTCTTCATGGCAGATGAGAACGGTGTCAGCGACTCCGAATTCTACACCAACTCTGATGATGAGATAAGGCCCACCTACAACTAGCTTAGTGAGGCCTTTTTCAAGCTAGATGATAAAATTTCTAAGAGTAGGTCTTGGTGTAGGGGACTTGAGGAGGAAGTAGCTAGTCTTACCTCTAAGATTGCTAATATGAAGTCCAAGCTGTGCTCTTGCCCTCCAACAAAGTCTGATGGTTGGAATTAGTGCAATAAGTTGCTTGGATGCTCTTGAAACTTTGCACAAAAGTGTGGTTTCAGATTTTGATTTGGTTAGGGGGAGCCATGGTAGTGTGCTTTCTGAATTAGAGTCTGCTAGGAATGTCCTTGCTTCAACTACTACTGTTTCTAGCGATGCACATGTTAATGTGACTATTGATGTTATGATTTGTCCATATCTTACTGCACACACTTCAATTAAGGACCCTATCACCCCAAGTGAGGGTTGCAATACCTAAGGAGCCAGTCAGTCCAAATGAGGACTATAGCTTTCACTATTCTATTTTTTTGTGAGGAATGCACTCTCCTGTACTTAAAAATCAAAATTTGAAAGCTATAATTGCAAATCTGACTGATGCCCTGGTTGATTGTTCAAATTTCACTTGCTTGAGATGTGATAGGCTTAATGGAGATCTAGCTAAGGTCCATGAGAACTTAGTTAGGATGTTTGAGGGTCAAATAGCCTCGTTTAAGAACTCTAAGTGCTTTTCCTATGCAGCCTTCAAGAGAGAGATCGACAGGTTTAGAGAGATGGTTAGATGGACATAGGGTAAAGAACAAGTTGATGTCCAAGATTCTGACTCTTCCCCACCCGCTGCTTGTGACTATTGTCCCCAGCTGCATCATGAGTGTTAGTATCTGATTCACTCTTGAAAATTTTATGGGTGGTAAGAAGAAGTTGAACATGATTCTAGACAAGAGCAAAGTGTCCAAAGGTCATTGTTTAGACTTTGACTGGCTTGAGCACATCGAGAACCACCTTGCCAGAGTGATCAATGCTGGCGAAGATGGCAATATGAAAGTTGTGTTTCATGACCATTCTAAGAAGACAATGTTCAAGTCTACAGGGATTTCTCAGGAGCCCCTATTTAGAAGACCTCAGTGCCCTTTCAGAAAGCCTGTTTTTAGAATGAGACTGCTCCTGAAGTTGCTGAGGCCCCTGGTAGAGTCGTAACTAGCACCTTCTATGGGAAGGATGATCACATAATTGTGTTCTGTTTTAGGCGAGCCAAGCTTGTTGATCGCGAGCGTGCTCGTTCTCTTTAGGGTATTCGGAGTTAGCCCCAGACCTAAAGTGCTCCTAAAACACTCAAGGCTCACAGACAGACTACTAGACAGGTTTCTAGAGCAATGTTTGCTAAGAGGACTCGTCGACCAGGCTTGGGTGCACAATTTGTTGCTACTACTCCATCACATTGTTTTGGACGTAGTCAGCAGTACCGCTATCCACAGTGTGTGACTTCTTTTGCTCATGGAGGTAGACGCCTGCGGCAGTAGTTTCCCCATGGTCCTAGGTGATTTGATAGGCAGCCAGTGCGGAGGATGTGGGATAGTCTTACGTTTCTTACAAGGCAGACTGCTCCACCACCTGCACCTAGGGGTGGCAACGGGGCCATTCCCCGGCGGGAAGTGCTCCCCCGTACCCGCCCCTGACACAGCAGAAGTTCCCCGTTCCCCGTCCCTGGTCGCGGGGAGGATTTTTCCCCGTCCCCGTCCCTGATCAGGTATACGGGGACTCGACGGGTGTGATTCCCCGACGAGGCGGGCGCTAGATGCCAACGGCGTCGTAGAAGCAAGGCATACCAGCGGCGGCGTTGTTGACGGTCAATTTCGATAACAATTAATATGATTCCGACCGTCAACATTTGGTGAAATGAATGGAACCAGAACTAAAATTGTGCAAATTTACAGAGTTCCACGAGTTTTGGTAAGATTTTGCATGCAGGGATACACTGAGCGAAACTGGTCCCGAGCGGGGCAAAAGAGTGGGTCGGCCGATCCACCCTAGGCCGGCTGACCCGGCTCCCTCATCCAGTCAGGCTAGGGTCGCACCAGGGCTTCTACAAGGGATCCTAGAGCACATCCAAGCCGTTGATTTCAGTCGGTTTGATCCAGAAAGAGGAGTGCTTCTCAAGTTATGCATAGGATTCTAAAGGAACCCGATGTTACTGGTCTCCAACTGCCAAACCGACCTAGGGAGAAGATCTACACCGCACAAGGAGCATCCCAGCCAAATTGGAGGGCCGGGATCGACAAAGGCAGGCCGACCAACCCACCCTCGACCGGCTGACCCACCTCTTGATCCCTTTGGATTCCTCCTTCGGCAAGGAGCTTGTGACATCTGTCCCAAGTCGGGGCAACTCCCTATTTGTCCCGGTGGCCTATAAAAGGAGGTGATCTCCTTCATTTGAAGATGAACAACAAAGAGCAACACAAGTGAGAGGGAGCAAGAGTGAAGTAGAGTTGTGCTACTCTAAAGTAGAGTAGGAGAGAGAGGAGAGTTAGTGTAGGGGAGGAGCCGGAGTGTCGGTATCCCTCACTAGCTAGAGCTCCGGAGCTGGACTCGGATGCGGGTTCTGCTTCCGTCTTCTTCTGGTAACACTTAGTCTTATTTTATCTGATTATCAAGTTCATTCTATTTATTTTTGTCTCTGTTGGTATTAGGCCCGTACTATTCTTAAGTGCTAAGATCTTTGTGCTTAATTGTTTACCTAGAGATTAGTATAAGAGGTAGTAGGGGTGCGTATCGAAGTGACGTCCTTGGTACGTATTACTACTAGGTACAAACGTGGTATTTGGACTAGTTAGTAGCCGGTAGACACCTGGTTCAACGGACGTGTGGTAGGTAATAGGTGGTGACAACCCTATTATCCGGCTTAACTTTGTGAAATCCGCCCCGTTAGTTGCAGACCAGTTGAGCCCTATCGGAACGATCATAACCATTCGGGATTCCAATTCAGGATAGCGGGTGGTAGTGAGTGTCCGAACTCCGATTCAGAGTCGCAAATTAAACAAGAATAGAACTGGAACCTTTCTGATTGGTATCCGAAGAGCCTCTTGATCCAAAATACATTTATCCCATTGTTGATTCCAAATCACCATATTCATCCGGGTGAATAAGTTTAGAAAATAGAAACTTCTCGTTCCTCGAGGAATACTCCAAGGTGAAAGCTATTACGATATCCGTGCGCTTGCGAATTAAAACTCTAATAGGCATAAGAATAGCCAACAGACGTCGAGGACGGTGATGAGTCCACGAGGATCCAACGGCGACTAGTGGGCGGAGCGGCGGCAGGCTGCTAGGGAGCGGCGACGGGCGACGCCGTGGCGGAGCGGCGGCGGGTGGCGAGGGAGCGGCGCCGGGGCGGAGCAGTGGCGGGCGGCGCTGGGGGCGGTAGGAATCGGAGGGCGGCGGGCGGCTGGGGAGCGACGGCTTGAAGATGGATTGGATAGGGAGGGGCGCGCGTGAGCAAGGCTCCACAGAGGCGGCGGCTTGGAGGAAAAATAGTGGGGAGATAGGGTTTGACATATGAAGAAATCATAATCGTTAGATCGAGGATCCAACGGCCAAAAAATTTCGGGTATAGGCCAGGTCCCCGCGGGGAGGAAATTTACCCGTCCCCATCCCCGCGATACCCGATGGGGGAATGATTTTCCCCATTTCTATCCCCGCGAGGGATCAATTCACCCCAGACCCGTCCCCTAATAGGGGAATTCTCTGCCGAGGATCAGGGAATGGGCCCCATTGCCACCCCTACCTGCACCTAGAGATGCACCACTTCGTCCTTGTGACCTTGTGAGAGTTGTTTGAGCTAAGTCTGCTAGTACTACTTCTGTGCGAGGCGTGGCTCACTATTGGGTTCCCAGGTCTATTTGAACAATCCCAATAGCAAAATTGCATTCTTCTTCCTGTCGTTGACCAGGTGAGTCAGACGAGGAAGTAAAGACATGTGGTTAATTGGCTTCGAAACTTAGCAGTGAAAGCTTCATTCCACTGAAAATTGCAGTTTCGTAAGAAGTCCTTAAGACTACATGTCGCATGAAAACATTCAGGATCAAAGAGTTACCTAGAAACTCATGTACCTTATATCAATATAAGTGGTGAACAGTTCTAATTGCATTCACCCAGGTAAGGTAAGTCATGTAGATGTTCTTCTAGATGGAGTTGAAGAAACTGTAATCTCTAGAACCAAGAGAATCAGTGAACCAAGCATATCAGGCCACAAGCGTTCCTCATCCTTTTCCCGATCATCTTCCTTGCATCAAACGGTTCCTCATCATCTAACTTCGGGTCAACAACAAAGTCCATATCATACAATCCCACCTCATGTGATTGAGAGGCTACCATGAATTAGGGCTCATTGTGAGGAGACTCCTCACCCACATATAGTCACTGTAAGTAGGGGATGGTGTCTGAGGTGGAGCTTATGTGTTCTTGCTCGTAATAACTTCCAGATGGGTAGCACAAGACAGGGTTATACAGGTTCAGGCCCTCAACGGAGGAGGTAATACCCTACTTCCTGTGCTCTGGGATTATTTGGTGGATCGGGATGCAAGATGATGCTCCTATTCGATTATTCGATGGGATCGTGCCGATGGCCTCTACCCCCTCCCTTTATATAGTACAGGGGGGATAGAGTTTACAGAAAGTGGCGGGGTATATGGCAACTATTTCCGTTATGATGTTACATGGAATGCATGCATTGATCTGCTAATTACATGGGGATATCCCATAAACTCGGGTCCTTTCTTGCGGCTTAAGTTCCGCGCGATCCGAGTGGTTTCCATCTTCGGCCAACCGATCTGGGTCGCCCCCTATCTGCTCCCTTATGGGCCTTCTAGAGGATACCCGGGGCCCATGCGGTCCACACTAACTCAAGCAAGCAATATGAACAATGCAACACTTTGGATACAAAAGGATGCATGCACTTCTGATTTCTTTCTTTCTTTTCCTTTTTATTTCTTTTCTTTTTTTCTCTTTGTGCGGCATCTTTTTATGCACTTGTCTTTTTCACATTATTTTGAAATATCAATAGTGCCGCATATGAGAGATTACAAGATATATACACAAACACTCAATTTTCTCTTGCTGAAAAAACAGATCTACTACGCAGAAATTTTCTATGCTGTTTTTTTCGGATTTTTGGAGACTTCAAACACTAAAATGTATAACAGCAAAGTTGTAGATCTTTTCGTGCTGATCAATTTACATATATGGAACACCAATTTTGGTTAATGGATCTAGGAGATATGGGCCCCGCAATACAGACTGCTCAGAAAAAACCGAGACAAACAGATTGATTTCAATCGCGATTTTGGGCATGGAAACGGCGTTTCTGGAACTTCTCACAATAGACAAAGTTGTAGAAATTTTTCTGAGCTATACTTTAGACCCTGAATTTGTCCAATTTGATGTTCGGACGATGGAGATAAAGTCAAAATACCGAACTGAACAGATTGACACCCGATTTGGACGCGGCGGTAACGACGACGTGATGGCGTTAGACTTGACGTCAAGATGCAAGACTCAAACTAGACCAAGAACTTACTCTAAACCAGCAACAAGACGATGATGATGGATACAAATTCAACAACGCGAAACTGAAAACGAAATTGCGAAGGGCACAAAGTGGCTTGGACTATCGATATGATGACGAACTCAAATCTTTTTATGGGGCAATTTTCTGGACTCTAGGTGGAAGATGCAACAGAGGGTATACAAATATACTTGACGGGCAACCGAGGCTCTGATACCACTTGATGGGGACGGGATCCCGATCTTCCGACATGTATGGATAACTACGATTGGTGGAGAACTCGACGTTGACGATCTGGCTTCCAATCAGAACAGATCTAAGCCTGCAATCACAGCACCACTGTCTTCGTTCGTTATCAACCACGCCAAGACATGGTTGACCTCACCACAAAGGTTAATTCTGCAAGTGAATCGAGAACACAAGCAAGAACACGGTAGATGCAATCTCAAATTACTGATTACCGAATAAGCATGTAATGTTGGGGTTCAGCAAACCGATACACGGCGAAATTACGACGGCAGAATAATCTAAGCAAAACGCAAGTCTAAACTAGCGATGGCTACTGAAATTATAGTGACGGCTGGGGTTTGGGGCACAGCCCTAGGAGGTACATGGGCCATGGGCCCAAAGTGGAGCGTCACAACGCCGGCAGATTCTGGTTGCAATATTGTTTCGACGATTGTAGGTTATCTGTAAGGAATTTGCAAGTATGAATAGATCCATTGGAAAGATCTCGTCGAGGGCTTATCCGTGCATACGAAGAACATCCAAAACGAAGTCTGTATGAGGCTGGGGCATCTGTTTTAAGTTGAGTGCACGAAACTGGCCGAACCGGACTCGTGGACAACTTGGGCTCTTTCTTGAGCCGGCCTTGCAGGGACGTGACTTGTGGGACCAGAGGGTGCCGAAGAGGTGGAGACGCGCCTTCCTTTAATACATCTTGATCTTGAGGAGGTGGCCACGGTGGAGGCAGAACTGCTGGTGGCGACAATGCAATACCAGCATGATGAGATTGCCGGCTGTGCACGCGACCTGGCCATGGTGCAGGTCGATGATGCCATATAGTTGATGATGGCACCATAGTTGATGTAGAACATGCCGTGAAGTGTTGGCAACTCGTCGTAGATGAAGATGCCGAAGATGAAATAGTCAATCGAAGACTCTTCAACGTCCATGCTGACTAAGTAGTCGATAAAAATATTGATGACCACCACACTAACGTAGTGTTGGTCATACCAATGATGGACATGATCACATCATCCTCCCCTTCTTGATTGTGAGTCGTCCTCGACTCATCCTTTTTTGTCTGCAAAAGATTTGCTCTAAAGAAAGGCAAAGCAACAAGCATATCATTTGCAATCAAATTGTTAGAATCAAATCGATTAGGAACCACATCCTCCCCTTCTTGACATTTTTCATATAATTTCGAGATAGAGTTAAAGTCACTTGATGTCTTCTGATTATTGATACTTTTGCTCTCCAGTTAATCAAATGGTTGTACATCATAAGTTAAATTTATATTTAAGCAAATGTACACTCGATTCAATTCACCATGTATTTTTCTTTATCATTATATTTACCTATAATATGAATAGTGTTTCTAGATAACCATGAAAAATTAACAAGTCTCTCCTTTAAATTTTCTAGATCACATAGAGTATGAAATTCAATATAACCCAGAATATTTAAAGAAGAGAACAATTTTATCTCATCATTTTCGTTAACAATGTGAACAGCATGCTTATTTTGAGCACAAGTGTTTGGTTCTGAAGCAAAAGTAACATGTTCATTCACTAATTGTGGCACAGATATAAGTGAAGATTTATCGCACAACTCTTCTTTATCACAAGAAACATCAAGCAAATCATCATGTGACAAAGGTAAATCAGCAATTGGTTCCACAATTTGTTCCTCTAACAAAGCATGTTTTGTGGAAAGTTGCAGCACATTAATATCGTTTTAAACTTGAATGTGTGTGGTACCTTTTTCCTTACCTTTGTTTTCCTTCTCAGCTAATGTAGGTACATCCTCAGTAGTCGGTGTTGAAAGCAGAGGGGCAGCAACAAGCGTCTCTTCATTATTCTCTTCCTCAGCTTCATTATTTGCACTTGCCTGTAAAATGTTAGTCGTGCAAGAATACACACTATTTTGACAAATAGATGTGTTGGCTTTTCGTACAGCTTTCTTATATTTTATTTTCAGCAGCACAAGCAAGAGCAAAGGTTTGTAACAGAGAAACATATTCTTTATCAACAACAATATCGTAAATTTTCTCATTAAGTCCACATAAGAATTTATCCTCATTTTCTCTATCAGTTTCCTCCGAACCACAACGTAACAACAAATTTTGCAATTCTTCATAGTAAACGGTCACTGATTTATCACCTTGTTGTAAACATTGTAATTTGTTCAGTAAATTTTCACGATAATAGACAGGAAGAAACCTATCCCTTAATCGTTGTTTCATGTCTCTCCAAGTCGAAGGTATCCCAATACGAAAACAATACGCCTTCCATTTAATTGATGCATTATTAAGTAAAGCACTAGCAGCTGTCATAACCTTTTTTTTATCGGAAATTCTATGTTGAGCAAAAATTTTATCTACCGCTATTTGCCAATCAATAAATGCATCAGGTCCGAATTTTATATCATATAAAGGAAGGTTCTTAATGTCGTATAACTTCGTATAATGTATGCTATACGAAGTTATTACGGTCATTTAGCACACTTGCTCCGGTCTGCGTAATAACTTCGTATAGAACTCTTCAATTTCTCCTTATGATGGAACCGATCAAAACTTTCTCTAGCGTCCACACCAATGATGCTTGCATTCCAACTGGTGGATGATGGTTGCAATCTCTCCATTCCATTGTATGTCCCTGCCATTATTAGTAGAAAACACAAAATAACACAAGTATTATCCCTGTCAACTACTAGGTTTTGAACGGTGGAGTCACACCCTCTCAAGCGTCTTACCATGATCTTACAAGTATTCTTACCAGCACTGCAGGAGGTACAACCGGTGGCTGGTTCATGATACTTAGAAGGGTGTGAGCGAAGCGATTGCAAGTTCGATCTAGAACTGATAAGAAGTATGTGGAGCTTGGATAGGCAATATATAGTAGCAAGGAATATGCAATTATCGAAATCAGATTAGCAAAGTTGAATAAATATCCAAAGTACTTGTCAATGTTGCTGGCCTAAACTCGTCCTCAGACCTAACTCAAGCAAGCAAAACGAATGACGTAACACCGTGAATACAGAGGATGCAAGCACTTCTGATTTCTTTCTTTCTTTCCTTTCTTTTCCTTGCCTTTTTTTTTCTTCTTTCTTTTTTATCTTTGTGCGACTTCTTTTTATGCACTTGCCTTTTTCACTTTTTCTTTTAAATATCAATAGTGCCGCACATGAGAAATTACAAGATATATACAAACACTCAATTTTCTCTTGCTGGAAAAACAGATCTACTATTCAGAAACTTCCAATGCTGTTTTTGGTCTTTTTGAGGCCTCAAACGCTAAAACGTATAACAGCAAAGTTGTAGATCTTTTCGTGCTGAGAAATTTTCATATATTGAACACCGATTTTGGACAATGGATCTAGGAGATATGGGCCCCGCAATACAGAGTGCTCAGAAAAATCCGAGGCACATACAAAAACACTTACAACGATATTTTGGATCTGAAGATGTCGTTTCTGGAACTTGATTCAATGGATAAAGTTGTAGAACGTTTTCTGAGCTATACGTTAGACCCCGAATTTGTCCAATTTGGAGTTCGGACGGAGGAGATAAAGGCAAAATACTGAACTGAACAGATTGACACCCGATTTGGACGCGGCGGCGACGACGACGTGATGGCGTTAGACTTACGTCAAGATGCAAGACTCAAATTAGACCAAGAACTTACTCTAAACCAGCAACAAGACGATGACGATGGATACAAATTTAACAACGCGAAACTGAATACAAAATTGCGAAGGGCACAAAGGGGCTTGGACGATGCATGAGATGATGAACTCAAATCTTTTTGTGGGGCAAATTTCTGGACTCTAGGTAATGGATGAAACAGAGGGGATAAGTATACCTGACGGGCAACCGAGGCTCTGATACCACTTGATGGGGACGGGGGTCCCGATCTTTCGACAGGTAGGATAAACACGATTGGTGGAGAACTCGACGTTGACGATCCGGCTTCCAATCAGAATAGATCTAAGCCTGCAATCGCTACACCACTGTCTCCGTTCGTTATCAACCACGCCAAGACACGGTTGACCTCACCACGAAGGCTAGTTCCTGCAAGCGAATCGAGAACACAAGCAAGAACGCGGTAGATGCAATCTCAAATTACAGATTACCGATTAAGCACACAAGTTGGGGTTCCGCAAACCGGTAAGGAGCTGGACTCGGATGCGGGTTCTGCTTCCGTCTTCTTCTGGTAACACTTAGTCTTATTTTATCTGATTATCAAGTTCATTCTATTTATTTTTGTCTCTGTTGGTATTAGGCCCGTACTATTCTTAAGTGCTAAGATCTTTGTGCTTAATTGTTTACCTAGAGATTAGTATAAGAGGTAGTAGGGGTGCGTATCGAAGTGACGTCCTTGGTACGTATTACTACTAGGTACAAACGTGGTATTTGGACTAGTTAGTAGCCGGTAGACACCTGGTTCAACGGACGTGTGGTAGGTAATAGGTGGTGACAACCCTATTATCCGGCTTAACTTTGTGAAATCCGCCCCGTTAGTTGCAGACCAGTTGAGCCCTATCGGAACGATCATAACCATTCGGGATTCCAATTCAGGATAGCGGGTGGTAGTGAGTGTCCGAACTCCGATTCAGAGTCGCAAATTAAACAAGAATAGAACTGGAACCTTTCTGATTGGTATCCGAAGAGCCTCTTGATCCAAAATACATTTATCCCATTGTTGATTCCAAATCACCATATTCATCCGGGTGAATAAGTTTAGAAAATAGAAACTTCTCGTTCCTCGAGGAATACTCCAAGGTGAAAGCTATTACGATATCCGTGCGCTTGCGAATTAAAACTCTAATAGGCATAAGAATAGCCAACAGACGTCGAGGACGGTGATGAGTCCACGAGGATCCAACGGCGACTAGTGGGCGGAGCGGCGGCAGGCTGCTAGGGAGCGGCGACGGGCGACGCCGTGGCGGAGCGGCGGCGGGCGGCGAGGGAGCGGCGCCGGGGCGGAGCAGTGGCGGGCGGCGCTGGGGGCGGCAGGAATCGGAGGGCGGCGGGCGGCTGGGGAGCGACGGCTTGAAGATGGATTGGATAGGGAGGGGCGCGCGTGAGCAAGGCTCCACAGAGGCGGCGGCTTGGAGGAAAAATAGTGGGGAGATAGGGTTTGAGATCTGAAGAAATCATAATCGTTAGATCGAGGATCCAACGGCCAAAAAATTTCGGGTATAGGCCAGGTCCCCGCGGGGAGGAAATTTACCCGTCCCCATCCCCGCGATACCCGATGGGGGAATGATTTTCCCCATTTCTATCCCCGCGAGGGATCAATTCACCCCAGACCCGTCCCCTAATAGGGGAATTCTCTGCCGAGGATCAGGGAATGGGCCCCATTGCCACCCCTACCTGCACCTAGAGATGCACCACTTCGTCCTTGTGACCTTGTGAGAGTTGTTTGAGCTAAGTCTGCTAGTACTACTTCTGTGCGAGGCGTGGCTCACTATTGGGTTCCCAGGTCTATTTGAACAATCCCAATAGCAAAATTGCATTCTTCTTCCTGTCGTTGACCAGGTGAGTCAGACGAGGAAGTAAAGACATGTGGTTAATTGGCTTCGAAACTTAGCAGTGAAAGCTTCATTCCACTGAAAATTGCAGTTTCGTGAGAAGTCCTTAAGACTACATGTCGCATGAAAATATTTAGGATCAAAGAGTTACCTAGAAACTCATGTACCTTATATCAATATAAGTGGTGAACAATTTTGATTGCATTGACCCAGGTAAGGTAAGTCATGTAGATGTTCTTCTAGATGGAGTTGAAGAAACTGGAATCTCTAGAACCAAGAGAATCAGTGAACCAAGCATATCAGGCCACAAGCTTTCCTCATCCTTTTCTCGATCATCTTCTTTGCATCAAACGGTTCCTCATCATCTAACTTGGGGTCAACAACAAAGTCCATATCATACAATCCCACCTCATGTGATTGAGAGGCTACCATGAATTAGGGCTCATTGTGAGGAGACTCCTCACCCACATATAGTCACTGTAAGTAGGGGATGGTGTCTGAGGTGGAGCTTATGTGTTCTTGCTACGCCGCTTGTAAGGAACTTGGCTTGATGAATCTCCAGGGGTCGATATACCTAAGCCAAACCCTCTCCCCTGACCTGTCGAGAACTACCACCACAGGAAACCTAGTGCTTGGATGACATGATGAATAATCCACAGCTGAGCACAACCAAATAGTCTTTATGCACACAAACTCCCCTTGGACATCATAGACTCAACTACCACAGAAATAGAAACTCACCGTCACAATCAAAAGAACCTGTCACTGAACAAGCACAAGCTCTAAACACCCCAATGATGACTCCTAAACATACAACTCCTCACCTAGCATTAAGGATGAAACGGATCAGATACGGATCGGAAACCACTCATATTGTATTTGATCCATTTAGTTTGATCGGATACGGAAATCTTTTTAAGTGGGTTCGTCCCGGTCCAAACTTGCCATGTGACAGCCATGTAGCTGACGTGGCGCCGACATGACTGTCCATGTCGCATAAATTACTTAACAAATTCAGAAAAAACTCTTGCAAAATTCCAGAAATCATAAAAATATGGGAAATCATTAAACAATTAGGAAAATTCATAAAACAATTAGAAAAAAGTAGCACTTAAGGGCTCCCATACGCCACGATGCTAGAGGTGTTGCGCTTACAACTATAGAGGGATTAAAGGCGGCCACACTATGTTTATGTTTCTTTTCATAATTTTATGATTTGTTTCATAATTTATGCCTTTTTAATGATTTTCCATATTTTTTTATTGATTCCCCTTTTTTTATTTTCCCGTATTTTTATGATTCTTTTGATATTTTCTATATGTTTTTAATGATTTTCATTTTTTATTTTTTTCATTTTTATGATTTTCTAAAATAATTTTCCCACATCTTAATGATTTTTAAAATGATTTCCCATTTTTTATTTTTTTTAATGATTTTCCCTTTTTGAAACTAATTTATGTGACATGTCAGCGCCACGTCAGCTCTAGGACTGTCACGTGGAAAGTTTGGACCGTGGCGGGCCCACTTAAAATGATTATGGACCCAAAACTGCAGTTTCAAAGAATGGGGATCTAGGTAAGAATCGACTAATAGATTAGGGACCACCCGTATATTTTACTCTTTAATCAACATCGAAACATGCACAATTAGGGTTGGGCATGAAAATCAATGAAAAATCCTAGAGAAATTCTAAATAAGCTATGGGAGACTGACATACCCCAACCGAAGTGAAGGACACCAAATTTAGCCACGAGGAGATTCAAAAACCCAAAACCAGCTAGGTTAAGATTTGCACAGGTTAGGGGAAGGGCTCAAATTTGTGGATTTTTGGGAGAAGTGGCTATGGGAATTGGAGGTGGTGGAGGAAAAGGACGGGGGAATTTGTGGAGAGATTAGGGCTTTTGGTGGGGGATTTGGCTAATGGAGATTGGGAGGAGGTGGAGCGGTTTAGGGAGGATAGAGAAATATGGGGAAGAGAAGGAAAAAGAATCGGGAAGACCACCAAAGGTAGAAGAAATAGAAACTCATGGCGCCCTAGTTCCCTCGTGCAGGCCAGACGATCTGACGCAGACGGTCACAAAGGAAAACCCAGGGGTTGCGGTTTTGCTGATATTATCTTCTTCCAAGCTCTGGTTTTGAAGATCAAATGACCAAAAATAAATCAGAGACTTGAATGGAAGCGGTGACACCAAAAATACTTTAGAAAAATATGACTTACATATGTTTAGCTTTGATTTTTTGAAGTTTTTCCATTAAAGAGAAGAAATATTCACATGAGCATCAAAGGAGCCAACTAAAAACCCAAGAAATACCAAATTTGGGTGCTTAACCCGTGGAAATGTATGGACCTAATTAGTGTTACCAAAGAGGAAGGCAACAAATACACTTCTCCAAACCAAATAAGTCCAATAGGCAATAAGCTGTCGCAACCCCGGCTTCACCAGGATCTACCCATGATCCATTGCTAGTCCCAGCGATCAATGCTAGCAACTCATGAGCGACTTGGGTCGAGCATCACAACACAATCATCATAACTAAGAAAATATTATAACGATGCAAAAGTAATTGTACCACAACCACTTATTACAATAGTTTGCTTAGATCCATATAATAATATTCAGAGTAGCGGAAATCCAAATGATATGCAAGAATAAATATGTCGATGCTCTCTAATCCGACCCTTCGAGCGATAACTAATCTTCCACAAGGTCCGGCACAGAATCCTCCTGATCCTGCGGGCAAACCGGAACCCAGTCTTCTCCTGAACAAATTATCCGTGGTTTGTATAATGAGTACACGGCTACCCAACAAGAGTCCTTATAAATGATGCAAGGATAATAACAAGAACAGGGTGGTTAATTTGCATAAATCCTAATGGGTTTCCTAGCGTTTTGTCTTTAAACCTAATTAAAAGTAATTTAAACTAGGGTTTTGTATATAACAATTCCCTTTTATTTTACTTTTGGGCTTTTAAAAAAAGTGACATACGACAAAATAGAGGGTGTCACATAAGCTCAACTTTTATGAACTAGATTTCATTTTTTGTGAAAGTTTATGGAAAGCCATAAAATTTATTCTTCTCTGAAAAACTTAGTGACATTTGGAATAGACATATTTTCACAAACATTTTAGTGCAATTTTCATGCAAAGACAAATTCTAATTTATGCATACACTTATGAAACATTTTCTTTTCACACTAGTTTTAGGGAGTAGGAGAGCATAGGCAATAGAGAGAGGAGTATGCAGTAGGAATGGCAATCGGGTCGGGTACCTTTGGGTACACCCCCCTCATACCCGGACCCGAAGCCAAAAACTATACCCCGAAGCCAAAAACTATACCCGAACCCGAAATATTTCATGGGTATAAACCCATGCCCGTACCCGAACTCGATGGGTAATCTAACCCGAAATATATAATAAGCCTATATCTCAATATTGAATACAATATATATGTGTTGAGACCCATGTGGAGGGTCCCTTGGGTGATGGTGAATATATGTGACAAAGATTAATTTGAAGCGGTTTTGAAGTTGTCTTTTCGAGGCCTTGTTGGATTTTGCTGAGATTTTGGATTAGTCCTGTACTATTCGGTCGTGCTAAGTGCGTTTTGGCACAATGTATTTGGTTTTGAGCACGGAATTCAATGCTGATGATCGTATGATGGACTAACCTTGCAGGAGAGGTAAGGTGTGTTGTTTTTGTGTATTTTCACCTTTTTGATGGAGGTATCGGCGGGTACGTAGCTGATGCTTCATAGGGACAGCTTGAGGCTGGCGTGTCTGGAGGCGTGCAGGCGACTGGGTTCGTTGATCTGGTGGTCACATGATGTGGACTACATGGGCCTCGGGTATCCTCATGAAGGGCCCATGAGGTAGCAAACGGGGGCGGCCCAAGGAGGCAAATTGAGTCGGCAGCCAGTCGGACAGCTCTGGACTTGGGCGCCAAGAAAAGGATAAAGAAGGAAGCCTATCCCGAATAGGAAAGATGAATCTGTAAGCCCAGAATTGGATATATTTGGCAAGGAGGGCTATATCGCGGGGACAGCTTGAGGCTGGCGCGTCTGGAGGCGTGCAGGCGATCGGGTTCGATGATCTGGCGGTCACATGAGGTGGTGTACTCAAGAAGCTTCACCATGGCAAGGAGTCCGGGACAGCTGGAGGCTGGCGCGTCGGCTACTTGCAAAGTTGATCTGACCGGTGGGCCAAGGCGTAGGTTGGCTACTGAGGAAACTATGAGTATATTTCCTGAATTAATATGTGGAGAATATTCCTCTGAGGGAGTGTGTTGTTTTGTGCGTGAATTGTACACCACCCATCCTCTATGCAATATGTGGAGATGGGTTCTACGGTTTATGGCATCTCTCCCTTGGTCTATAAATAGAGGCGGAGGGGAGGCACCTCCTGCTCATCCCCTTAGAGCTGAAAATTTCAAAAATAGAGATGGTGAGTTGAGTGTGTAAGGGTGACAGCTAGAGTGCTTGTGACCACATAGAGTGTGGTTTGTAATCCCCAAACTTCTATGCAATGAAATCATTTTTCTCTATGAACATCTTGTATTGATTTGCTCCTAGTTATTCTTATTTTTGTTTTCCTTTGAAGCTCTTATTTGGAAATGAACTTGGGTGATTTTTTACTGGTTCTTGATAGTCTATGATGTCTTGAGATTGGTAATATGATTGGCCACATTCTTTGCAACCATATGAGAGGTAGGAAATCAAGTTCTTGATTTATTGTAAATTTGTCCAGAAACTTTCCTCCATGCAGCAATCAATAAATTTTTTTTAAAAAAATATCAAAAATGTTATGAAATATTATTAATATGCAAATTATCAAAGAGTGTCTACTGAAAAGGTGTCTCTTTGTGGCATCCATTTGTTCTCTATATAAAGGGGCTTTGCCCATTGCAATGACAACCGATGATCAATAAAATATTCATTTCCTCCCAAGTCTCTCAATTCTTCTACCACTGTGCTAATAGTTAATAACACGTTATCAACACTTTGCTCTCCGAAGAATCTTTTTTTTGAAATGGATGATCATCAGAATGGCAAGATCAAACAACAAAGGCCTCTGAAGAGGGATCGACATCTTCTGTATGTGCTCAAAGGCGTGCGGAAGAAAGCGATTGCACTTTTCTTTGCAAAGGGCGATGGCGTCGACGACCTCCAATTCAATCCACCACGAGTGGCTGCAGACGGGGCGTCAACCCGGCGCAAGCTGCGATGGCGATGAACACTTGTATTCGGCGGGGCCGCACATGGACATGCCCCGGCCGGCCACGTTCGGCGTGGTAGCGACGGACGGTGGCTCGGCTGCGTCGGCGACTTACCACACGGCGACGCCTTCAACGATGACACCGGTGGCCGGCGATGTGGTGGCACGACAAATTTGGCGGGCGCCGGCGGACGGAGAGACGACGACCAGTTGCGGCGCGTCGACCACCAGCAGAGGTGCCCCATTCGCGCCGCCTGGCGTGGTGCTTGGGCCGAAGAGGTGGCGCGGCCACCCAAGGCCTCTGCCGGCGGCCTTCGGCGCGGGCCATCTTCAATCGACGACTGCGGGCCGTGACGGCAGACCAGCCTTTAGCTGACGGCGGCGAAGGCGCCGCCGGCCATGGGGCTGGGGGTGGGAACCCTAGCCCCAGGCGGTTGCAGAAAATTTATTTATTTTATATTTATTTTTAGGGCGCGACTACGGATCAGACGTCCGATCCAAACGCGTGGGATCGGACGCGCCGCTCGGCCCGCTGCCCCGCTCTCCATAGCGCTTCGCCTCATCCCTTTTTTTATCGTCACGTACAGACCACAGTCACAAAACTAACTTTTTATTTTGTCGTCCACGGTCACATCCCGTACAGACCACATGCATGTCTGCTGACGTCACAAAACTGACCTTTTATTTTTCTTTCCTGCCCGGCAGGACCGCCTGCTCGGTCCCGCCTCGGGCAGCCGGCAGAGCCAGTACCTTGGCTCCGCTCTCCATAGCGTTGTGCCCCGCTTCTTGGGCCTCCAGCCTCTCCACCGCGCTCTTCAGCGCGTCGATCTGGTCGGTGGAGCCTGGCGGAAGCGCGGACCACACTGCCAGCTTGTCCTTCAGAGCGAGCAGCCTCGTTGCCCGCGAAGCACCGTGCAGGTGCTCGGGCAGCAAAGACTGCTCGATCGCCGCGTCCACGTCGTCCGTGGCGGTCTCCTCCTAGGGGGCAGATGAAAAGGAAATGAGTTAGATCCTGTGCGGTTTGGTAGAATGTAAGCTCTGCTTCTACATACCTGCCGCAGGGAATTTAACCTTCTTCTTCGCTCCTTGACGGAGCTTGCGCCTCTTGCTTGGGGGCTCATTGGCTTCTTCGCCTTGGCCTCCAGACGCTTGTGGCGATAGGCTCAGCTCTTTGCTGAGCTGAGCACTCTTTTTGCGCAACGCAAGAAGTTTTTCTTTGCGCGCGACTTCCTCTTCGAGCCTCCTCTGCTCGACGATCTGTTGCAGCCGTTCCACATGGCCCTGGTGAGCTTGCGTGAATCGCTTTAGCCAGTGGGTCAAGTTTCGTACCTCTTCATCGCTCTGCTCGGTGAGGAGGGACGGGCTTGGGCGTTCCCCCCTTGGCTGACCGCGAGCGCGCTTGACTTGTTCGGCGCGCTTCGTCGCCGCAGAGGGCTTTGGAGGTTGTTGGCGACCGTTGCAGTGCGGCGAGCTCCGCGTCATCGCAGCGGCCACCTTAGGTTTCTCGGCCATTTTGGCCTTGCCCTTCCTCGCTCCCTCGGACTCGGAGAGCTCCTCGACGATCCCTCCGAGGATCAGCTGGTCCTCCTGCGTGTGTGGGAAGCGACTGTTATTGTGCCTTAATCGTGTGACTCTCGCAAACCGAACGGGGTCTAAGTAACTTACCTTGGGCGTGCGGACGAGCACGTTTCTCGGACATGTGTAGGCCACCTCGCCGGTGACCTCGTCGTCCTTCTTCGCAGCCTTCAACATGGAGTCAACTTGCTCGGTCACCCATGCTTCGGTAGGTTGCACTGCTCGAACAGAAGAAATCATTACTTCCTGTTCGGATGAAATCACCAAGAAAGGTTTATCCTTTACGGAACCTACCCGTGCTCTCCCTGGTGATGTCCTCCCATCCTTCTATCTTGTAGAAGGCGTAGGATCTCTTCCGCAGTGGACAGATCCTGTTCGCCGTGAAGTCCCGGATGATCTCCCTTCCCGTGAGCCCGAGGCCCACGAGGGAGGCGATCTTCCGGGTCAAGTACCAGTCCTCGTCGAACAGCTCTGGCCGAGGCATTGGTGTTCCCTTCGCCGGAGCTTGCCCGGTGAATGTAAGCTTGCTGTCGTCACTCCTCCTGGTGTAGAACCACCTCATCCACCACGCGCCCATTGAGTCGAGCAGCGGTGGATGAGGGTACGGAGCGTCGTCGACGGTTGCCCGGAGCTTGAGGTAGTAGCACCCCAGTCCGGAAGCGGCGGAGCTACTCCTCGTCACAGTGGAATAGTGAAGGAACAGCCCCACTGGTGGATCGATTGGAAAGGCGTGAGAGCAGAAGTGGCGAGCCGCGGGCAGTTTGTGTGCTTTTATAGCCTCAGGTGAGCAGCTCTGCAATGGTTTTTTGCCACAAAACGGCTAGTTTTTTACTGCAACGGCTAAGTAAAAACGGTCGTCTGTTGTCACTGCGCAGCGTAAGTTACCGTTGGAGTCTGCCAACGGCTACTTTTTCTAGTATCTACACTGAGGACTGGGTACTCTGCTAGGGCGGATGTGTTTCCCTGTTCGATGCAACAGAGTTGCTCGGTATTGATCGGGTTTGTTAGATCCCGGACAAGTCCTGTTCGGTAGAACTATAACCTATTCGGTCGTTTGTTGTACGTCTTTATAGCAGCAAGATTTCCCTCTTCGTGACTTGGAGTCTCAAGTGGAAGACCCCACTCTAGTGAGTCCTTCCACTTGAGTCTCGGGGGCTAGCTGTCGGGGATAAAATCACGGCCCATTGCCATGGCCCACTCCTTGACGGTCCAATCGAACAGCCTCCTAAGGCCTGGCTCCTTAGAAGGTTCTATCTGGCCCATGTGCATCCTGCCGAACAGCTTCTTGGTTGGCACGGTGCGTAACGGCCAAGGATTCGTGTTCGAGTCCGACTCGAGCAAGAGTTCTGCGCGGCTACGTGAAGACCCGGACGTGGTTTCCCGGATTGGAGCAGACATCGTGATCCCCAAGAATTGGAGTTTACCTTATTTACATCGGGATATATTTGGCATGTGTTCTAGTTCGTTACGGACTCATGGTCAGCCCGGCCTGATTATCCCTTGGTAGGTCGGTTGTTCAATACTATATAAACCGAGCCCTTACGGCGTTTAGGGGGCATCCAATACTGGCAAATCCTGCGCGACTTGAAGCTAAGATCACATATTAGTTTCTTGTACACCCATAATCTCGCCGAGACCTGTTCGTCTCGTCGAGCTTCACCTTGTAATCCTCTTTGGCACCCATAATCTCGTCGAGACCTGTTCATCTCGCCGAGTTCTTCCTTTTAATTCCTTTATCATATAAAGCAGGCTGGACGTAGGGCTATTATCTCCTTGAGAGGCCTGAACCAGGATAAAATCCCGTGTCTCCCTGTTGCTCGTTGATCACTGTTTGCCCTGCTCGGCAGTGTCTTCTATCTCCCTTTCTCAAGAACCTTAGTTGACTTGGGACCGATATCCCAATCGTCGACACTTCCTTTCTACATGTTTGTGTCCTTGTTTGATTGTTCATGTAAGATTGATTCATGTGATTTGTTTATGACAAAATTCTAGAACATATAACTCAATATACTGGCTCAAGTGGTCATAACAGATTTCCAAATTATAGTTTTAATTAAATTTTCTAGTTTTTGTATCTAATGCATCCGAACCGAATTCATAAATTTTCATTTCTTTCTAGATTTATTTTACTTTGTGTTGACGCATGGAAATATGATTTCTCACCAAACAAGATAAAGAAAGAAAGAAACAAAAAGTTAGGGGACCTTCGAAACCCCTTCTTCACATGGTATTCAGCTCAGGAATGCCAATCACACAATACAGTAGTGACACTTTTTTTACACTGTGTTCAGGCTCTCTCGCGATGGAAGTAATAGCCCTACATCCAACCTTCTTTAAGATGACAAAGATGATGTACAATGTAGATCATAATCTGAGGTCTAGGCAGGAGCTCAGATCAAGATCAAGTTATATGATAATCTAACACAATGTGCCTGTTTGTTATCAGATGTCCTACAGGGTATGATACATGGGGAAATTATAGTGTCTAACATGGTACAATAACTACAACTAAGTCATCTAAGTATTGAAGTACTTGTCTAATGCATCCCAGACCTCTCCTCCAAGATTAACCCAATCCTTCCATACACATAAGCTCTTTCCTTGCACGCCAAGTTAAGCCTATGTATGTTGGCATACTTTGAATGGAGCCTCATGGCCTTGGCCGGGCGGTAAGTAAGCATCTAACCCGAGACTTATCTGGAGACGAACGAGTTGTCGCATTGTTATATATATTCGACAACATCGAAGAGTTGGCATCGAAGAGTTGACAGCTGTACGAGACCGAATGAAAACAAAGTCGACAGCCAACAGCTGGTGAAAGAACCCAGCTCTTGCGAACGGGTGCTGGACATGGGCGGCCGGATTTCTTAGCATGGTTTTGCAAACAAGCTGCTGTTGATACTAGTTTACATAATGATCTTCGTCAAATGTCACGTGGATGCATGAGATCTGTGAAAGTTCATAACCGTTACGATATAAACGGTTTTCGATTTCGTTCCTCCACACATGAGCAGTCAACCTGATTTGCGATCGGTAAACAGCTATGGCTTATGTCAGGGGGAGGATGGGGTTGACTATTACGGTAGAGATAATCGAACTGGTATTCGAAGGAAGTAAAGAGCCTCAGTAGTTCTATTTCGTTTCCTGTTGTTTGATCCATATGTTGGCGTCCGACGTAAACATGACATTGGCTTAGTTGAGGTAAAGCACACTTCCAGACTCAAAGGATACGATCCATTCATTCTCGCAAACCAGGCAGAACATGTGTATTATCTCCCCTATCCATGCCAAAAACCTATAAAAGGCAGTGTTAAGGAAGATTTGAAGTCGTGGTGGGTTGTGTTTAAGGTTCGTCGGCCAGGCAGATTAGTAGACCCAACAACTGATGATTACGAGGGTCCAATATAGGATCACCAACTGAACACCACAATGGTAGTCGATATTGGGTCAGGACTTGACGATCTACAATTGAAGACCCGGATGTCGAAGAAGAACAAGAAGAACATGAGGTTCAAGAAGACCCGGATGTTGTGGGATCGTTAAACGATGATATTATGGATGTCGACGATAATTACTGCTAGATATTATAAATATCCAAGGTTACATGTGCGTACTAAAATATCTTACTTTCAATTATTTATCTAGATTTTCTTTATTTATTTGACTAACTATTCTTTAATTTTCAAATGCAGGATATGCCGCCGCGTAGGTTCGTTAACCCCCCGCGGCATGCACAGGGGGAGGAGGAGGGGGCCTCTGAGCCCGGGCAGGAGCTAGCTCTGACTCAGGAGAGTGGAGCTAGTGCTTCCAAGGCAGGAGATAGCCAGGGAGGGTCGTCCTCTCAGGCTAGTAGGAGGAAAAGGGGCCCAAATAGGGTGAGGGCCGGGCCGCACCACCTCAGCAGTCTGGACGACTGGCAATCCAGTTTGACGGTGATAGGTACATATTTTTGTAGCAAATTATTTTTGTAGCTGTCTGGACGACCTGTCACATCTTTTGTTTAATGTGTAGCAACATGTCCACCGTGGATGTCAACGAGAGGCATCAGCTTGCGATAGCGCTTGGCACCCTGGCGCAGCAGTACTATCCTAGGCTAATTACCCAGGACGGGACAGCAAGACCGGCGTACAGCTGGGACAACTACAGGCTAGCCCCGCATGGGGATAGCACTGCCGCGAATCAGGTCATCCACGAGTTTTGGGTAAGATAAACAATAACTCAAACATTTATTTATTTTAACTTCTAACCATATCTGTTGTTATATCCTACTTCAGCTCAGGTTCGCTCCGCAGGAGGGACTTCAGCAGACTGATTTCGCTCTTGTCATCGAGAGGATGGCGAAGCAGAGGGTTCAGGACATGATGTCCAATGCCCGTGTCTTGGCCGTTCAGGAGTATCACAGGTGAGTAGCCTAACCTCATAATACATTTAAGTTTCATGTGTTCGTTTCTAATTTCCACCTTTCCCTGTTTTTGTAGGAGACAGGAGCAGCAAAACCTCACGGCCCAGGCTGCTCGTCAGTTGTACTTGACTGCCAATCAATACAACCAGGTCCGTCCTGAGTGGTGTCAGGAGGACGCCTGGGAGGCTATAGGTAGGAAGTGGGACAGCCCCGAGTGGAAGGAGAAGTCGGAGAAGGCAAAGAAGAACAGGGGCGTTAAGGACTACAAATCTAATACCGGGAGGTGGTCGATCGCACAGTTGGGGAAGAAACTGGTAATAAAAAAGTTTTTACTTGTCATCACTTTAGATTTTCGTACTAACACATGTCTGTCATATTACAATTTAGTTGGCGAAGACGGGGATTAGGCTGTTGGCGATACTTACGCTCAAAGAAATAAATACGCAAGCGGACGGATATCGCTTGTAGTTTTCACCAGGAGTATTCCTAGAGTTATCGAATCCACAGGGAACGAGGGTTTAAATAGATAATCCTTTATATCTTAATTATTTATAAAATGTTAGTATAAACCTTGATTTTCCCTCTAAAATGCCGGAATTCCGGAATATGTTGACGTATAAAATTGGCGTTTATTTGACGTCAACACACCCCCCAACTTGAACTTTTGCTCGTCCTCGAGCAAAGAGCTCAAATGAGAACCCGGTGGATCAGGATTGCATCAATATTATTATTCAATAAATACTAAGCATACAAGGTTATACCACATTATTTGTTGACAAAAACTTGTACAGCTGTACCCCAACTTTTGTCAAACTCACGAGGTTTTCAAAATCTCCCCTTTTCTTTTAGCGGTTGAAAGATAGAATAACTTTGATAGAACTTTGTCATCTCAGCCCTTTTCAAGCTATGGCTCGGGTTTTTTTTTCTTTCAAAATACTAGTTCCTCATTACTCTCAGATCTCTCGGTGGTATTTAATCCTCACCACGACCTTTTTGTTAATGGCATTCTTTCCACCTATTCTAAGGTTTATGTGGAGCTCATAGGTATGGAAATGTGGATTACTTAGGTTGTATAATTTTGTAAAGTAAAAAATAGATCCTAGGGAATTTTGTACCACTTCGCATTCTGGTCATTAGAATAATATCGTCCAGGGACGAGGGAGAGAATGAACTCACGCCAAAGGAATGAAGAAACACAAGTGCAAGTGATGAAGGGTACTAATGAGTCTGCCCCATCGGATCTTGTATTTATGAAAAGGTCTAATTGACTTCTTTAATTTGAGATTATTTCTCGATCTAGAATTTTGAGAGGCATTTTTTTTTCAAATAAAGATAGAAGGAGATGATGGTTCTCTCTTCCTCTTTTCTTTTCTTTCATTTTTTGTTTGACTCAATTTTCTATAATTTGAGGAGTGCTTCCTTTATTATTTTTGGAAGTCTTTTAGGCAGATCAAATAGGTAGATATATGGTGGACTCACGAAAAAGAACTTGGTTTATTTTTGTAGGGACGAATATCTGGCGAGATGCATGCCCGTATCCCAAATGTGGAATTCAGCATTACCAGATACCAGAGGCTAGCAATCAAAGGGTACGCGAAAGGAAATGACTAGCTTTGAAGAGCACTAATTCCTAAGGATTTATTTTTGACAAAACTCAACACAACCAACGTGGTTGAATGAAGGCTTTGAATTTATTTAGCATTTTTGACTCGGGTAGGATAAAAAAAAGTCTAATGAGGAACTTCAAAATAATTTTCTCTTTTCAAAATAAATTCCGAGACTATGCCTTAGTAGGGGCGTAAGTAACTGGGTCCTTATCTCTGTTATATCATATCCCTCAAAAACTTAGAATTGGTTCAGTAATGTCAACACTCGATGAGCAAGATTAAGCAAGATGACTACTCATACCAATAATTGTCAAACTTAAATAAGAGTACTAAATTGTAGACTCAGCATTTATATCACAATAATAGAGCAATGTTCATCATATCCTTTCTAGCTAAAATCAACATTTATACATTTTATTCAAAGGGAAATATTTTTGTATTTTTAGATTTTGCAAATTTTTATAAATTTTTTTTTTATGAGGCAACTATTAACTAGGAACAAAGCTACATTTATTCACATGTGGGGCAAGGCAAAATGAGATTTTTTGGCAGGGCAAAGCAGTGAAGGTGAGAAAAAAATGGGAACTCATCTGGCAGGGTACTAGCAAGGCACGGCAAGACATTAAGCATGGCGGCAACAGCAGGCAGCGACGGAGAGCAGGCCACACCTATTGAGCCGAAGGGTCAAAACCAATATGCTGGAACCATGCCGCAAGGGCATCGTTCGTGGCTTGTGTTACGGTGGTGTTGGCTCTAAGGTCACGGGTGATGTCGTCGTGGCACCTAGTGTGCTGGGCCAACGTTTGGTGTACGTGGCCCATGTCATCAACTAAGGTATCCATTCTCTATCCTAAGGCATGGACGTCCTGTGCAAAGGGCTCGAAGTAGGAAGGGTAACGGGCCGATGACGGTCCTCCCCGTCCTACCTTAGGTCCTTGTTCACGAGGTGAGTGGGTCCAACCGGCATCATACTGCCGTGAGTTACCGATCTCATAGTTGTGCGTGCCCCGTACTCATGTGGAGCAAAGGCGGACGGGTTCCATTGATCCCAACCCGCACTATAATCGGAGTGATGAGGGGTCGCAGCTACCCCCGTCCACTGATCGTGGTGGGGCTCACTGGGCTCAGGCTGCTCTCGCTGCTGGCGTGCGCGGCTACCTGTCACAGGGCCAGAGACGCTATGCCTATGGGGTTCCAGGACTCTAAAATTGATGGTCAACGTCTAGGCTCTGTAGATTACGAGCCTTGGATTAGGCAAACGGATCTCAGCGGTGGTGCCTGGAAATCTCATGAAATGAGCGTCCAACTCATCGACCCGAAGGATGTGGCCTTGGATGAAATGGTTCTTTCCTATTGTTTGGAATTGTGTGTCTAGAAAGGCTAATTCACAGTGTTCTGACAATCCCATTCTCTCTGCAATGCGGGTGATTAGGGACGTGCAGTCAATATCCCCCTTTTGGTTTATCATCTCCATCCAGTGAATTACCATATTTGCGGTCGGGTTGACAGGCTTTTTGTTGACCATTGCAAATAGGTACTGCAGCTCATCAAGGCGCACCGTGCGCATATCTAGCCTAGAATTAATTACCATTGCTAGCCACCTATGCATGAACCTAAGTGTGGGGTTGTGAATATCGTTCATGCGAGGTTTGCTAGTGCTGTTATACCCTTTGCCAGAAATAGATTCCCAGAATTCATCGCAATCAAAACCTGCTAACCTATCAGGAGTAACTCTACACAAGATGGAAAAGCCTAGATATCTAGTTCTTTAATGAGCATTCAAATTCTTCATTAAAGAATATAAAATAATATCTATTCCCACCATAAAAAATGCGTAAAGTACTAAGAAATTCAAGGATTAGAAGGCGCGAACCTTTTTCGACGATGGGCGTGAAATTTTCCCATCCGACGGCTCGGAAGGCTTCGTTGAATTCGTCCAGAAGGCCGGTCTTGATTAGTAGCATCTGGTCGTAAGTCCGTATGTGCTGGAAAGACCGGCGCCTCAGCGCTTCAAAGACTTGCCACTCTCGGTCGGTATGGAGCACAATTTGCTCTTCCGACACCAAAATCCTCATCCCCGGGGCTAGGCCAGCCCCGGAGGTTGCTGGGGCTTCAGAATATTCATCGTGGTATCCCAAAAATCGGGAATCCACGGACATCGTATCCCCAGATTGGCCCTCCATGACCTCGGTTGGAGTATGAGTCCGATCCGAGCTGGACAAGCTGAATCACTTGTGGACGCCCTTTGCTCCCTTAGCAATGGAGCGGCCAAATTTACCATACCATGACGACATTTTTCCTGCAAGGGTTAGGACAGACAAATACCCAAAGGATATACGAAAGTATTTTACGGATTAGTCGTCCAAAATTAGTCGTCACAATTAGCAGTTCTTTGCCTCCACAAAAATTATTTTTGCTCAATTTTTAGTTGATAGTAAGCATGTAGATGAAAGCAAATATGTAGTGCAGAGAAGAGCTGCAGGCGAGATCATGCAATCACAGCAGGGATGTGATCTCAACCTGCAGGTCACTCCAGTATTTATAGATTTTCATAATGCATGATTAGTGATAAATGTGAGACAAATGCATGATTAATGAAGACAAATTATCCTACCTAGTGCCTATATGGATAGAGTGGTTGGTGTAGTGGAAAATGAGTGGTGAAAAGACCCACCCACTTGGGGAGGTAGTTGGCTGAAAGAGGTGGGTCGGCCTGCCTAGGTGGGGCCGGCCAGCCCCATATTTCCACCAAATTATTTTTATATATTTTTGTATTTTTATAGGCAGGATAAATGTATGGTAAAAATTAAATATGCTGTGGAAAATGTACGGAAAATAAATATGAATTCAAGATAAACTTCCGGCTTACCTCCCGGTGGAGGTTCAAATTTTTGTTTTCGCGGTCGACGAGTTGGACCGCTTTCAACCATCAATTGTCTTGAATTGGTTCCGCAGCCGGAGTTGCTGTGGCTGGTTGAATTTCTTTCTTATGCCACACTTGTTTGATCAGGGATTTTTGAGTGGCGTTGATCTTCCCTTGCGGCTCCGATTTCTCGACCGCATGTTTCTTCCGACGGGGCTTAGATTTCCCCTTGTTCTCCTTCCCTTTCCAATATGGACGATGCAACGGCTCGTCCAACAATTGGAGAGTTCTCCTCATCGTAGCAATAAGGCTATCCACCTGAGGTCTTGGTATAGCCCTTGTTTCCTCCTGCATAGGTTTAGGATTTTTATCATGAAATATGCGTACCTATGAGCATTGTTCAGCTCTTGGCCTGTAGTTGAATGTTTCATCTCGGCTGTTAATGTTGAGCTGAATTTCTCCTGCACTAACATCGATCGTCGTATTCGCCGTGCTAAAGAATGGCCTCCCAAGAATGAGGGGCGTCTTGGTGTCTACTTCCATGTCTAGCACCACGAAATCCACGGGTACTAGAAAATTTCGAATTTTCACCGGTATGTCTTCCGCGACTCCAATTGGGTGGCGAATCGATTGATCCGCTAGCTGCAGGGTCATGCCAGTAGGCGACAAGGTAGAATGATTCATTTTTTTATAAATTACCTTGGGCATGATGCTGATGCTTGCTCCTAGGTCGCACAGAGCACGCTCAAAGTGTTGTGCACCAATGGAGCATGAGATGGTCGGGTAGCCAGGATCCTTCTTGTTCTCAGGGAGGGTATTCAAGATCGCCGCACTGCACTACTCAGTCAACTTAATGACTTCAGACGTCGGCAACGGGTGCTTGTTGTTGAGGATGTCCTTTAGGTACTTGGCATATGTCGGTACCTGCATCGCATCTAGCAATGGTATGTTGACATATAATTGCTTGATTACCTCAACGAACTTGCCAAACTGCGCGTCCGCAGTTGACTTGTGTTTGCGACGTAGGAAGGGTAGCAGTTGTGTGTCGGTGAATTCAGCGGGACTCGGCTTGGTCCGTGCTTCACTTCTCATCGTCTTCGGCAGCTCCACTCTTGGTTCTTCATCGTGCTCACCTTTATCCTCTTCTTCGTCGGAGATATCATCCTCATTCCCTGCAGTGTTAGTTTGCGGCGGGTCTTGTGTAGTTTTACCCGATCGGGTTGCGACCGCATAAACATTTTCTTTCGGGGGAGCCTCCGGCTGTCCGGGGAGCTTTCCCGATGCAATTGTAGGGATTGAAGCAGCCAATTGAGCAATTTGAGTTTCTAACACTTTGTTAAAGTTCATTTTACTTTTCATGGTAGTTGCAAATCCTTCTTGTCGACGGTTGAGATATCGATCTCAAGTCGCTAAGGTTCTTGAAGATTGAGATAGGAGACACGCCAAACAATGCGAACAGCAACGAACAGGAGACAGGGGTTTTTATCCTGGTTCAGGCCTCTCGGGAGAGATAATAGCCCTACGTCCAGCCTTTCTTATATATCAAAGATGATTACAAGAGGTGGCTCGACGAGACGAACAAGTCTCGGCGAGATTATGGTGTTCAGGGAGCAAAGTGCTATGATCAGGTGTCTAACAGATGCTAAAAGCTAGATCAAGTCCCCTCTACACGCCGTAGGGGCCTTGTTTATATAGTGCGAAGCAAACCAACCTACCGAGGAATATCGGGCCGGGCTAACTACGAGATCGTAACGAACTCAGTACATGCCAAATACATCCCGAGGTAGATAAGGTACAGCACTTTCTTCTTCTTCTTCCTTTATTGTTTATACCCACATCTCTCTCCAAATCGTGCCTATTGTGGAATTTGCTAATGTGTAATATTTTTTACGTACACATTTTCAGGTTGATGAACATTTGACTGGACGGGATGGTAAATTTCTTTTTTTTTTCCATTAATCATATATGCATGGAGTTTTTTGTAACAGATTTTTTATTGATTTATTTCAGCCTCAAGCGCTCCAGGAAATTTCAGGCTGATGAGATGTTATTCTCTTTGTCGTCAGTTACCTCTCCAGCGCTATGAGTAGCAATAGTGCCCAGCACTTTCTTCTTCTTCTTCCTTTATTGTTTATACCCACATCTCTCTCCAAATCGTGCCTATTGTGGAATTTGCTAATGTGTAATATTTTTTACGTACACATTTTCAGGTTGATGAACATTTGACTGGACGGGATGGTAAATTTCTTTTTTTTTTCCATTAATCATATATGCATGGAGTTTTTTGTAACAGATTTTTTATTGATTTATTTCAGCCTCAAGCGCTCCAGGAAATTTCAGGCTGATGAGATGTTATTCTCTTTGTCGTCAGTTACCTCTCCAGCGCTATGAGTAGCAATAGTGCCCAGCACTTTCTTCTTCTTCTTCCTTTATTGTTTATACCCACATCTCTCTCCAAATCGTGCCTATTGTGGAATTTGCTAATGTGTAATATTTTTTACGTACACATTTTCAGGTTGATGAACATTTGACTGGACGGGATGGTAAATTTCTTTTTTTTTTCCATTAATCATATATGCATGGAGTTTTTTGTAACAGATTTTTTATTGATTTATTTCAGCCTCAAGCGCTCCAGGAAATTTCAGGCTGATGAGATGTTATTCTCTTTGTCGTCAGTTACCTCTCCAGCGCTATGAGTAGCAATAGTGCCCAGCACTTTCTTCTTCTTCTTCCTTTATTGTTTATACCCACATCTCTCTCCAAATCGTGCCTATTGTGGAATTTGCTAATGTGTAATATTTTTTACGTACACATTTTCAGGTTGATGAACATTTGACTGGACGGGATGGTAAATTTCTTTTTTTTTTCCATTAATCATATATGCATGGAGTTTTTTGTAACAGATTTTTTATTGATTTATTTCAGCCTCAAGCGCTCCAGGAAATTTCAGGCTGATGAGATGTTATTCTCTTTGTCGTCAGTTACCTCTCCAGCGCTATGAGTAGCAATAGTGCCCAGCACTTTCTTCTTCTTCTTCCTTTATTGTTTATACCCACATCTCTCTCCAAATCGTGCCTATTGTGGAATTTGCTAATGTGTAATATTTTTTACGTACACATTTTCAGGTTGATGAACATTTGACTGGACGGGATGGTAAATTTCTTTTTTTTTTCCATTAATCATATATGCATGGAGTTTTTTGTAACAGATTTTTTATTGATTTATTTCAGCCTCAAGCGCTCCAGGAAATTTCAGGCTGATGAGATGTTATTCTCTTTGTCGTCAGTTACCTCTCCAGCGCTATGAGTAGCAATAGTGCCCAGCACTTTCTTCTTCTTCTTCCTTTATTGTTTATACCCACATCTCTCTCCAAATCGTGCCTATTGTGGAATTTGCTAATGTGTAATATTTTTTACGTACACATTTTCAGGTTGATGAACATTTGACTGGACGGGATGGTAAATTTCTTTTTTTTTTCCATTAATCATATATGCATGGAGTTTTTTGTAACAGATTTTTTATTGATTTATTTCAGCCTCAAGCGCTCCAGGAAATTTCAGGCTGATGAGATGTTATTCTCTTTGTCGTCAGTTACCTCTCCAGCGCTATGAGTAGCAATAGTGCCCAGCACTTTCTTCTTCTTCTTCCTTTATTGTTTATACCCACATCTCTCTCCAAATCGTGCCTATTGTGGAATTTGCTAATGTGTAATATTTTTTACGTACACATTTTCAGGTTGATGAACATTTGACTGGACGGGATGGTAAATTTCTTTTTTTTTTCCATTAATCATATATGCATGGAGTTTTTTGTAACAGATTTTTTATTGATTTATTTCAGCCTCAAGCGCTCCAGGAAATTTCAGGCTGATGAGATGTTATTCTCTTTGTCGTCAGTTACCTCTCCAGCGCTATGAGTAGCAATAGTGCCCAGCACTTTCTTCTTCTTCTTCCTTTATTGTTTATACCCACATCTCTCTCCAAATCGTGCCTATTGTGGAATTTGCTAATGTGTAATATTTTTTACGTACACATTTTCAGGTTGATGAACATTTGACTGGACGGGATGGTAAATTTCTTTTTTTTTTCCATTAATCATATATGCATGGAGTTTTTTGTAACAGATTTTTTATTGATTTATTTCAGCCTCAAGCGCTCCAGGAAATTTCAGGCTGATGAGATGTTATTCTCTTTGTCGTCAGTTACCTCTCCAGCGCTATGAGTAGCAATAGTGCCCAGCACTTTCTTCTTCTTCTTCCTTTATTGTTTATACCCACATCTCTCTCCAAATCGTGCCTATTGTGGAATTTGCTAATGTGTAATATTTTTTACGTACACATTTTCAGGTTGATGAACATTTGACTGGACGGGATGGTAAATTTCTTTTTTTTTTCCATTAATCATATATGCATGGAGTTTTTTGTAACAGATTTTTTATTGATTTATTTCAGCCTCAAGCGCTCCAGGAAATTTCAGGCTGATGAGATGTTATTCTCTTTGTCGTCAGTTACCTCTCCAGCGCTATGAGTAGCAATAGTGCCCAGCACTTTCTTCTTCTTCTTCCTTTATTGTTTATACCCACATCTCTCTCCAAATCGTGCCTATTGTGGAATTTGCTAATGTGTAATATTTTTTACGTACACATTTTCAGGTTGATGAACATTTGACTGGACGGGATGGTAAATTTCTTTTTTTTTTCCATTAATCATATATGCATGGAGTTTTTTGTAACAGATTTTTTATTGATTTATTTCAGCCTCAAGCGCTCCAGGAAATTTCAGGCTGATGAGATGTTATTCTCTTTGTCGTCAGTTACCTCTCCAGCGCTATGAGTAGCAATAGTGCCCAGCACTTTCTTCTTCTTCTTCCTTTATTGTTTATACCCACATCTCTCTCCAAATCGTGCCTATTGTGGAATTTGCTAATGTGTAATATTTTTTACGTACACATTTTCAGGTTGATGAACATTTGACTGGACGGGATGGTAAATTTCTTTTTTTTTTCCATTAATCATATATGCATGGAGTTTTTTGTAACAGATTTTTTATTGATTTATTTCAGCCTCAAGCGCTCCAGGAAATTTCAGGCTGATGAGATGTTATTCTCTTTGTCGTCAGTTACCTCTCCAGCGGTATGAGTAGCAATAGTGCCCAGCACTTTCTTCTTCTTCCTTTATTGTTTATACCCACATCTCTCTCCAAATCGTGCCTATTGTGGAATTTGCTAATGTGTAATATTTTTTACGTACACATTTTCAGGTTGATGAACATTTGACTGGACGGGATGGTAAATTTCTTTTTTTTTCCATTAAGTTGAAATCAGCATCGGCTTTGAATTGAATTGAATTTAATACTTGTCTCATCATAAGCAGATGTAAGAGAATATGGACCAGGTCGATCAAAAGGCGCAAACACTCCTGCAAACGGGCAGTAAGTGTTCAGATAGATTTGCATTAGCTGCCAAGGCTGGGTTTAGTCATGACCTTGGGCCCATGATGGAAAGTTTGCCTTAAGGTTTTGAGTAAAAACTAACATGCATGGGGAAATTAATTTCGCACATTTTTTTTTGTCACAATTACTTGTGTATTTTCGCAGGGGAAAACCAAAGAAGGGGTAGTCTGGGTGGGAGAGACGGCAAGAGGATACGGCCACCAAACGATCCAGACCTAAACTTTTTGCTTTTTTGAACTGAAATGTAACAACTGAGGATGAGTAAAAAAACCATCCATACATTTATGTTTTATTACTGCTAAAGAATTTATGATCTATTGAGTTTGCTTGATATGGGTGAATGGTTGTCTGTATGAGTGGTTATACTACTGCTGCTGCTGCCGTAAACTATTTTTTTGAAAATCAATTTGATCAGATTTGAAGGTTTGAATAATGAATTGCTTCTAAGTTTACAGTGAGCAAGATATCATCACATTGATGAACTTCTGCTCCTATGTTTCAGTCTGCTGAATAAACTTTTACTCTTTTTATTATAATATATGTTGTTCTAATATATGTTTTTCTTTCATTCCTTTATGGTCCGTGGCAGCGCATAGGTATTGTACTAGTACAACCAAATTCCCCACAACTCATGCACAATTTATATCGCATACATGTGTCACATTACACCATCATGCACATATTTAAACGTCATTAACATTCAATGTCAATTGAAACCATAATGATCATCGATACGTCGACAATGCATAGGTCAACATTTAACGCTCATTACGCAAACAAATGTACAGTTTAACATAAAACAAACCTAGCCTTGAGAACTCACAAATGGGTCGGTAATGATCCCCTCGACGAATTGCTCCTCGGTCGATCTTGTGGCATCTGTAGTGCCGTCCCCACTGGTCTCATCCCCAAGCTGTGTGTTCATGACAGGTGCAGGCGTAGCCGAGCCAATGACCTATTTAATGGTACAAATTTTGTAAGTTCGATTCTATGTGTTCATGGCATGCGCAGTTTCTAGCTCGTAGCAAGCCGCTGGACCGTTTCCTTTTTCCCTATTTTATTAATGCAGTAAATTTCAATGAATTTAAAGGAAAACATTCCAATTTAAAAGAAATAAATTTAATTAATTAATTAATTAATAATTATGAGCCCTAATGTCTGCACTGTGATTTAATATTTGAATTCTAATGAGAATGGTTGTGATGTATATTTTGAAATCTCTGTGTACTAACTGCTGATCTAGGGACTAGTACAGGTAGGGCACAGAAGGGACTCGACCTCATTCTGTGGGTCCTGACACATACTGTACCGCTTTATGGATCATCAATACCTTGAGGCCATGTGAAAAACACATTTCCACTTAGGTCTCAATAAGAGATCCGTTTTGACATCAGTATTGCATATCAATTATGCAACAGCGGCTAGGTGCATCCAGACAACACTTAGCGGACCAATCAAGTTCACAACTTAATTGTCACACTTAGCTCGTCTTAGCACACATTTCAATGAGTATAGGCCCATCACGCTTCATCATAAGTCTTAAGCTCATCATAATCTGATAACAATCGTCATCCCTATCATATAGGCGACTAATATGGCTTAGAACCAATGCAGGGTTGGTTATTCCATATAATGCACAACAATTTGTACATAATATGAAAGTTTAGTAGGAACTGAAACACATTCCAATGATCCTTAAATTACTTCGAGTCACACCGTGATTCCACTAAATATGTTGGAAGAAACGATTTCTCAAAAATAAAACAATTCTGAGGAACAAACAATTTGCAGCTCTTACCCTTCTATATGTACAAACATTTTGTACCTCACAAACAAACATTTATCTTAATCAAGCGTGAGCTTATTAGACGTTACACATCATACACATGCCCCACCTTCCAAACTTTTGTAATACAGTACGAAACACCTTTCGATTTATATCATATATGGTGTTTCTTTGTGACTAGATGGAACCTTCCAAATGAGCACAAATATTTGTAAAGTGTGTTAACGTCAAAAGAACAAACTTTTACACCCTTGCCAATCTTCGACTTCACAAGCCTAGATCAGTACTTCAAGTCCAGCTCAACCTTTCTCTTTCACAACTGACTCGCCCTGTTTCATAAGTCGACCAATATTTTGAACAATCATCAAATGATTAAAGCTAATCTTAATGCTCTCCAATTCTAATACATATGCATCATATGCATCTTGGCCAATGATTTCTCCAAGCTTATTTATCAGAATGAAAAGAAACCGAAAATCACATCAATAGTTAACCATTAGCTAAAGAGAAAATCAAAATTCTCCAATGCCCAATGTAACAATCATATTGACTACATGATGTCTAACCGAATTTTTCTTGAGCTAACCTACACGCAAACAATTACTTAGGGATCAAATCCTTTAACCCTAGTCTAGTTCTTAAACATGTTGTCTACGGATGTTCAACTGGGGGGTGTTGTCGGCAATTCAATTTAAATGGGTTGTGTATGATCTTAAGCCTGATGGTAACACAAGACAGGGGACTTTTTTAGACAAGTTCAGGCCCTCAGGGATGAGGTAATACCCTAGTCCTGTGTTCTTGGGATTATGAGGGTCTCGATTACAATGGAAGTCTCGAGATCTTATGATGTGGTTAAGCTCATATGCTAGATGATTTTACTACGGCCCCTACTCATCACTTTATATAGCGCAGGGGGATAAGGTTATATGATCGTATCCGGTTTGTGGTACCGAATCCTATCTCCAGAGTGTCTAGCATGTATACGCACCGGTGTTTACAAAGATAAATCCCCTAGTTAAACGGGATAAAACTCTATCCTCAGAACTATCCTTGGCATTCAAGTTAGATGTAGTCCGAGTGTTATTCATCCTCCTCCAGCCAGCCCGGGCCGCCCCTGTTCGTCACTTTATGGGCCTTCTTCGAACATACCCGAGGCCCATCCAGTCCATAGCAGCCCCCCAAGTGCTTTGCAATCGAGTCAGATGTGCCACCGACTGGATTGTCTGATTGTTTTGTTAATCTAAAAGGAGATTGCAAAGAATTCAAGAGATCTTAAGTTAGAGTTTGAGAGCAATGCCCGACTCAGCGATGACGAGATTCTGGCAATCGGCCTGTGTTATGAGGCACGCCACTCTGCTCTTAATGGTGTGTTCTATTGATTTGGCTGCTCGGCACCCATTTTAATCTTGTGAAAATAGTAATTACACCATCATGGGGGCGCACCTTAAGCCGTGCAATTGCGATACCCGTCTTGCGGTATACTACATTTTGCATTTTAGAAGGTTTGCATCATCAAACGCCCAATCCTCTTGCATAATTATGTACTTGCCCCAGCGTGGGGCGCGCTTTCAGCCGAATGGTACCTGTCCCAACCGGAGAAAGGATCAGCAAACGACCCACTTAAGGGCGTACCGTTTGGATACAGTTTGGCCAAGAGGTATTTTTTATCTGAGCTGCGGTATACAACTAGCGACCCACGAGGGGCTCACCTCTGAAACAGTATCAAGTCTCATCAACACCCAACCTTGAACATACAAAGTTGGCTAGTCATCCAACATGTATGCCATGAGATATTTTTATCGGGTGGCGCTTACGGTCGTATGTGCCGGGGAACGGGTAGGCTAAGTGAGCACAAAATCCAAAATTTTCTATCACAATTCACCCAAGATCACATGCAAGTAGGTGATCACAAATCGTTACCCTTGACGCGCAGGTGCAATGGAAGCAGATTCTCGCGCCTAGGGGAAGTAAACATCCACGTTCCAACCACCACCGAGTGCTCGCCGATGCTCGCCGCGTGCTCGCCGGTGCTCGCCGAGTACTCACCTATGCTCGCCGGTGATCCAACCGAACTGTGCGTTCACGTACGGCAACGCCTCTAGCAGTATCCACACGTACCGAGCAGGAACACCACACGGGGTGTGCTAGCACCTCGCCGTGCGGCTAAGGTTTCTGGGGAGGGGAGCATGATGGCTAGGAGTGGCGAAAGCTTTACTCATGACAAACACCGCCCCTATGCCTCCCCTTATATAGACGCGCTAGTGGGCTTCAGCCTGCTAAGGTTCCATCTCTCACACGGATCACATCCACGCATAACAGTTCCAACCCATTAAGTTTGTGACCTGTTAGGTTTACTGCAAGTCTGTCGTGGATCCGAAAACCCGTTTTCAATCCACCGGTCAACAGCAGAACCTAGCAGTACATATTGACTCCCGAATGCACAGAATCAATATTTGGCTGAACCTTGATACACTCACATACCGATCCCTTTGCCACACGATACCAGTCAAGCTCAAGACGAGATACGCGCCACCCTTGTTGATAGCTCGGCCACTTCACTCGATAGTGTAATGGATACAAACCATGACTAACTCATTAGTCATATTAGCATCGCCGTGCGCTTTTCCTATCCATCCACATGAGGGGCCCAGAGGTATCTCTCCTATTATCGAGGAGGGGCAAATTCCATCTTGATTACCACACCCTTGGCTTTGTATCGTGGCATACCCAATAGTCACCTTTATAACTACCCTGTTACGATGTAGCGTTTGATGATACCAAAGCATACAAGTCAACATGCTGGGCATCCATGACAATCTCAGGTCTAAGGATCATATAGGTGTACCACTCGAGACTATACACTAATAGCATTATAAGAGATAACAACTCACAGCGTCTCGGAGTGGGTCTGTCCGAATACCCATGCTCTCTAGCATGTGTCCATACTATTGGTTTGATTTCTCCATATCTATGGTATGTGAAACATTACCATCAACCAATACGTATGCTGATCAAATCATAACCGCTCCTCATAATGAAATGGATCAGGGACCCGTTTAGAATAATGTCATTTAACAATGTGTTTCACAATCAAGTCATGCCAAATGGACAAAGTCATGACATTTATTCAAGGAACCGATAAATAATGTTATGATAAGTACATGAACAACGACGTGGTACAATTATCACTATGATTAATCTAGGGCATATCCCTTTCAATCTCCCGCTTGCACTAGAGTCAATCATACAAGTATCGAATACCCATTGCTCTTGTGTGCGCCTCATGCTTCGGTTATGGAAGGAGCTTGGTCAACGGATCAGCCACATTTAAATCCATGTGCACTTTGCAAACTTTCACATCACCTCTCTCAATGATATCCCGGATCAGGTGTTTTCGCCTGAATACATGCTTGGACTTTTGGTGAGACCTAGGCTCCTTCGTGGTGCAATGGCACCACTATTGCCACAATATAGGTCCACGGAACAGGATGCACTAGTGACTACGCCCAACTCAGAAACAAATTTTCTGATCCAAATCGCCTCCTTTGCTGCTTCAGAAGCTGCAATGCACTCCGCCTCCGTCATGGAAATCTGCTACTGTTTTTTGCTTGGAACTCTTCCAACTCACTGCCCCACCATTGAGACAGAATATAAACCCAGATTGCGATCTCAAATCATCTCCGTCGGTTAGGAAGCTAGCATCGGCGTAACCCTTTACGACGAGCTCCTCCTCTCCACCAAAGACCAAGAACATCTTCTTAGTGCTTCGCAAGTATTTAAGGATGTTCTTTATAGCCTCCCAGTGAGACCATCACTAGGATTCGATTGGTATCTGCTCATGACACTCAGAGCATATGACACATCTGAGCACATACATAACATGGCATACATGATGGATCCAACAATCGAAGCGTACAAAATCCTTTGATAGTCACCTTTCCAAATTCATTTGATAGTTAAAATAGTTTCGACTCAAAACATCTTTTATCTAGCTCGTGGCCATGCTAAGTCCTAACCTGCAGTCAGCCTGTAATCTAATACCAACCCTATCAGTACTCCCTTAGTTTTCACTCGGTTTATTTGAGATATAACTTGATCGCAGCATGCACTGATTGAATACTAACATACAGGCCAACCTGAGGTGAGTCGAGTACGTTAGCACTCAATGCGATTGCACAGCACAAGCAATCTCTATTAAAACGAGTGCGAATTAGGGTATCGGATATGTGCTTGGTGATGGCTCTCAAGATCAGCTACCATCACACACATATCCTTATTTGGATAGATAGCACAACACATAGGCAAATGGTCATAACATTATATTACAAAAGGGTATTGACTGATGTCCATACAAATAAGTTTAACATAGTTCAGTGTTGTACGCAGCGTAATAAGTAGTTTGTTCACAGAAGCAACAACAGATCAACGTCTAAAAGCACAAGTCCAGCGTGGAATGCCTCCCAACCCAAGGGCAACCGACTGGAAGCTAGAACTTAGCACCGTGCTCACTAGCGTCGTCATTCCCCGCTTGATAATAGTACTCAAGCGTGGGATCACTATCACTTGAAATAATAGCAATTGTGGTTTGAGTACAGATGGTACTCAGCACTAGGAGGTAACATATATCCTCATTCATGCATAATTGATATCAAATGAAGGGTTAGCATGACAACTTCAGCATAAAGGGCATTTGCAAGACATAAAAATAAATAGATTGTAAATGGCATTTAAGAAAACATGTAAAGACTTGTGAACCATCAATAACCTCATCAAGTGTAACATTGTTAATTCCATCAAGATCAATCCACAGGGTTCTGTCCGCCCAAGGTCTCTATCTGACCATAACATGAACGGGACTCTATCCGTCCTCGGTCTCTATCCGACCGATCACCACGAGCAACCTAGTGCTCGGAAACATAGCCCAACCAAAATCATAACCATCCCAGAACCCAAGTGCTAACTGAAGTGTCTCGATTTAACAAGCTTTCATCCCTTACCCAGGGACACGGCTGTTTGAATAGTTCATAACTCTGCAGAGGTGTACGACTTTACCCACACGATACAACAAGTCATGCCGAAGCCTCCTAGATGTATAAGCCGGATCATTGGATCGCCCGGAAACTGTAGCCCAATGTTCCACATGCCGTGTTGTGGTTCAACAGAGTTAACCGTTACTGTGGATGTTACTCAGCGCCTTCTATCCAGCCGTCCCTAAAACCCACGGAAGCTACCCATGGTTAAGAAGCGACCACTGGGCAGTCCCCACCCACAAAACACAAGCTAATAAGCAACAATATCCCCAATGATCATCAATGATACAAGAACGCACATAAAGTTGGCTAAGTGTCCCATGATACACGTGCGGTCATACGTATAGTAGCTCAAAATGATGGCACCATGTTCTGTCCTTAGTCGCCCGAACTAGGCTACATGACCGGGATCTTTCCTCCCGTCATCTCCTATCACCCGTTCCGACACAACTCTAAATCCTCACATCCAATCAAATAATGAGATATCATAATCAAGTATTGCTCTCAACCACGTGGACTCTAAGCAAGGCTAAGCAATCATGACACAAACATAGATAAATAGTACCCACATAGGTTAACAATTAATGGAGATGTCAATCCTATTAACAAACTGTGCACTAATAGGACATAACTACTTTCTACCCATCAAATAGCATATTAGAAACTAGCATGCAATTGTTGATAGAATATAATCAAAGCAGTGCACGTAAATAGAGTTCGGCATGATGGAGTCAAATGAGGGGAGTAATAAGTGCCTTGGTGCTGGTTGTCGAGAGCGAGAGCAGCTTGCTCAAGTCCGGGCTCCCCCGAAACGTCGTTTCCTATCGTTTTGGTAACAAGCACGTCAAATAAAATCCAAACAAAATGCCAAACACAGAGAAGCATGGAACAACATGATATTCAGAAAGTTCATGAGCTAATGCAGATTTTACAAAAAGAATCACCCAAATCCGAGTTCGGATGAGGGAGATATGGTCATATGAATTTGGGGTGCTAAAGATCACTCGGGATAAACCAGTTAGCTGGTCTGCTGCTCGGTGCGAGTAGATTTTGAGGTAGAATAACCACTTGGCTGAGCTCGGGGTCAACATGAAATTGTAGAGAAATTCTTTGCGCACAATTTTCATGTAGACAACTTCTTCATCCGAGCTACGGTCAATTTATAGAAATTATATACCGAGTGGATGTTCCTGGGGACGGGCCGAAACTAACTGAGTTTGGGACTGCTGTACTTAGGCTCGGTTTAGCGCAGAGATGAACTTATGAATGGGACTTAGGTGATGCAAATCATGGAGAAGGTATTTTCTAAGGCTTTTACCAAGCAAGGGATGCCTTGCTTATGGGTGGATGCTCCAAGAACGAGCAGATCGGAGAGGTGGAAGCCTGGTTGTGACTTTCTCCTCCCTTGCTTGTTGCTATACGATTTCCATCCTTACTGCTGCCTCCTCCTTCCTTCTTGTGGCTTCTCTTAGTGCTCCTGGACTCCTTCAGGTGTTGAGGAAGCTCCCAATACACTCCGCTAGGTTTGAAAATACAAGAAATGGCAGCAAGAGGAAGAACTGAATGAGTTCTTGCTACTGCAAGTTCAGAACATGGGAGGTGACGAAAATGATAGGGAACTCACCAAATCCTTCGTGCATGTGAATGCCCTCAAAGGTGTGGAGAGCTCAGGTGCTAGAGAGATTGGATCTTGACATGCACAAGTTCTCTCCAAGTATTTAGGTGGATTTGAGAGGGGAGAAAGTGGAGAAACTTCTGCTGTCCTTCTCAGTTCGAGTAGCAGGAAGAAGAGGCAGAAATGAAGGTGTAGGGAAGAGGAAGATGGCTGGTTATGGCCTTATATAGGGCTACCTTGTGTGGGTGCCACCTGGTCATCGCACGCAGATCGCTTAGGGACGCGTGGTTTGCTTTTTGCTCCACCGCTAACTTCATCCAATGAGAGGGAAGTCATCGGTTCTTTGTCCGGGACAAAAAGAATAAAAGAACTAAATGGGATTCGGATCACTCAAGTAGCTCCTAACATGAGAAATAGCCCTCTTAACACTAGGGCTTCTCCTCACTTAGTTAAATTCCACCAAGATTGGTGTTGCCTTGTAAAGTTCAGTCGGGAGTGGTCTTCCGACTGCTCGCCGTGCGACCACGTGTCGTGCTCGCCTGGTGCTCGCCAGGCGACCTGGTATCTTGCTCGCCCGATTGTTCGCCCGAAGGCTATGTCCCCTGCTCGCTCGTCACTCGGGTCTAGTTGGGGAAGCTCAGGGAGTGCAAGGCAGCACTCGGCTGTGCTCGGCTGGGTGCCTACTTGCTCGGTTAGCTAAGAAAGGTACTCGGCGAGTCATGCAATTGCTCGCCAAGGCTCGGTCGATCTGTATCTCACTATTCTAGTGGCTTGGCTCATTAGTGTACTAGTTGTTTAGGTTTAAAGTCCTATGTTCCCACCAGGTTAGCTGGTGCTCATATGAACTTCATGAAAAGTTTTAAATATCCACAACAAAATCAAATAAACACAACTACGATATGCATGCTCAACTGAAAATAACAGCGCGGCTGTTACAGACCTCCCCCTAAAAAGAATCTCGTCCCCGAGATTCAGTTGGCTTGGCGAAGAGGTGAGGATAGGTCGCTCGTAGTTGGTCTTCACGCTCCCAGGTTGCTTCATCTTTAGTTTGGTTGCTCCATTGTACCTTTAGGAACTTCACTATCTTGCTCCTAGTTGTTCGCTCCTTCATATCAAGGTTACAAATCGGGTGCTCTGGATAAGAAAGATCAGATTGAAGATCAAGATGTTCCAACTCGGACGACTCGGTCGGAACTCGGAGGCACTTCTTGAGCTGGGAAACATGAAAGACGTTTTGTACATCCGAGAGCGAAGATCGAAGATTAAGTTCATAAGCTAGATCCCTCGCCTAGCGGTGATTTGGAAGGACCAATGTAGTGAGGCGCTAACTTCCCTTTGACTTAGAAATGATGAGTACCTTTCAGCGGAGTCACCTTAAGATAGACATGATCACCGACTTCAAAGGTAAGCTCGCGGCGACGACGATCAGCGTAGCTCTTTCGGGCGTGATTGTGCTATCCGCAACCATTTTTGGATTATCTTGACTTTCTCTTCAGCTTCGATCACCATGTCAGGATCATAGAATGGTCATTCTCCGGCTTCGGACCAGTTCAAAGGAGTCCTACACTTTGTCCCATAAAGAGCTTCAAATGGAGACATTTGAAGGCTGGATTGGTAGCTATTGTTGTAGGAGAATTCAGCACATGGCAAGCACTTCTCACAGCTCCTGCCATAAGAAAGAACACAGGCTCGAAGCATATCTTCTAATTTTTAGTTAGTCCTCTCGATTTGGCCACCAGTCTGGGGATGGTAAACCGTGCTAAAGGAGAGTTGTGTTCCCATTGCTCAGTGAAGGCACTTCCAAAAGTGTGTGGTAAATTGTGGGCCTCGGTCGAAAACAATTACCTTGGGAACACCATGGAGAGAGATGATGCGAGATAGATAAAGCTCTGCCAACTCGTTGGCATATGTCGCACTCGGCAATCGGGCAACTTCCCTCTACATACGAGTCCACCAGAATCTTTGCCTTAGATCTTGGTACAGCTTGGTTCCTCCGGGATGGATAGATAATGGAGAGTGATGTGCTTCACTCAGGATAGATGCTTTCAACCCTTTGTTGTTGGGCACAATCAATCGGTTTCCAAACCAGAGGACACCTTGTGCATCCTCAGAGAAACAATTGGTGTTGCCCTCCTTCATGTTGGCTCGGATATAAGCCATACCCTTGTCCTTCTTTTGCGCACTCTTGATTTGGTCAATGAGGTCGGTTTTGATTTCTAGGGCAGCAAGATATCCTTCCGGGACTATCTCTAAACTGAGCTTCTGAAGCTCAGAACAAATTATATCTAAATCTGGCTTAGCTAGGATGCAATTGCATTGTGATCTCCGACTCAAAGCGTCGGCAGCCACATTGGCTTTGCCTGGGTGTTAATAGAGTCCAAGATCATAGTCCTTGATCAACTCGAGCCATCTTCTTTGTCTTCTATTCTGATCCGACTGAGTAAAGATGTACTTAAGGCTCTTGTGATCGGTGTAGACTTCACGGCGCTTACCAATTAGGAAATGGCGCTAGATTTTGAGAGCATGGACAACAGCTGCAAGCTCGAGGTCATGAGTATGATAATTTAGCTCATGAGGTCGCAACTGTCTTGATGCATACGCTATGACCTTACCATCTTGCATAAGAACGCAGCCAAGACCGATATGGGATGCATCACAATAGACATCAAAATTCTTGTGAATGTTAGGTAGAACAAGGACAGAAGCAGTGGTCAAGCGATCCTTCAATGTTTTGGAAACTCTTTTCGCACTCGGCTGACCATCCAAACTCCTTGTCCTTCTTTAGAAGCTCGGTCATTGGTTTAGCAATTTTGGAGATGTTTTCAATGAAGCGCCGGTAGTACCCGACAAGACCAAGGAAACTCCGGATCTCACTGACACTGGTGGTTGGCTCCAATTCAGTACATCTTGTACTTTGCTCGGGTCTATAGCCACACCTTCTTCGGATATTTTGTGACCAAGAAAGGCAACGTCCTTTAACCAAAATTCACACTTACTGAATTTGGCATAAAGACGGTGCTCACGAATCTTGTCCAACACAAGCTGAAAATGCTCCTCATGCTCTTCTTCGGTTTTGGATAAGACAAGGATGCCATCAAGGATTAAGACAACGAACTTATAGAGGTACTCCATGAAGATGGCATTCATGAGGTTCATGAAGTACGCCGGTGCATTGATTAGGCCAAAGGATAGGGCGGTATACTCATATAAGCCAAATCGAGTGGTGAACGCTGAAGGACCGGGATCGGCGACTAGAGGGGGGTGAATAGGCGCTAAATGAATTTTTCTTTTGATTACAAACAATCACCCCGAATCACCTTCTCATGTACACGATATGCAACTAGTACAGTGTCATGACTAAGATCCGTCGCCAACCAAGTTGGCAAGTCCGTGCCACAAAAAGCACATGCCTCCAATTGCATCGTTAGAGCCAAACTCAGCCTTAGGAGCCCATGAAAACAATCTGTCGAACACTTGGGATGCGCTCCAAAGACTAGCTCTTTCGACATATCGGAGAAGGATAAAGGCATCACCTTGGGCTGGCGCTGCAGTGCCTTGGAACTGACTCCGCACTGCTCTTCAGTCCCTCTTTCTCTGTCTAGTTTGGCCGATGGAATACCAGAAGCAGGGATGAAGCCTGTGCTCCCTTTCTTTCTCTAGACCGTCTCTCTACTGCGTGTGTGTGCAAGGAACACAAGGTCTGCACGGGAGGAAGCTGAACAGGAAGCATGGCGATCTCCCCCTCTCTCTGATTTCTCTCGGTAGGAAATCTCAGATCTAGCTCTCACTCCCTCAGGATTTCTCTCTCTTGCGGCTGGACTAGAGGAGCACAGGAGCATGCACATGGAAGTGTAGATGCAGATGCACAGCGCCATGCATCTGTGTACAGTAACAGAAGACAAGAACAGGGGCGGCTGTTCCTGGCGATTTTCCTCTTTTTATTTCTCTCTCTACGATCTGGATTCTCTCTCAAGGCTCACAATCTTCTCTTACTGATTTCGTGTGTAGTGTTTGGGATAGGGAAGAACAAGGGCAAGAGATGGATCGGACTCCCTCTTTGGATCTCTCTACGAGCTGTGGCTCTCTCTCTTGATTCTCTCTCTAGGGCCTAGGCCGGCGCTCTTCTCTCCACACCATGGCCCGCGGCTCCCAAGGGGACCTCCTCTGAAACCCGTGCAGCCAGTAGAGCGCCGTCGCCTAGGACTCCCCTGCTGCCGACGGCCGACGCCTCCTCTTGCACGCAGCAAGGCCATGCCCGATGCCTAGAGCCGCCACCCTCCAGGTCGCCGCGCCGTGGGTTTGCACCGCCGCCGCCGTCAGGCCGAGCGCCGCTCAGGGCTCCTGCCGGCGCGCCGCCGCTCTGCTTGATGCCGACCCGCCATGCTGCCGTCGCCTGCCGCCATGGCCGGCCTCTTCCTCTCTCACATCCTCTCTCACAGATGGAGGTGGCGGCGGCTGGGTGGAACCCTAGCCGCCCCTCTCTTTCCCTCTTTTTTTCCTATTTCTTTTCTATTTTTCCTCTCTCAAAATGGAAGAACACTTGAACGAGAAGACACAAAATATTTAGAGGAATATTTTTGCTGGATATATTTGAATATTTTGATCCACCTTTCACACCAAGGGAAGACCCCTCTCTCCCCTCTCCTCACACCTCTCACCTAGGGCTACATGGTGGTGGAGTTCCTTACCCTAAGCCTCCACCTCTCCTTATATAGCCACCCTAGGGAATATTCCCCCGAATATTCCGGCATCCTGGGAATATTTGGTACCGAACCATGCAGGGCTCGCACCGGGTTTTCTCACAGAGGCTAACCCCTAACCTCCAGGGTTTTCATCACACCGGCTAACCCAGAACCGAAACAGGGTTTTCCACGAGCTAACCCAGAACCTAACAGGGTTTCTCACACACCGGATAACCCAGAACCGAACAGGGTTTTACCACCTGGTAACCCAGTACCGAACCAGGGTTTTGATACCGGCTAACCCAGAACCTACCGCGCAACATCCTCGGTCGCCAGCCCATGCCTGGGCCCACCGGATTGACCAGCTTCGCCACCATGGTTACCGATGCCACAGCCTCCAGCTACCTCGGACTCCTTGCCATGGCGAAGCTTCTCGAGTACACCACCTCATGTGACCGCCAGGTCATCGAACCCGGTCGCCTGCACGCCTCCGGACGCACCAGCCTCCAGTTGTCCCCGCGAAGCGTCAGCCACGTACCCACCGGTACCTGCATCACAGAGGTGAACCTTCCCGAGTACACCACCTCATGTGACCGCCAGGTCACCGAATCCGGTCGCCTGCACGCCCCCG
>SPJY01020745.1:1193768-1232751 GCA_005191435.1 Raddia distichophylla
GGGGTGATCGCGAGTGGTTAATGAGTGGGACTTCGATGCTAGGATGGAATTAATTATAAATATATATGATTTGAGTATTTGTAATACATTCATATTTGTACATTAATTGAATAGTGCATGTGATTTTTATTTTAGCCTCTATATTGTGACAGACAGGTGGACTCATTGCTTGCCAAACCACCTTTATAATTTTTATGTTACTATGATTTATGTTTCCTTTTCACCCCTTTAGTTCCGTGTTCTTGCTGCTTTGGAAGGCGTTGTCCAAAGTATTGCATCTTGCACCTCTAACAATAAATATATTATTGTTTTCGCATTTGACATGAGCGTCTTGGAGGAGAAAACAGTTTTTTTGTTGGCCAACTGCCTACATTGCATTGAAAGGGAGGCTTGTATATTACTCTGAATATTTTTGCTAGGGTTGCGATTTATGTTTTTGTTTATCACTCATGTATTCCTTCTTTTCCTTTAAATGTTTGTATCAAAGTATGGGCTGATGGATCGATTGTTCCAGATGCTTGGATCCGGCCTAAACGATCAAAGCTACATCATGTCACATGCTACACTCTTGATCTTTTCTGCAAATCACCCTTCATGCTTATATATTTTCTACAAATTATGTTTTCCTTTTATCCTTTTAAAGTCCGTGGCAGAGCACGGGCATTGTACTAGTTAATTGAAAATGGTAAAAATCCCCAATACGTCCCGGATACGTATCCGAGCGTATCAGACACGTATCTGTATCCAGTACACGTCCACATACAGGTACGTTAAATTTCGGAAGTATCTAGGTATTCTTGTTTGGGTAAATCCACAATGAAGTCTATGGAAACATCTGCCCAAATATTTTGTGGAATAGGCAGGGGCGGTAGTAGGCTTGCTGGCGATAAGGAGCTTGACTTGTTTTGCTGTCACACCCAACATTGTGCTACACAAATTTCCACAGTATGCAGCTGACCCTCCCAATAAAACAAATTATGAATCCTTTTGGAATGTCCTGTGTAGCCCTTCATGCGTAAGGTCATGGAAAGCTGCTATGATCTGTTCCCGAAGAAGCAAGGTAGCCGGAACAAATAACCGTCCAGACTTATAAAGTAATCCCTGGCTAACTTCCCATGATGAAGATGCCCGCGTCCCATTGTCGGATGTTTCATTTTGTTGCTTCGGCACAGCCAAGACAAGGCGACAATGCTATTGCACTTCCAAATCGCCTCGCAACTCCTCGTGCCATCACTGAGTCAAAGAGATTGCGGGCACTGAGAGAGCCAAACAAATTGAGTCGGCCTGCTTTATTGCTGGATCAAAAGCTCATGATAGAGTGTCGGCGGCCCGATTATTTCGGCCCAGTTTGTACTCCACCATAAAGTCGAACCCCATTAGCTTATTGAGCTAGTGCTGCTGCGGAGGCGTAACCAAAGCTTGTTCAAGGAGAAATGTAAGACTGGCATGATCAGTCCGTACCACAAATGGTCGACCCCACGGGTATGGCCTCCAATGGCGAATAGCCTTTGAAAGACCAACAGGCTCCCTTTCATACTGTTGACACCCAAATTTGGCAGGAAAATCGGATATAGCGGAATGGCTAAGTATATTGGAATTATTGGACCAAATTATAAATGGGCTTCATCGGCAAAGAAGAAAAGCATATTGAAGAATACCGATAGTTATGAGACTCCGGAAGAAATACGCTCTGATCAGAAGATATCTTTCGCGAGGCGGTAAAATAGGTAGTATCGGTATCGAATTTGTAATAGTATAAATAGTACCTTATGTCTCGTGAAGACGATATACAACATCATACACAAATACAACTACTTTCTCGAATCCGATCGACCTCATCGAAAGGCTTCAACACGCAGGTAGAGCTATCTCGATGGGATAATCGATTCTCTTTTTGTAACCCATATGCATGGCTGCATCGTCTTGATCCCGTGTATACAAAGCATGTTAAACTGTCTCGTGTTTTACCGATCTTTAATATGTTCTTGCATGTTACACTGTCTCGATTCAATCGATCTGTAATGTGTGTTTATCCTGCAATACCGATTGTCAAGTATCTTATGTGCTTTTCCTGAATCTGATATATGTGACTGTCTCGTTTAATCGATCTTGCGTATGCTTTGTTTAGGATTTTGTATGTGTAGCCACTTGCCGATTAGTGTTGTATTTACCTATACTAGTTTTAAACCTTTAAATCAGTTTATTGGTTTACATCTAGATTTGGATCTGAATACTGTCTTGGCCTGACCAATCTATTCAGTCTATTCCTTGATTTAATCTAATAAATTGATATAAAGATTTATTGCTAATCTTTCAAATAAAATGCCAAAAAGAAGTAAATGATTTATGATTGAATGCTTATTTATATTTAATGGCTCTATCAGGCATTAAGCCGATAGATCTTTCAGTCGGATTATTTAAAACCGATATAAAACAACCTGATCTGGCTAATCTTAAAAGCCGATTAGGGCTAAGTCGCTGACAATTTATTCCTTGTCAATTTATAGGTCAAATTGACTGGCACGCTTGGTTCTTGGTTGCGACACAAGCACAGACTTGACGCTTTCGCACGTGTGTTCGCGAAAAGCTCATTTTTTGTGTCAACACACTTTTTGGCACGCTCGGTGGGACCCCAAGAATCATAACCAACAAGATGACGCGCATCGATGCGGAGGCGGCGTTGGAGGCGCTCAAGGTCACTGCTGAGGCAGTGACATTTGATGAATTGAGCCCTGATCAGAAAAAGGAAGTTGAAGATAGGCTCGCTAAAATCCATGATGAAAACAAGAAAAGAATGCTTACTGGCTATCGGAAAACTCGTAGTGGCCAGATTACGAAGACTTCTATTGGAGATCCACTGCTCACGGTTGCGACACAAGCACAGACTTGACGCTTCCGCACGTGTGTCTGAGAAAAGCTCTTTTTTGTGTCAACACACTTTTTGGCACGCATGGTGGGACCCCAAGAATCAAAACCAACAATATGACACGCACCGATGCCGAGGCGGCGTTGGAGGAGCTCAAGCTCGCTGCTGAGGCAGTGACATTTGATGAATTGAGCCTTGATCAGAAAAAGGAAGTTGAAGATAGGCTCGCTAAAATCCATGAAGAAAACAAGAAAAGAATGCTTACTGGCTATCGGAAAACTCGTAGTGGCCAGATTACGAAGACTTCTATTGGAGATCCACTGCTCACTGGAGATTTTTCCGAAGTGATAAGAGATCAGATTAATAGCTCTGTTTACCGATCGATGCTGGATCAGTCATCGGTTTTAGGGCAGATTGTGCAAGAGGGGGCCAGCGCTGCTTGGCACAATATCATGACTGGGCAAACCCCTCCAAGGAGTCGGAATATTTCGCAAGAAATAAATTTGGGGAACCAATACACATCTTACCCTCAGATTGGGAATACCCAAGCTGGAACATCTCATGCTGGAGCTTTCCAGCCTAATTCAGTGTTGGGGGCGATTAACCCGAATCCGATTCAATCAATACCGAGCAATCAGGCTATAATCCCGGTAACAAATCCGATTTATCAGCCGATTAGCCTTGGGATCAATGAAAATCTAGAGGAGATGACAAGGAACCTGGTATACAATATGATGAAACAGTGTGGGTTCAACACTCCAAAGATCGCTCCACATTATACCATGCCGTAGCCGTCGGCATTCAATGAAACGGAATTTCCTCATAAGTGTCGGGTCCCAGATTTCGCGAACGCCAAATTCAGCGGGAGCGACAATACCTCTACGCGCGAGCATGTTGCTAGATTCCTCGCGTTGTGCGGAGAGGCTGCTTCAAAGGATACCCTCAAATGCCGATTGTTCCCACTGTCGCTATCAGGATCGGCATTTAACTAGTTTACTTCGCTTCCTCCAAACAGTATTACCTCATGGCCGGATCTTGAGAACAAATTTCATGAATATTTCTATTCTAGAGAAAACGAAGCAAGAATTGCCGATATCATGATGATTAAGCAGAAGTTTGGGGAATCGGTAAACGATTATCTGCGTCGGTTCAGGGAAGTGAGGAACCATTGTTATAGCCTTTCACTGCCTGACAACGAGTTAGCAGAATTGTCTTTCAAAGGTCTATTGCCTGTTAACCAAAAGGAGGTGGGCAATCAGGAGTTTGCAGATATTTCACATCTGGCCCATAAAATTGTGCTGTATGAAAGCCGATTCTCTGATAATTCCTATCCAGGCCAAAAGGAATATCGGAATAACAACAATAATAAGGGCAAAGACAAAGCTATCAATGTAGTTGATGCCGATGAGGCTGAAGACTCAGATGATTCCGATGACAAAGACGTTGGTGCTTATATTGTTGAATGGGTGAACAATAAGAAAGACTTCGAGCTTGGGTGGATAAAGCCGAAGGGTCCCGAGAAGGGCAAGTATTCTTTCGATACATCCAAGTGTGATCGGATTTTCGATCATCTGCTGCAAGAAAAGTAGATTCGGCTTAAGTAGGGACATGTGATTCCTCCACTTGAAGAACTGAAGAAGCGGAAATATTGCAAGTGGCATAATTCTTACTCGCACGCTACCAATGAGTGCAATGTGTTCAAGCAAGTGGTGCAAAAGGCGATCGAGAGCGAACAACTGCGATATCAAGGTAAAAATTCACAGATTGATACAGAACCGTTCCAGTCGGTTTTGTTGGGATGGTTGATGCCAAAAGAAAAGCCGATGATTCCAAGAGTTCCAATCGGTTTAAAGTGCTCGTTGGCTCTAAGAGGATTGTGGTGGAAGAAAAGCCAGAATTAAAATTCCGATCAGAAGGCCAGCGAGGTGGTGGAAGAACTGGCGAGTGGCGCGAAGTGAGGCGCGACCAAGATCGGAATCTGATTTCCATACAGAGGCCAAAGCCAACTTTTAATTAGCTGTTGGAAAATATGATCGGATGGCTAAGGAGATACCTCGAAGAAGCGTCAAATCAAATACTCCTGAACCTGTTCAAAGGAATTCGAAGGATCAAGATAGGGAGATGGAGCATTGGGATTGTCCTTTTTTCCGATACTGCTGTGAAGAGAGGATGTCGTTGCCCACTCTGGAGAATTGCCCAATGAATCACGCATTTGTTCCGCCAAAGAGGGTATCAGTAAAAGATCGTCTGGTGTTTCCTAGTGAACAATCCGAGGAAACTACGATGAGTAAAAATACCGATGTGCATCGGCCTCCCAAGGTGCCATTGCTGCAGTGGTGTCCAAGCGAGATCACAAAGTCTCAGAAGCAGCGCTTGCAGCGGATGAGAAACACTGAGGCAAAGGAAGCAGAGGCTGAAAAGTTCAGAGACGCTTTGCTGGAGCAAGTGAAGCCAATGAGACCAGCTAGGGGCAGGCAAGAATGGAGGCCCAAGCAGAGATCGGCTGTTATTGTCGATACTAAAGCAGGTTCTGATGAGGTCTCAATTGACACTAATGTGGTCTGCGTATTGCCACGGGAATTCATGTGTGATTATGAAGAGGCTGCCGCAGAGCTGGTAATTGGGGCTAAAGATGCTATTTTTAAGAACCCTGAGAATTCCCGATTACACTTGAAGCCATTGTTTATCATGGGTTACATGAATGGAAAACCGATCTCAAGAATGATGGTGGATGGTGGGGCTACTGTGAACTTAATGTTATATTCTGTGTGTCGGAAAATTAGAAAATTTACGGAAGATTTGGTTAAAACCAACATGGTGTTAAGCGACTTCAATGGAAATCCGACTGAAGCAAAAGGAGTCCTCGTGGTGGAGCTCACTGTGGGTAGTGAATCCGACTGAAGCAAAGGGAGTTCTGGTGGTAGAGCTCACTGTGGGTAGCAAAACAATCCCAACGGCTTTCTTCGTAATTAAAGGAAAAGGGAGTTACAATGTGCTGTTAGGAAGAGATTGGATACACGCCAATTGCTGCATTCCAACAACATTACATCAGATTTTGATTCAGTGGATTAGCGAGGAAATAGAGGTGGTCAGAGGAGAGTCTCTAACCGCAGAAATCGATTGTGCTGAAATATATGACAACCTGGAAGCGTTATCGGAAAAACCCTTAGATGAGTGTGATTTCCTCAGCGTCAGTAAATTGGGCTTCAAGCCAACAACATTTGAAGCGCAATCGGTAACTCAAGGACACGAGGATTTTTTATGGAAACCGCGGCTCTAGAGGAAGTTGAGTATAAGATGGGCCAAGGTTTTATATCGGCTGATGAACTCGAAAAAGTCGATATTGGAACAGATGGGAAAGAAAGGCCCACTTACATCAGTAAACAGTTGCCGCAGTACTATAAAGATCGGCTTATCCAGATACTTAAGGATCGGGTTGATTGCTTCACTTGGGAATATCATGAGATGCCTGGTCTAAGCCGATCTATAGTTGAGCATAGAATTAAAATGAAGCCAGGATTTCGGCCGGTGAAACAAGCACCAAGGAGAATTAGTTGGAAAACTTATGATCAAGTGAAGGCTGAAATTCAGAGGTTATTAGATGCAAAGTTTATTCGGCCATGCAAATATGCCGATTGGATTTCTAATATTGTACCGGTGGGGAAGAAAGATTCTGATAAGATTCGGTATGTATTGATTTTTGGGATTTGAATAAAGCAACGTACAAAGACGAGTATTCGATGCCGATTGCCGATCGATTAATTGATGCTGCCTCTGGCAATCGGATTATCAGTTTCTTGGATGGTAACGCTGGGTACAATCAAATCTTTATGGCCAAAGAAGATGTGAACAAGACTGCATTTAGATGCCCTAGATATATCGGCTTATTTGAGTGGGTAGTGATGACTTTTGGGCTGATCAGTGCTGGGGCTACCTATCAAAGAGGGATGAATTTGATTTGCCATGATTTGATCGGTAATTTAGTGGAGATTTACATTGATGATGTGGTAATTAAATCTCAGGAAGAAGAACAACATTTGGCTGATATTGTAACCGTTCTGGATCGGTTTCGAAAATATGGCATGAGGATGAATCCAAAGAAGTGTGCTTTTGGGGTATCGGCCGGCAAGTTCTTGGGGTTTATGGTGCATCAGAGAGAGATCGAAGTCCATCCCGATAGAGTAAAGACGATTTTGAGCACTAAACCTCCAGATTCAAAAGTTCGTCTACAAGAGCTCATCGGTAAGATTAATTACCTAAGGAGATTTATTTCAAATTTATCGAAAAGAATCATCCCGTTTTCTCCATTACTTAAGTTGAAAAATCCCAATAAGTTTGTTTGGGAACCAGAGCAGCAGAGGGCGTTTGATAATATTAAGGAATATCTGATCAATCCACCTGTTCTGGTTGTTCTGGTTGCTCCAAAAGAAAATTTACCGTTTAAGTTGTATTTATCAGCATCAGAAAAGACATTAGGGGCAGTTCTCGTCCAGGAAATAGATGAAAAGGAGCATGCAATCTTTTATTTAAGCAGGAAATTGCTGGATCCCGAAACCCGATATACGGTAGTGGAAAAGTATTGCCTTCGTCTATACTTTGCTTGCACAAAGTTGAGGCATTATCTGTTGGGTGCTGAATGCAAAGTAGTTTGCCAAACCGATGTGATCAAGTACATGCTTAATGCTCCAATTATTAAAGGACGACTCGGGAAGTGGGCATATACCCTCATTGAGTTTGACTTAACGTATGAATCTCCGAAAGCCGTCAAGGGGCAGGTATTAGCCGATTTCATTACGCATCATCAAGATGTTAATTTATCGGCTCTTTTGCCCTGGGTGATTTTTTTGATGGATCGGTTTGTGAGAAGGGATGTGGAATCGGTATTTTTATAGTTTTCCCTAGTGGTGTTCCTTACCGATTCAGTGTTACAGTGGATTTTGGGTTGACCAACAATCAAGTGCAGTATGAAGCTCTGATTCAAGGAATGGAGTGGTTGATTCAAGCCGGGGCTATGGCCGTAGAAGTTTATGGAGATTCACAATTGGTGGTTTTTCAGATGATCGGTAAATATGAGTGTCATAGTGAATTACTTCGGGAATATTTGGAAAAGTCTTCTGATTTGGCTAAGTATTTTAGTATATTCACGATTCATCTTGTTCCGAGAGAACAAAATTGTGAGGCCAATGAGTTAGCTCAACAAGCGTCAGAATATAAATTACCGATCATGGAGTTGGAAATTATTCCAATTGCAAATCCGGTTCCGATGGGATGGCAAGTGTTGGCGATTCTTACGCTCAAAGAAATTAATCCGCAAGCGGACGGATATCGCTTTTAGTTTTCACCTGGAGTATTCCTAGAGTTATCGGATCCACAGGGAACGAGGGTTTTAAAGAGATAATCTCTATATCTTAATTATTTAAAATACCAGCCAGCCTAGGTAACGGGGGTTAGGATAAATGAAAAGACCGGGACACACGCACACGATAAGTATTCACAAAGAGAAAGCTACACTAGCTAGATAGACAGTTAGGAGGACAACAAGACCAGTTTTAATAAGTTCACAAAGTAGTGTGACTCAGTTTAATTGAGCGAGCTTATGATAATCAACTAGTGGTCCACTTGATATTCGTCGTCGGAGCTCGGATACTCACTACCACCCGCTATCCTGAATTGGAATCCCGAATGGTTATGATCGTTCCGATTTGGCTCTACTGGTCCAAAGCCGGACGCTGTGGGTTACGCACGAGATACTAAGTATCTAAGGATGGATAGGGCTGTCACCACCTACCACCTACCACATATACGTGGGCCCGGGTGTAAACCGAGTTAGTCCTAGTCTCAGACACCACGTCTGCGACTATTCCTAATCAATCTTCCTCAGTACTAAAAGAAGTTGATCTAGGTTCAATGCCTGGCTCTAACAGTATATGAGTGAGAACCTAAACTGATTCCAGACGAATATAAGCTACCGGTAAAGCAAATCTACACAACTCATTTATGCAGATATACTCAGCTCAAATAAAGTTCAACACTATAGCAATGAATGAAGTAGTCTCACTAATTGAAACAATTAGGAAAGGGTACAAGAGCAATTACCCGAATTCCCGAAGACACTTCCGGAACTCCGAGCGTAGCTCAACTTGACTCTAACTCCCAACTTCTACTAACTAAGAGCTACTCTACAAAGTGGAATGAAGAGGTGAAAGTGTTGTGTTGTTTTTCTAATGAAGGAGATCACCTCCTTTTATAGGCTACCGTGACCAATGAGGTGCTGACACGGCTAGGGACAGGTGTCACAAGGTCCTTGCTGAAGAGGCAATCTGAAGAGGTGAAGAGGTGGGTTGGCCGACCTAGGTGGGTCGGCCGGCCTGCTTTCTGTTGATCCTCGCCCTCCAATTTAGCTAGGATGCTTCTTGTGTGGTGTAGATCTTCTCCCAGAGTCGGTTTGGCTGTTGGAGACCGGTAGCATTGGGTTCCTTTGGAATCCTATGCTTAACTTGAGGATTACTCCTCTTTCTGGATGAAACCGACTGAAATCAACGGCTTGGATGTACTCTAGAATCTCTTGTAGAAGTCTCGGTGCAATCCTGGCCTGACTGGGTGAAGGATCTGGGTCGGCCGGCCTAGGGTGGGTCGGCCGACCCACTCTTTTGCCCGGCTCCGTCCCATTTTCGCTCAGTAGGTCCCTGCGTGCAAAATACTACCACAACTCGTGGAACTTTATTAGAATAATTAAAATGCTAGTATAAACCTTGACTTTCCCTCGAAAAGCCGGAATTCCGGAATATGTTGACGTATAAAATTGGTGTTTATTTGACGTCAACACTCGCCCGAGGGCTTACCGGCTAAAACGTGAAGATGGATTAGACGTGCCTAATACCTGGAACATTGAGCAGCTACATCGCTTATATTTTTAAGTTTTGTATTCAAGCATTGTATAAATAGTTCCTTGTTTGACTTGCTGCTTAGCCGTAAATGACTAAGCAGTAAGTCGGGGCTGCACTAAATAGTTTGCGAAGTCAACCGCACCCTATCTTATCAATAAAAGTTGTTTTCTCTTTACATACGTTGATCGAATTTGGGTATTCTGAGAATTCTTGAGTAATGGCGCTCGTTTTTGTCAAAGACAACGTTTTGCCACTCGGTATGTTCATGAGGAGAAAGCCAAGTGCTCGTTCCTGGCACTCGGGGGCTGGACCAGTCGGCATAAGCGTTTCATAAAATGGGATAAAATCAAGTACTCGGATAAATACAAGATCAAAGTATCGAGGATCGGCTAAAATATCTTGGAATCAAGTTCATTTACAAGTTTAAATGTTTCGTCAAATTGGCAGCAATATCCTGGACTTCTTCCATAAGAATGGAGGCTTCTTCCTCAGTGCAAGCAAATCTTTCTCACACGGCTTCAAGGTCCATGTTGGGAAAGTTCGACTTTGTAATAACCAAACCTTGGCTGGCGCAAGTCGTCGCAGCCGCCCTCATGAGAGTCTTGATCCGTGCGGGGATGTCATCAAGACGCGCCACGAAGATTTCGGCATCTGATGGCAGCTCGTCTTCAGGATAGAGGTATTGGAGTGTTGGAGTTATCCCCTTCAGACCGCGATCGCATAGCTCGTTGGCGGACTTCACCCTCATCGAAGACATGGAATTGCGCTTTGGTCTTTTGTTGATAGGCTGCAAAACCAGTCGGGCTTTAGTGGGCCTGACACAGGGAGAGCCAGAGATAGAAAGTTACCCTCCTGTTCTTTAGCTGACTTCTCAGCTAAAGTGTTGGCCTGGAAAACTTCTCCTTCCACAGCCTTCAGCCTCGCCTCCAAAGCTGTATACAAAGATAAATATTGAAGATCAATCTCAAAGGAGTGTTTGCAATTGCATAAAGGTTTAGTATCGTTCGGGGATACTCACCTCGGATGGTATTAGCCTCTTCTACATGGCGGAGTTGGAGTTCAGTATTTTCCCCTCGGAGCTCTTCGATCTCGCCAAGATATTGTTACTTGACGGCGTACTGTGCGTTGTCAAATTCGTCATGTGATTTCAACTCGCCTACGGTTCTCCGCAGGCACATGGACTTTTGCTGGGACCTCCTTCTCATGCACTGTGTGGGGATAGGAGGGAACACCAGTCAGGTTTTTTGGAGCGTAGCAAGAATTTAAGGCGAGAAGAGGTTTTACCTTGTATATCTCGGCTTGGACTCTTGATACGTTCTCCAGCACCTCCCACTCTAGATCCTCCCGTTCGTTGTCAACCGCATAGCCTTCCATCTCTTTCCTCCATTTCAGTCGGAGGGGAGGGGTCTTGGCTCTGGTGGAAGGGCGAGGAATCTCCTCGATTTCTGGCCCTGAGCTTTCTGGAGCCTGGGCCGGGATCTTACCCTTTGTTGGCGAGGATTGGCGGGCTGCAGGGGGTGGAGGGGAGCTGGGTTGAGGTGCTGTGCTTTGAGCCGAGTCCTTTGAGGTAGGCTTGGCTTGGCGGTTGTTGGCGATTCTTACGCTCTTAGAAATTAATCCGCAAGCGGACGGATATCGCTTGTAGTTTTCACCTAGCAGTATTCCAAGGTATCGAATCCACAGGGAAGAGGGAGAAAGATAATTCTAATATCTATATTATTGAGATACCAACCAGCTAGCTAAGGCGTATATATGATAAGATAAATAGACCGGTGACACACACACACAGAGTAAGTAGAGTGCTACAATAATTAGGCAGACAGTTGGGAGGACAACGAGACGGGTTTAATAAGTTCGTAAATGTTGTGTGATTCAGTTTATTGAGAGAACTTAGGTGATAACGATCAGTGGATCACTTAACATTCGTCGTCGGAGCTCGGACATTCACTAGCACCCGCTATCCTGAATTGGAATCCCGAATGGTTATGATCATTCCGCTAGAGCTCTACTGATCCAAAGCTGGACGCTGTGGGTTACACGCGAGATAATTAATATCTACGAATGGATAGGGCTGTCACCACCTACCACATATACGTGTAAACCGAGTTAGTCCTAGTCTCAGACACCACGTCTACTACTATTTCTAATCAACCTTCCTCGGATCCTAGGAAGATGATCTAGGTTCAATACTTGGGCTCTTTCAGTATATGAGTGAGAACCTAAACTGATTCCAGACGAATACAAGCTGCTGGTAAGGTTAATCCGCACAACTCATATAGTAGATATGCTCAATCTCAAATAAAGCTCAACACATAATAAAATGAATGAAGTGATCCCACTAATTAAATAAATAATTAGGAAAGGGTACAAGAGCTATTACCTAAATTCTCGAAGACACTTCCGAAACTCCGAGGCTTCGGCTCGACTTGACTCTAACTCCCAACTAATCTACTCTAACTAAAGAGCAACTCTAAGTGAAGTGGATGAAGTGAAGTGTGGTGTTCTTCATGAAAGTGAGGTGAGGGGGTCCTTTTATAGTGTTCCGGAGCCAATGAGAGGATGCCACAGCATGGGACACTTGTCATCTTGCCACCCTCCAAAGGGGGAATCCAAAGGGCATCTCGAGGGGGTCGGCCGGCCTAGGTGGGTCTGCCGACCCACCCTTTTCATCATCTGGCCGCCAATTTTCTCTAGGATGCTTCTTTAACGGTATAGATCATCTCCTAAAGACGGTTTTGTTAGTTGACTCCGGCAAGTAATGGTTCCTTTACACAAAAGGAATAGTCAACCTATGGCCAATACATACATAAAAGTATCATTTCAGAACAAAAGGAATAGTTAAGCTTCATTTTGATTCCTTGTGCTGCTGCTCTCTTCCTTGTCATTGGGCTAGATGGCTTCGGGGCTGCAGCTCTCTTCCTTGTCATAGGGCTAGATGGCTTCTGAGCTGCTGCTTGTTTCCTGGTGGTTGGGATAGATGTCTTCTAGGCTCCTGCAGCTGAAGGTGTGCTCTTCCTCTTCTTTGTAGCAGGGGCTTCAGAAGGTGTGCTCTTCCTCTTCTTTGATGAAGTAGTAGCAGTTCCAGCTGTACTCCTTGTAGCAGGTCCAGATTGTTGTGCAGATGTAGGTGGCTGAACTTCCTCTAGTTCAACTTGTGGTGGTTCCACCATAGCATTTGTACATCCTTTTGAAATCCAAATTGGTAGCATCTTTTACATTGGTAGGGCCCTCTGTTGCCTGGTTCACCAAAATTTCGGATTCTTTTCTTTCTGGGCCGCCCAGCAGTTCTATCCAGTTTTGGAGGATGCATATGAAACCCTAGATTACACAATGGCCAATGATTTTTGTCATCCAATGGTGGCACATCAAACTGATAGCAACCCTTAAACTTCTGCACAGAGTACCACTCATGCACATAATCTGAAATTGAAGTCCCTCTCAACTGTGTGATATAAGCTATTGCATGTGTACAAGGTTTTCCTGACATCTCCCAATGTCCACAAGTGCATGTTCTGTTAGCAAGATCAACCCCATACCTCACAGTGGATCCATCATTTGTAGTTCTAGAGACTTTAACTTTCATGTGTCCACACTTAGAGATGTTGTACTGCAGACCTCTACTTCTTGTCTTCAACTCTTCCAATACACTTGGGAGGATTTCACCTTGCAGTTTTTTACCTATCTCCTGCCTTATAGCAATCTTCTCTTGCACCATGGTTCTAATCTTATCCAGGAGGTCTACCAGTGGTAACTCTTTCATATCTTTAATCCAACTGTTGAAGCACTCAGAAATGTTATTGTTGACATAATCAATTTTGCAGGTTTTAGAGATCTTAGACCTAGACCACAAATGTTTGTGATGGGTCTCCAGATAAGTGTGTGCTTCTGGGCAAACTTGTTTGATCTGCTCATATAACCTTGAATATTTTTCTTCCCTGCAAGTCCTGACACAGGGCCACATGTATTTCATAACATCTCCCCTGAATTTCTTCCTAAAGTTCTGCATCAAATGTCTAAAGCACTCCCTGTTCATCACCAAACACATGCTGAATAGCATGCTCCAGTCCTTTGAAAGCATCAGTGTGTATAATTAGGCCTTCAGCTGTTCCAATAGCCTTCTTTAGCTCTGTCATGAACCATGTCCAGTTTACATTGTTTTTCTTTTCAAATATAGCAAAGGCTACTGGATACATCCAGTTATGCCCATCAATTGCTGTTGCTGTAGCTAGCTGACCAGTGTACTTGCCTGTCAAGTGAGTGCTATCTACCCCTAGATAAGGCCTGCATCCAACCAAGAATCCATCCACACAAGGTTTCATAGCAACAAACATCTTTGAAAACTGCATTTTCCCTCCTTCCTCCCTGCAAACAATGTCAACTACACTGCCAGGACTTGCCTACTCCAATGCAGTTTTGAAATTCCAAAGCAGGCTAAAACTGTTCTCCCAAGGACCAAGAATTTCATCCAAAGCCACCTTTCTGCCTTGCCAAACTCTATTATACTTCAGATCAATCTTGTATTGTTGTTCTAGCATTTTATGCAGCTGCTTTGGTGTGATATGGGGCTCCTTAGCCAATATGGGCTTAGACCTCTCAGCAATCCAACCCTTGGTTGCCTCTTTCCCCTTAAGCATTCTTGTGCTTGCACATGTATGATTAGGACCAGCAGTCATAACCATGAATGTTGTAGCACCATGCAACTTTTTTGCATGCAGGCGCCATGGGCAATTGTTATCATGACACCTCAGCCTGTACCTCTCTGGACTACTATGGGTCACACTTGTTTAATATTCTCCTTTGATGGCATGTTGATGAAGCATCTGTTTTAGCTCTTCCTTGTCAACAAATGTGCTGCCCACCACAATAACTGGGTTGTCTCTATCATAACTATGTGCTGCACAACCTGTCTCAGTGAGTGTTGCCTCATCATCTGGTACAAACTATGGGTCATAGTCCTCAATCTGCACTGAGTGGTCCTGCACAACTGTCTTATTATTCTCCCTTCCTTTTTCCTTTCCCATCTCTATATATCTCAGTTCATCATCATCTACAATGGCTTGATCTCCTTCAGTATCTACACCACACTCTTGCTCCTCCACAGTGGAACCATCAGTTTTCTCTCCTTCTTGAGCCTCCACAGAGGGACCATCATCTTTGTCTCCATTATCTTGGTCGTCCATAGAGGGACCATCAGCTATGTCTCCATGCTCTTGCACCCCACCCTAGTCTATACCATTGTACCAACTATCATCACTTGAGCACTGATTAGGAGCATGCTTAGTCAAAACAATCTCTTGGCCCTCTGGTTGCCAAGCAGCATTCTTGTCTGCTGGAGCTTCAATACCCACTATCTCAATGTTCATAAAAATTGCTAAGTTCTTTCTTCCACTAGTAAGAAAATTTACCAGATCTGCATCTGTTTCTAACCAATGATTCACCCCATCAACCCCAGTATACCAGTACGTTGGTCGTTGCTCACTTCCCCATTTAAATTCCTACTCGATGTCATCACCCAAATCAACCAGAGAGTAGTCATCTGGATTAAGCAGTAAACAAATATTGGTACCCTTGTTGTAGTGACGTCTACCATCAATAATAGAACCATATGACAACACGGACACCTCCAAGCAAATCAAATCTGACCCTGACCCCATCTACGCGAAGGCAAAATTTTCTAGGGTTTAGACACGGAACAACGACCGAGAACAACCAAATAGGGGGAACCCCAAGAAGAAGAACGAGATCCGGGACGTTTCGGAGCAAACGGTCATCGACGCCTTCTTTGCCGGATGTAAATACGAGGAGTTAATTAGGCAGATGACTCGGGGACCCCCGCGCAATCTCAAAGCTATGTTCATCATTGGCAGACCAGGAGGCCAACGCCGAGGAGGCCATCATGAATCATCGTGGCGGCAACGACGGAGGCTTAAACAAGAAGCCTAATGATGAATAGAGCAAACCAAAGGACAAAAAAACGCAAAGGGGACGAGATGGTCGCTAACGTGGAGCGTTACCGACCAAAGCCCCCCAACGACAACGACTTCAACAAGGTCATGGAATCGGTATGTCCCTTTCACCCCCGTGGAAAACATGCGGCCAAAGACCGCCTTATTCTCCAGAAGTTCGCCGACAACACTAAATAGCTGGCGGCCAAAGTAGGACACGGCAAGAAGCCAGATGGAGATTACCAAGACGCCGAGCGTGAGATCAACTACATATTTGGGGGCTCCGATGTGTATGAGTCCAAGCGGAAGCAAAAGCTTACCACTCGGGAGGTCAACGCAATCATGCCTATGGTCCCCAATTATCTGCGCTGCTCAGAGGTACCCATCACCTTTGATCGATCAGACCACCCGGATCGGATCGCCTTCTCTGGGAGGTATCCTGTGGTGCTGGATCCGGTCGTTCAAGGAAACAAATTGAAGAGGGTCCTGGTCGATAGCGGAAGCGGGATTAACGTCCTCTTCGTCAAGACTCTGGATCAAATGAAGATTTCTCGCTCCGAGCTACGCCAGGGGTCATCTCATTTCCATGGTGTGATTCCGGGAACGTCTGCGATACCACTCGGACAGATCTCGCTACCTGTCACGTTTGGAACCAAAGACAACTAATGGACCGAGAGTCTCAGCTTTGAAGTGGCTGATTTCGAGACGACATATCATGCCATCTTGGGAAGGCCACGGATCACCAAGTTCATGGCCGTTCCTATCTACACTTATCTTGTCATGAAGATGCCGGGCCCCAACGGTGTAATCACCATCCCCGGTGACGTTAAACAGTCGCTCGTTTGTAACAGCGAAAGCTGTGAGATGGCGCAAGCGTTGGATATGTCAGTCGAGATGGAGAAGATTCGACGAGAGGTTGCATCCCTTCAGGAGGAGGGAGACATACCCGCAAAGAAGCAGGCCAAGACTTCCATCGAAGCAGCCGAAGAAACCAAGAAGACACTATTGGACCCGTCTGACCCAGCCAAAACAGCCGTGATCGGGACAGGGCTTGATAGCAAATAGGAAGACGTGCTCGTCACTTTTCTCTTGGCAAACTAGGCCGTGTTCGCTTGGAAACCTTCGGACATGCCTGGTGTTCCGAGGGAGGTGATCGAGCACTCTCTCCACGTCGATAAAAAGGCGCGGCCAATCAAGCAGCGTCTAAGAAAATTTGCACCAGATTGGTAGGACGCCATTCGGGAAGAGATCACGAAGTTTCTGGCGGCACGGTTCATCAAAGAAGTGTATCACCCAGAGTGGTTGGCGAACCCGGTCTTGGTGCAGAAGAAGAACAAGACAGGGTGAATGTGCGTTGACTATACCGACCTCAACAAAGCTTGTCCTAAGGATCCTTTTGGGCTTCCCTGCATTGACCAAATGGTGGACTCCACCGCCGGGTGTGAGCTCTTAAGTTTTCTGGACGCTTACTCAAGCTACCATCAGATTAGCCTGAAGGAGGAAGATTGCATCAAGACGCCGTTTATTACGCCTTTTGGTGCTTTCTGCTATATCACGATGCCGTTTGGGCTGAAAACGCTGGCGTGACCTGTCAGCGCACCATACAGTAGTGTTTTCACGCTCAGCTCAGCTGCAACGTGGAGGCCTACATCGACGACATCGTCGTCAAGACGCGAACAAAGTCTGATCTCATAACAGATTTGACCGAAACTTTCGAGAGCCTAAGGGCGTATCAGATGAAGTTGAATCCTGAGAAGTCTGTTTTTTGGGGTCCCATCCGGTAAACTTCTCGGATTTATCGTATCTCATTGGGGGATTGAAGCCAACCCTAAAAAGGTCAGCGCCATCATGAAGATGAAGCCCCCGACCAATCAGAAGGATGTGCAGAAGCTCACTGGATGTATTGTCGCGCTCAGCCGATTCGTTTCACGACTTGGGGAGAGCTGCATGCCGTTCTTCAACCTCCTACGCCGACAAGATGGTTTTCAATGGACGGTGGAAGCACAGGAAGCTTTCGAAGATTTCTAAAAGTTCCTCACCACGCCTCCAGTGTTGGTTCCGCCCATGCCCTAGGAGCCCATCCTACTTTACATCGGCGCCACGACTCATGTAGTCAGCAGCGCGCTGGTTGTAGAATGGGATGAGCAGGGCTCCCTCCAGAAGGTACAACGCCTAGTCTACTTTGTAAGCGAGGTATTGGGCGACTCCAAGATAAGTTACCCCCATATTCAAAAGCTTTTGTATGCCGTTCTAATAACGCCACGGAAACTTAAGCACTACTTTCAAGATCAAGAGATTTCGGTGGTCACCTCCTTCCCGCTTGGAGATATTCTTCGTAATGGGAAGCCACTGGGAGAATCGCGAAGTGGGCAGTTGAGCTTGGAGCCTTTGAACTAAAGTTCAAGCCTCGGCTAGCCATCAAATCTCAGGCACTCACCGATTTCGTCGCGAAATGGACAGAGACTCAGACCCCAACAGCAAAGGAAAATCTCGAGTACTGGGCAATGTACTTTGATGGTTCCCTCATGCTCAGCGGCACGGGGGCTGGGATTTTGCTCACATCTCTGACTGGAAAGAAGCTACGATACGTCCTCTAGATCCTATTTCCAGTCTGTAGCAATGCCGTCGAATACGAGGCACTCATCCATGGGCTCCGCATGGCCATATCGCTGGGCATACGGCGGTTAATGGTACGTGGGGATTCTCAGCTCGTGGTCAATCAAGTTAAAAAGGAGTGGTCTTGCATTGCCGGCAACATGGCAGCTTATTGCCAGGAAGTTCGAAAATTGGAGGACAAATTCGATGGGATGGAATTAACTCATGTACTCCGACGGGAAAATGAAGCAGCGGATGAACTAGCGAGGATGGGATCCTGTCGGGCTCAAGTTTCGACTGGTATTTTCGTTCAAGAATTGCACAAGCCTTCCATCAAGCTACCGACCCCACCCGATGAGCACAAGGACCAGCAGTACGAATCGGAGGTATTATAAATTAACCCTGGGTGGACACAGCCATATTTAGATTATCTCCTCCACGATGACCTACCGGAAGATCAAAGCCTTGCCGAGTGCATTACACACCAAAGCAGAAACTACAAGGTAATCGGGGACGAGCTTTTCAGAAAAAGCAGTTTAGGAGTACTAAGGCATTGCATATATGAGCAAGAGGGCAGAGATCTGTTCAAAGACATCCACTCGGGATACTGCGGTCACCACTCGGCAGCAAGCTCTCTAGTTGGGAAAGCCTATTGACAAGGGTTTTTCTGGCTGACTGCAGTAACAGATGCGGAAGATATAGTACGCACATGCGAAGCTTGCCAGTTTTTTGCCAGGCAGATTCATATGCCGGCCCAAGATCTACAGATGATCCCAATCTCTTGGCCGTTTGTCGTTTGAAATCTAGACATGGTGGGACCTCTCAAGCGAGCGCAAGGTGGATTCACTCACCTCTTCGTCGCCATCGATAAGTTCACAAAGTGGATTGAAGCCAGGCCGGTTGCTGACATCACGGCTGCCAAGGCGCACGAGTTCTTTCGGGACATCGTCATGCGCTTTGGTATACCCAATCGCATCATCACCGACAATGGCGTTCAGTTTCAAGAGCAGCGAATTCCAGGACTGGGGCGAAGAGCTGGGAATCAAGATTTGCTTTGCTTCGGTGGCTCGTCCAAGGAGCAACGGGCAGGTCGAACATGCCAACGGGTTGATTCTACAAGGGCTCAAAGTAAGAATTTTTGATTGTCTAAAGCCGTACGCCACTCGCTGGGTAAAGGAGTTGCCTTCGGTTCTCTGGGGGCTTAGGACAACGCCAAGTCGAGCGACAGGTGAAAGTGCATCTAGGCCCTAAGTAATTTTGGTGATTAATGGGTAACAATTATAGACCTAATATTTGTATTGGAGAATTGTGCACAGACGCAACTGCTACCCTTCCCACGTCGCCAACGCAAGTCAACTGTGGACGCGCAGTTTGGCAAGTTTGTTGAGGTAATCAAGCAACTATATGTCAACATACCATTGCTAGATGCAATGCAGGTACCGACGTATGCCAAGTACCTGAAGGACATCCTCAACAACAAGCATCCGTTGCCAACGTCGGAAGTCATTAAATTGAGTGAAGAGTGCAGTGCGGTGATTTTGAACACTTTCCCTGAGAAGAAGAAGGATCTCGGCTACCCGACCATCTCATGCCGGCTATTCCGGCGGCGGTGCTCCGACGGCGGCGTGCAGGGCGGCAACGGCGGACGAGGGAGCTCGCCGACGGTCAGCAGTGAGAGAGACAGGGGAGAGAGAGAGGGGATGAAGAGGATGGAGGAAGAAGAAGAAGTGTAGAGTATGACATGTGGGACCCACCCGTCAGATGTATTTCCTCTCGTATTTTGACCCGTAATGCTCCATAATGGCATGTTTGAGAGGAAAAACCCATTAAAATGGCATCTCTGCTTGAGGCGATTGAAAAATGGCAACCGTGGTTTCGGGCTGTTTGAAAATGGCACCAGTGAAATTAATGGTCAATATTACATCCACGCGCGCCTAATGCTCCCAAAACACCAACATTTTATCAGCTTGTTTATTTACACGGGTGGACCACATGGCCACAGAATGCTAAGATGATCAAACCACATCGTCTTTCTTCCTTGGTTCTAACTTCCAAACAGGCCGTGATATCTACAAATCACAAACTGGGATCATCGGGGGACTGGGCGACGAGATCCGTTGGGATACGGCCCGGACGGGATCCCCTCGCGCACTCTGCCTCCCCACTCCTTCCCCCACGTGCTCGCGCTCACCTCCTCCTGCAACCATCGCCGCCGCCATCGTCTTCTCCATCGCCGCCAGTGCTCCGTGCACCTCCGCTGCCCCTGCATCCTTTCTTCGCCCTCTGTCGCCCCAGCTTCCCGCCGACGACGCCCACCCTAACCCGAGGGGTGAGGTGTGGTCCCCCTGCACCGCCGGCCGACCGCCTTCACCCCTCCCCCGGCTCCGACGGTGCCACCGCCGCTACCCCGACGAATCCCACCCACCGCTGTGCCGCCGCCTTCCCGGCCCAAGTCTATAGCGAACCCCACCCCGAATTCTAATTAACCTGAACGGTCGGCGGCGGTGACGAGGTCGGCTCCTCCTTCTTCCTCCTTCCGCCTCCTCTACGGCGCGCGGGGAAGGGGGACACGGGGTAGACACGTGGCGCGAGAGGAGTGATCCCGTCCGGATCCTGTCCGGACAGTATCCCGTTCCTCAGAATTTCTCGGGATCATCAGCCTGTTAAAAATACGTGAACCACACAGCCGCAACATGCTGAGGTGACCCGCCGGAATCTTTAGCAAATAAACAAGACTCCGGCATGAAAGATGGAGACATGTACGACTTTGTGAGCTTTGCAAAAGCAACATCACCAAAAAATTTAATGAGGTAACAGGGACGCAAAGACATTGAACCTGGATTCTTGCATGGAGATCGCGGATAGAGTAGACGTGCCACGAGTAAACCTACGAGCATTGTAAACGTGAGTAACGCAAGGAAAGTCGATGTCAATGTAAGATCTAAACAATACAGGTGATATGATATTTGGTAACACAATTCAATCTAATTGCCTACGTCTAGGGAGTATGTCTATGGACACTTCTCCATATCAACAATCTTGTATCATACTGGCCATCAAGATCCCGACCATATGTTGGTCGAGACCCCTGGCGAGTCTATACTACAACTGTCTTAGTCGTTACTCGTTCCCTATTAAATATTAGCATTGCCCCCTTTATATAGTGGAGGCCGGACTACAAGTTTGACTTCAACTCTAACCTAGCGTGTCTATTACCACTCTGAGTACTACCTGTATACATATTTGATATAAATTCTAACAAACTCTACCTTGACGAATATGCCTTTGTCATTCTGAAGTCGTCCCAGCGTCTTGTGTGAACCCATACATGAAATCTTGATTTCCTTTCTTTTACAGCATACCTAGAGCCACCCGACGAATATAACTTGGTCTCAGACTCATCGTCTTTAGAACATACTTTTAACCATGCAATCTCCAGCTTCATGACTTGACTTGTAATGGTACCCTCGTCATCGCTTTTCGAGATACCTTTAGCCGTTGCCATATTAACACTAATCGTTCCTTCCTTGTTGGCCCAAACGAACTTCCAGTCCGTTTTACTGCCCAATCAATCCGTCGCCGAGACTGATTATTGCTGACTTCGTCGTCAGCCAGTCTAACCTCCTTGGTCAAATCACCTTCATCCTAAGCACGCCTCCTTCAGAATCTGCATCCCATGTAATATTCTGAACCTTTTCATAATCTCGCATGCCATGTATCATTTTGAAATATGTGCTGTTTTACCCTAAAACTCTTATGCTTTCCTGTTTTTTTAAACGCCCTTATTGATATGTTATATTGAGAGAACCATGTGCTTTTCCATTTTGAATACGAAGCCAACTGAATTAGCCTCATTTTTCGTCTAGATCTCAAACTTGTCTCCTCCACCTCCACATCAACCCTCCAAGCGTACCATGCGCGAACCGCATGCCACCATGCATCCTCTGTGCATGTCACACCTGGATGTCCCCATGACCGACACAAGATCAGTGTCCTGATGCCATCATCAAGCAACATCCCCATCCTATCTCTCCGATTTTTCACCACGTTTGGTTGCCTCACAGTTTTGATCGCGAATCAGAGTCATCGCCGCAACTGTATCAACTCCGATAGCAACTTTGTAGTCTCATCACCACGTTTGGACGAACCCTGCTAACAGTAGCTTCCTCTGTCTAACCATCGATCACCTCAATGTTCCACCCTACGCCATTTTTTAGTATTTTTTCTCGACGCTATGTGTCTACATGATTCTCATGCCTGCACCAAGATCCTTCATGGCACCTTCTCCAAGAACCTCCAAATTGTCAACCTTGACTCTGATAGTGAAGGAAATATATGCCCAATTGACAATCATAGGCCACATCGGATGTGAGCTCAATGATATGTGGGACCACATATGACGTGGGCTACATGGACCATGTGAGACATGGGCCATGGACCGGGTTAGGGCCTCTAATGTAGAGGGCCCACGGTGGGACTATATAAAGGAGGCGGTGGAGAGGCTTGAGGACACCCTGAGGAAATTAGGTTTCCCTCTCCACCAAACCCTAGCCGTCACCTCTCTCCCTTGCCTGCGACCGGCGCTAGCACGTCGCCGTGGGCAGATTCCGATCACCGGATATGTGTATTCCTAGAGTTGGAGTAGTTGGAGTATGTCTCATAGCATGGCCTCCACTATATAAAGGGGAGCAACTCTAGTGTAATAGGCAACATCCAAGACAATTGTAGCATAAACTTTCAAGGGGTCTCGACCGACTCGTGGCTGAGATTTTGATGGCTAGTATGCTACATAATTGTTGATGGGGAGGAGCACCCATAGGCATGCCTCGCAGATGTAGGTAATTGTGTCGAATTGCGTTAGCAAACATCGTATCTCTTGCATTGTTTAAATCTTTCATTGGCATCAGGTATTCTAGCAGGATGGGGGCAATGTGTATTGGGATATGCCCAATGAAAATTATGAGTCGCATATGATGCGGGCTCACGGTTAGCGTAGGATACATATGATGTGGACCCAAACCTTATTGGGCCTCTAGCGTAGAGGGCCCAATAGTGGACGCTATATAAAGGGAGGTGGAGGAGAGGTCGGTAGGTATGCCTGTGTGCAAGTTCTCCCTCTCCACCAAACCCTAACTGTCATCTCTCCCAAGGTCCGTGCGGTGAGTTGCTAGCACACCCCGTATGGCGATCCCAATCTCTGTATGTGTGGATACCGTAGAGGCGCTGCACCTTGTGGCGCTAGCCGATGTGAACCTGAGATCGAGACGTCGCTGCTCGCGCATATGTTCTGGATACGATTTTGTTTCGTCGATTCCCATTGATCCAGAAGGAGTTTTTGGGTGCGACTAGATGCGTTGGAAAGATAATCTCGTTAGCTTTCCAACGAGTGGTAGAACGTGGAAAACGGAGCTCGGATGTGGCCGGGGCGTCAGTTTGAAGGTGCGCTGCTCAGGAAGATCGCGAATCCCGGCTAGCGCGCGGAGTACGTCGACGACCTCCACAGCACTCAGCAACCACTCGGCATCACCGGAAAGCACTCGGCGGTGATCTGAATTGCCGTGAACGACTACTTCCGTACGACTACATGCAGATCGGTGAACCGGCTTCATCAACTCGTCTTTCGCTACACAGCACGTCGTAAGGTAATCTTGATCTGTGGTCATTTACTTGCAGGGTGTTTCTGAGTTTCCGCGGTAGAATTTGATTCGTTGCTAGCGTAGCAATCTCGCGTTTCCCTTCAGTGGTATCAGAGCCATCCTGTTTAGTTCTTGATCCGGATTGGCGCATATATGATATACGGCGCATATGTGATATGCATGATAGTAGATTTGATCTACTGTTGGTCTAGCCGATTGGATCGGTTAGGGGATGATTGATAGGATCAATCACTAGCATGTGCCATGAATTATATGAGTTGAATCGTAGTTCTTATAGATTTGATATATTGATGATTACTGTTTTAATGTCTCTAATTTAGTTGATGAGATCAACCTGGCCGTGTCTTATTTATTGATGTGGTCGCATATGTGATATGCGGGGTACTAGATATGATCTACTATCGTTCTTCGTCTAGCCAATTAGATTGGATTGGGAAGAGTCCATATGATTAATAGAGATTAATCTGAAATTTAATTGATAAGATCAATTTTCTTATACGTGGTTGATACTAGTTGATATGATCAACTATACTCGCCATGGATATGGGTGACTTCATCGTCAGTTCGGTAGCACCAAATCTTCGTCGACCTGTTCGTCGCTGCTCATGTAGTGCTCCTGTGTTGCCATGCTTTGGTAGATTAATTGCATACCGCGTTGATTTGATCAGCACGTCACTTGATTAATCATGATTCCAATAGGCAGTGCGTGCATGTCATCTTTGTTTCTGTTGATGAGATCAACGTGCAAGCCCTGTTTGTTGATGCGATCAACTCACCATTTGGTTTTGGGTTTTAGTAGATTTGATCTACTGTTAGCCGATTGGATTGGCCACGAGATAGGTTCTTGGGACATCATAACTATGGGAACCATCGGCCAGGTGGAGGTCTGCGACCGGGATTCGATCTCGGGCCACCGAGCTGTCGCTGATTGGATCAGTGTGTTTGCTACTCGGGGTGCGCTGCCCGATTGCAAGGCAGCAGTCGGCGCCTGCTCAGCAATGCTCGGTGCTGCTCTACGCAGCTAGGCATTGCCCGTATGCATGCTTTGTTGGTGTGGGCTTGCGCATATGATGTGTGGCTTACATATATGACTTGTAGACATACGTGTTTGTGCTCGGACAGATCAGTAACGAACAAATTGTTGCTCGGGTGACTTGATATTGTTCAGTATTACTCAAAATTACTCGGCGCTATCTGGAATGCTTGGTAACGAGCAATTTGTTGTTCGGGTAACTCGGTCCTGTTCAGTAGTGTGCTGGTAATGGTCCACTTTGGTCGGCGCTGTCTAAACAACTCGATGATGAGTAAATTGTTACTCGGGTCACTCGATGTAGTTCGACGGTGCCCGGCACTACTAGACGCTACTCGGCTTTGCTTGTAGGAACTCGAGTTGGTCGCAGGCTATTCAATTGCTCAGCACCACTCGGTTCTGCTCGCAGGAGCTCAAATTGGTCGGATAGCCCCGCCACATGCTGGGGTTTGGATCCCGAGCAACGGTATAGCCACGCCATAAATGGCTCATGGAGTTGGAGTACCACTTTGGCACCGGATGCCTCGAGCGCTGGTCGCCTGGTGAGTTTTTCTTACTGCTATGTTGCCTCGGCAGTTGATTGGGGCTGCACGACTAATGGGTAAAATTATGAATGTGATTCATAGTTTGAACCTTGCCGACTGATTTATTAGTAGGCTGACTGTCTTAATGGAATATTCATTGGGTCAATGTGATTGGTCCGGAGCGGGTTAATATGATTAATCCGTTGGAATTTTCCATGGGCAAAAGACGTGAATATGATTCACTATGGAAAAAATGTTTCCACTACACTGATTATTTATGTGTTTGTCATAATTGTTATGAATTCACTTTAATTGGTAGAATTTGATTCTATGCAAATATAAGTGAATGGTTTGATCCTTGTGTATATGATGCATGTGTAGGACCTTACTGAGGCTTAAATATTAATTTGTGATACTTGACTAATATCAAGTAGATGGCCTGGTGGATAGGAATGGGCGCATAGTGATAATGATCACCGTGTCTTGGGCCATACCAGTGCATAGTTTAAATAGTGTATTTTTCTATGATGGTTTTTCTGCTCTGCTATTCTTTCATAGAATAGATTTTCCTCAAAATATTAAGTGCATGATGCTCTTCCAATTGCTGCACCTATCGTCTTGTAAGTTGGCGGATAAGTTCTTGACAATTCAATAGGCGCCGTCTACTTTCATGTACAACAGGGTGAGTGTAGCTTAACCCGTGCATTCACACGCATAGCGTTGGTTTGCTTATCGGAGTCATCCAAATAGGATTTGGGACTTCGGGACATCAGGGTTGGGAGCTAGGTATATGATGCCACCCCAACAAACAAGAGTCACATGCGATGTGATTGGCAAGAAGTTGTCTTACCTATGTTGCGGGTTCAAGTGGTATTGCCAAATCATTACCCGAACTGCAGTAACCATGGATCTTGTCCCATCGCGAGTCATTAGAGGGAATGTGACTTGAGTGGGAGTATCTTCGCTAAATTGTTAAAGGAGGTACGCACATAAACATAGTTTAATATTTGTTGTTATACTGTCGGGGATAAAAATACAGCCCATTGCCATGGCCCACTCCCTGACGGCCTAGTCGAACAGCCTACCAGGGCCCAGTTCCCTGGAAGGTTCTATCTGGCCCATATGCATCTTGCCGAACAGCTTTCTTCCTCGAGCCGAGGCAGCCACGAGCAAGGGGCAGGGCGAGACCGGCCGCCGGCGACCGATTCCGCGCGGGGGGAGGAAGAAGGAGCGACGGCGATGCCAAAGAGGGTCTCGACGGCGACTGAGACTCACCCCGGCGGCGGTGCGACGGTGAGAGGCGGCGGCGAGTAGGGGATCCTGGTGGCGGCGCGCTCCTAGACTCGGCGGCGCTCCGGGTCTCCTGAGAGAGAGAGAGTGATGGTGAGGGAGAGACGATGGTGACAGAGGAGGGGGCAAAGAGGGCGAGCTCACCAAGAAGAAGGGTCGAGCACGGCATGGCGCTAGGCGGGGTGACATCGGAGGGCACAGGGCCAATTTTATAGGCGAGGAGGGGCACGGCTTCGCTCACCCACCGCCATGAAAGCTCCGGCAGCGAAAGACGTTCGCTGTTGAGCAATAGCGGCGGCGAGGCGACGACGCCGCAGAGACGCACTGGAGATGGAGGGGATGGCGCCGCAGAGGTCAAGGGCACAGTCTCCGGGGGAATAGGTGGCGCCAGGTCGTACGGACGACTCGGGCGGAGGGTAGGCGGCGGAGTAATAAGCTAGGCGACGGCGCGACGAGCGAGTTAAGGCGGGGCAGCGACGAACGCGTTGGAGCAGAGGTGGTCGGCGGGGCAGCGCGGGCCGGGCGTAGGCGGAGGCGACGGGCACCGCGGACCTACCGGACGCGCAGGCGGCGACGCGCGGCATGGGGAGAGAGAGAAGGGAGCGGGGAAGGGAACTGCGGGGAGAGCGAGAGAGAGCCAAGAGCAGAGACAAGAGGGAGAGAGCAGAGCGGAGACGCGCTCGCGATAGGAAGGGGAAAACGACGGGGAGACTCAGCCCGAGAGGAGAAGAAGAGGTTTTTTATTTTTAATATACTGTTTTTCTCTTTTCTTCTTTCAGAAGTTTGACAAAATTTATTTAAAATACTTTTAAATAGCTGACACTCAAGACAAAGATTTTTATTTTAGAAATTAATAACCCAAACCATTCCCAAAAAGGTTACATGCAATGATGATGCCATGATGATTTTCAACACTTGAGTAGTTTAATATTTAATTTTTTTTTAATGAAATTATTAACGTGCCAAATTTTGATTTGAAAATTTGGGATGTAACACACCGCCATCAAGGCCACAAGCCACAAATACCGGCATGCATCCGTCCTCTGTTCCACCAAGTGTGCTCTACGTACATGAGGTGCATCATCATCGTGGTCATGTGGTGCCGCAACATTTTGAGACCTCATCATCTTAAGGTGTGTTTGGTTAGGGGGTCATGGATCGTTTTGTTTGGCACGACTCGTTTTTTGTTTGGTTGGAATTGTTTTGATTGATCTGCCCTGGTTACTCCAATTCATTCCTAGCTAGCTTTCCAACATGGCCAGCTTCGTCCAGTGCCAAAAGATTTGTTCCACTCATCCCGATCCCTCTTGAGACCCCCTAGCTAGATACAATCCCTAGCGCTGCTGTAAGATCAAGCCTCCCATGGGCTGATTGATTTTGGTAATTGATGGCAACCAGGCCGTACAGCTGGAATGCCAAGGATAAGGACCTTTTGTTTGCGGCGTTGGCGTCGGCGTCGGTGTCGGTGGGACGGCGACCTCCGCGAGGCGAGACCGCAGCCGAGGCGGCGAGGCGGCGTGTCGGCGTTGCGTGATCGCGTCGGGGGTCGAGCCGTCGCCACGCGTGTTGGCGTCGCGTGATCGCGTCGGGGGTCGAGCCGTCGCCACTCGCCCGTCGAGTCGAGGGCTCGCTCAAGGCGCTGGCCGCACGGCGCTGCATCGAGGGCTCGGGGCGCTACGTTGGTCCAATCCATCCACAGATCGCGTATTCGAGCGGCGTGATGCGTCATGCGTGGACTCAATCCTCAGGCCTCAGCGGACAGCGGCTCAGGCGCTCAGCCAAAGCCCAAAGGCCAACGTGAAGGCGTGCAGCGTTATAGTGTACAGATACATGCATGCATAGTTGCATACCTGGCTGGGGGAGGGGCCCATTACCTCGGGGGCCCAGGGCGGCGGCCCCCTGCCCCCCCCCCCCCGGGCCGGCCCGTTTGTGGGGGGCCATGACCGACACAAGATCACTCAGAGTCCTGATGCCATCATCATGCAACATCCCCATCCTATCTCTCCGACTGTTCACCACGTTTGGTCTTCTCACAGGTTTGATCGCGAATCAGAGTCATCGCCGCAGCTGTATAGACTCCGATAGCTACTTTGTAGTCTCATCACCACTTCTGGACGAATCCTACCAACAGTTGCTCCCTCTGTCTAACCATAGATCACCTCAATGTTCCACCTTGCGCCATTTTTGAGTATTTTTCTCGACGCTATGTGTCTGCATGATTATCGTGCCTCCACCAAGATCCGTCATGGCACCTGTGAGCATTGTTGAGCCCTAATTCTTTTAGTGGCATTGATGACGTATACTTTTGCGCTAGGGAGTTCTTGGACGTTTCATGGAACCCTAGTGAGGCTTCAGCGAACTTTTGAGCTGCTTCGAGATGATCTAAGCATGACCGGGCGAGTGATGAGGTCATGTGTAGGTTTAGGAGTAGCTAGGTTTTATTTTTGTCGCCCATGCTTCAGAGAGGGGTCTAATCGTTTCGATCGTGCCAAGTTTCACCTTGTCCTAGCCCTCAAGCCATCCATAAATATTTAGAGATCCAAACCCGTGTTAAATCACTTGAAACCGTGTTCTTTCTGAGCTCATCGGACCGGGCTCGGTCGCCATCGGACCGGGTCTGGCGAGCCGAACCCTAAAACCAGTACTTTGTCGCTGTCGGACCGGGTCCGACGCCATCGGACCATGTCTGGCCCCTTCGGACCGAGTCCGACAATGCCTTTGTTCCGGCGCCTATAGCTCCGTCGGACCGGGTCCGACCACCGTCGGACCGGGTCCGACAGCGTGTGTGTCAGCCGAGTCTGAGGCATGGTTGCAGCCATCGGACCGGGTCCGACGGTACTGTAACGGCTAGTTTTTTAGAGTCTTCTCGAGCTCCAACGACTAGTTCCACTCCGGAGGGTATTTATTGAGCTGGGTAGGCAGCTATTACTGAGGTTTGTTACTCCACTTCACCTATAGCCATCATCTACTCATCTTAGGGGTGTTCTAGAGCCATTCCTCCACCAATTTATCCATCACCTACCTTCCCCCAAACCGAGCTTTATGGAAGTCCTTCGATTTGGTATGATCGAGGCGATTCGGGCTTATTACTCTTGAAGACGGTGTTCTTCTTGGATGTGTGGGTTTGGGAGTAGGCCTTGGCGTGTGGCTACTCTCAAGTCGGTGTGAAGGTGACGGAGTCCACCTCGCCGGAGTGGCAGAACGACTACCGGGGAGTAAGCGAGGCATGTGGCTCAAGAGGGAGCCGGTCCTTGTGCGCAAGGGCTAGTCTCAACGGAGAGTAGGAGTGGTGACTCCGAACTTCGGTGAAACAAATACCGTGTCACCTCTCTTGTCTCATTTACTTTCGCATTTACTTCTCGCTTGAATTGCTAAATTGATTGAATGTTTGGATGAGATAGTTTAGGTTGCTAGTGCGTGCCTTTCAACTTACTTCCGCTTAATAGGGTACTAGAATCTAGAATTGGGTCATTCTTAATTTTGTTGCTTAATCAAGTATAACCTAAAGAAATTAAAAATTGCCTATTCACCCCTTTAGGCCGTAAAGTTCCTTTCAGCACCTTCTCCAAGAACCTCCATATTGTCAACCTTGACTCCAATAGCACTTGTTAGAAAACGCGATGCCAATGTAAGATCTGAATGGCATAGGAGACACAACGTTTGGTAACGCAGTTTAGCCCAATTGCCTACATATGCGGGGCATGTGTCCATGGGTCCTCTCCATCAACAATCCTGTAACATACTGGCCACTGGGACCTCGACCACAAGTCAGTTGAGACCCTTTGCGATTCTATACTACATTATCTTAGTTGTTCCCTATTAAAACAGGGTTCCCTCCTTTTTAAAGTGGATGCCAGGCTACGAGTTCGACTTCAACTCTAATATACCCTACCTATTACAACTTAGAATTCTACCCATATACATAACATATATATTTGACATAAATCCTAGCAAGCAATGCGGTTGATGCAGGGCGCTGGTTCAATTCGAGTGTGATTTAACAGCGACGATTTTTTTAAAGTAAAGTTGAACAGCTAGGCTGAAATGTTGGGTCGGTTACGATAGTTTCCACGAGTTAAGATGTTTAAGTTAACCATATTTTAAGAGTTCTGCGAGCAACTTTAAAATATCCGAATAGTTTTAACGAGTTGAATCATAATTCAAAGAAACATGAGAAAAACTACGACCTATTAGGCTATCACCAATGGTGTCGGCCCAACCACTACTCATATCCTTTTTCACTATTTATCTATATTTTACTACTCTCTTCGTTTCACTGTGTTTGTTCATAACACACCATGCATAATAACAAAAAAAAAGTAATAGTTTTAAAAAACAATATGCACATACCATCATTCTTCTATTTAATAGTATGTTACAACTACTTATTTTAATCATTTAATTTGGGGATAAAGAACAAAAACATCACAATAACTGCACACTTTGTATTCTCAATGGACAAATATTGTGAAACGTATTTTTTTAGACTATGGACAAATATTATGAAACCGAAGAAGTATTATATTTTTACTTGTGACCTCAAACATATATGTGTGTGTGCGTGCGTGCGCGCCCCTTTTGCCAAGCTAAACCAATGATAACGGGTAATCTATATCGAATCCTACGAGAATTAGCTAAAATATGTTCATGGTCCAAAGGGGCCTTAACAAGAAGTCTTGCTTAAGAAAAATGGTTTAGTGATAATAATATACTGAGAACATCTCTAGCAAGTTTTATAAATTATTTTCTAAAACACTATTGCGGACAGTCCCATCCTCTTACCCATGTAGTAGGGTTTATATCTGTCTCTAAATTTAAAAATTCCCTCCTGAGTCTCTATATTTATAAACTTTTCAAAAATTCTCTATATCTTTTTGGAGATAGGGACTCTGTTTGAAATGATGCAAATATAGAAAACGAATAGTAGGCGAGAATGGATAAATAGAACTAATACAGAGATCATGTGGCAATGCTCTTAGAATTTGGAACCCAAAATTCAAGGCAGTTTGGGATGCAAATGGGTTGGCCCTAGGACCATCTTTGGCCCTTCGTAATTTATTTATTTGTACTAAAAAGATTAGAAATCAAGTTTTTAGTATAAACAAATGAACTAGAGAGGTACAAAGTTAACCCTAGGGTCGGTCCATTTGCATTCCTAGAGACAGTCGACAGGAGGGCGGAGACAGCACGAGGCATGACAGCTAGCTTTGAGCGACTAGCGAATTTGGGCCCCATACCTGACGATAACTTTTAGCGAATAAATCTAAGGCCAGCCCTGCGGGCCCCGCCAGAGCCAACAACAATTCTTCCATAACGCAATTATCTGCACCCACGACGGTGCCGTGCGGGACCCTTCAAATTTTGACCCCACTTTCATCGGGACAGGGTACGTCCACTAAGGCCCACACAGGGAATCCTTCCACAACTCCACTCGTCCGGTCGTCCCCCATTTTTCTCCGTGCGGTGATGTGGGTGTGGGCGCATCGAGGGTGGTGGGCATGGAGAAGGAAAGGGCCTTGTAGCGCGCGGTTCGTGGAGGAGAGGTGGGCCCATTAGTTGCTGGGCCTCGCACTGTTAATGCTTCCGCATAGCAACTCCAACTCTTCAACAGTAATCCCTAAATTTGATCCCCTATAACATCATTTACAGGCTCCAAACAAAATCCACTCCCTATATTTTTCTCATCTCCAACAGTGTCCCCTATATGGAGAATTGTATAGGGGAAGAAGAGAGAACCCATATATATTAGGGAATGGAGAGAAAAACTCTATTTTAGGAAATGGTATAGGGAGAGCTGTTGGAGCACATAGGGGAAGAATCCATCCCCTATTTTGGGGTAGAGGATGCTTTAGGGTATGCTGTTGGAGATAGCCTAAAACACTATTAGCGTCTCTTCTGTCCACCCTTCTAAATTGTTTTTCTCAAATTACACTACCCTTCAAAAGATCCCTTCTCTACAGCAACCCATCTATATCTGCTACAGTATTATAGAGGGCCACCTAGAGTTGCTCTATGCTACTAAGATTGCAAGATAATAATATGAAAAACAAAACTTGCTAGAATACAAACTGCCAGTGACGATAAAAAAAATTACAAACTGTCCATTTCACTTCATCTAATATCACTTCATCTAACCGATCAAATTGATTTAAAAATTTTTACAATACCATGACGGTATCTATATATACAATCCATAATTGGGTTTACCCATTTATTGAGTCGATGACGGTAAAGCCTAAACGGATGATCTACTCTTGAAGGAGTGGATTTATTTTAGTTTCTTTTTTTATTTGATGAATAACACAGCTAGTGACGTATATCTTATGTATCATCGGAGATCACGGAAATTCTCTATTTACCATTATCAGTTTTTTTGACCAATCAAGACACCACAAGTCTACAAGACACACAGTAGAATTGTTGGCCCGGTGAAGCGAGCGCTACGAGCTGTTTTGCTTGGTGTTTTAACCTGTGAAATATTCGGAGGGTATTTTTTTGTTTGTGATGAGTATGCGGCAGTGTTATTAAACCTTTGTGTTCTGAGCATCTCAAATCACTGAGCGAAAAAATGACTCATCCCCCTTTGGTTGCCGTAGTTTGGCTTCGTAGTGGTATTAAAGCAAGGTTGCGCTCTTCTCTTGATCTTCGCTGATCTTCACCACCTCTTTGTGTTTTTGTCTATTGGTTGTAAGGATGGATGTTGCATTTTCATTTACCCTTGTTGTGTCGAGTGCTTGTGTCAAGCCTATGCAATGCTGTTTTTAGGTGTTCATTGCCTTTTTGATGGTATAAATCACTTAAGGCTATTATGTGTACTTGATTAGCTTGTGAAGTGGATTTGGACTTTCCTATAGACTTAAGTTTCTCTTGGTTAATTCTTAGCCCACAAGTTGTCTCGAGACATGATTTTTGCCATTCGTCATTGTGGACCTTGTCCCCATCAAAGTGTTCACACTCTGCACATTTTGTAGGTAAGTGTGTTGCATGTGTCGGTCTCTTCATAGTGTCTCAAGGTTTGGTTTTGTTGCTTTTTTTCATAGGCTCTCGATTGGTTCTTTGAATTGTTCTTTTGCGACTTGTTTCCTCCAAGGTTGATTCTTCATGCTATTCCATCATGTGCATCATACTAAATTGCATGAGCTTTGTCTTCGCATGTGATTTTCATGTTTTATCTTGTCCATGATGTTATTTTCATCTGATATGAGCTTTTGTTATCATTATGGGCATGTGCTTAATCATCATGTGTTATATCTTGTCTTGAGTAGTATGTGCATATCCTTAATCATCTCTTACATCCATGATTAGGTTTGTTGTCTAAACTTTTGTTGTCATATTTGTGCTATATGTGAGTGTTTATTGAGATTAGGGATATATGATTTAATTATTGTTTTATGATGAATATTTAATTACTGGATTTGCATGTTTTGAGTCACTACTCCTAGTTACAAGTATAGATACACTTGATTCATGCAAGTTTGTGACGAGGAGGAGACCACGTGATGACATTTGCTTTGAATCGCCTTCCTCAATGTTTTTGATCCAACATGAGACAACGACCACTTCTTCTACTATATATCATTGTCGAGCGGTACTACATGACGGTTTGCTTGTCTATGTCGGTTTTAGGACCTTGATGCTAGGTCATGATAAAGTAGGAGCCAAATACTGTTGAGACCCAAGTGCCATACTTTAGGGCTTGGCCGTGTTGAGGCGTGTGCTGAAAACAGAGGAGGACAAAAGGTGGTTGCGACCAGACGAACAAGAAACCACAATGGAGTTTGCGGTGTGGGTTAAGGGTTAGTTGTTTTGGTGTTTTGGATCACTTTTTACACTTGAAATCACCCTTAGGTTTCTTTTGGATCTCTGAAAAGGCGGTGGTTCTTATTTAGGTAGAGCATGCATTCTTTTTTACTAGAGTATTTTGTTAAGGATCTAGTGTGGTTGGCTTGCTTCTTAACTTGAGTCATCTGTTTTCTTAGAGACAATGTGGAGTTTGAGCCTATCTCTCTTTCCTTGTGCTTTCTAGCCATTTCTTGTTAGAAGAGATTTTAGGGTGTGGCTTTAGGAAGCTTGAGTGTAGCATGTAGCATCTCCTTTTTACAGCTTGTGTTCACGGGGAGTTTGTCTAGCTCAAGGAGAGTCTAGATTTGTAAGTCATTTGGACTTATCATGAGTGGGAGCTTGCTACCGTATACTATGTATATACATTTTGGTTTTTACTTTCCGCAATATTGCATGGCATACGGATGCATCTAGTGGGTTCGGTTTTCAAGTTGGTCAATTGTTGTAGTGCACCTCATGTTAAAAATCCCAAGATCAATACACGCAAACTCGTGAAACTCAAACAAAAAGTAAACAAAAAACAAACACTTGTATATATTATTGCACTTAGCTCATCGAGAGTATTCTGATACACTATCATCACATAATTCAGAGAAAATCATAACCTGGTGAGTGCATGTCGGCGACACAAAAGTCCTGAAGAGGGCTGGGATCGGAGGCAACGGCCTGCCATGAAACCAAAGAAAGAAGAGCAGCCAGGAGAAAAAAGGAAGATGTAGATGCCATCTTTTAATTCTAATTAAACGAGGCAATCTACTCTTTGCACTACTTATGTTTCTCTTGAGGTTGCTTGTGTTTAGCCTTGGTGATGCATGTGCTTATATAGCCGCTGGAAGCGGTGGTGTCAACTTGTGAGCAAGAGAACAAGTCAAGTAGGAGGACATGAGCTGAATCGAAGGGTTCACGCTGCTGGAAATTATGTGCCGACTGATTAAATATTGCGATTATGTTTTTATATATATGATCTTTTCAAAGTTCCCTTTTAATATGATTATATCTGCATTACTGAGCAACCCGACGTGTTCCCTTTTAATATGTATACATTATTTTTACAAATTTCCAAGACTAGCCAACTGATTGCGATAGTGGTTGTGATGTCACAACAGAGATCACAAGAGCTCCTTTTTCCAGTACCTAATACGTACTAGCTACTAGTAGGCAATCCCGTGTGCCATTGATCGCATCACTCAGTCATCAAGCTAAGTAACTTAATTTTTCAGCATTTACCAGGTCGATGAATCACCATTCTGCTGGGAGTGCTTACCGCAATTCCGCGTTAAAACTTGTAAAGGACTATGAAGAACTTGTAAAAGGCTACCATGAACGCTTTTCTTGCAAGTTAGCAACCGTTAATGTTCTAAGATTTTTTTTTAAAAAAATGAAGACCAGTTCAGTATATAATTAACCTGGCAATGCCTTAGCTTATAGACTTTGTTCACAGTATATACTGTAACCTTCCATATATATATTGACTTGTTCACAGCACCGTCAAATTGTTTGCGTATTTCGAGGCAATTAATTGATGGCGTTGGTCCATTAGTTGGATATTAACAGCTTAACGGGCAAGCTAATTTATTAAGAATAGGTCACCCATCAATATTTATATTCATTCATGGTGTAAACTCATCATTTGGGAAAAAATAATTTGGGTAAAATTTAAAGCTATGTTTTAAAGAAATTTAAAATTACAAAATTCAATTTTGGAGATTATTTTGATATTGATCTTTTTTAAAAAAAATTAAACCAATAGAAGAAATTTAAATTTAACAGATTAATATGATTTTTTAAAAACAATAAGTTTATATTTTTAATAAAACTTTGAATTTGAAATAAAAAAAAATTGAATTTTGATAATATATAATTTTAGAAGTTTTAGTTTTTAATTTAAAGATTCAAAAGTTGACATTTTTTAATATCTTTGGAAATTTTAATTTTTTTTAACTTTGTGAAGTTTAATTTGTTTAGATTAGAAAGGGGAAGGAGAGGTGACATGGATGTTGTCTCATTAAAAAATCGTACACATGGTGGACATCTCAGCACTTAACGAATAGTAACGACCATATAAGCATTTAATGGGTCAAATGACCTAACTGATCTATTGCTATGGTGCAAACCAAAACAACTTTCTGAAGGTCACCACAGGCATGCATTCCAAAGTTTAGAAAATTAAGTAAGATTTAAATTTAATTTTAAGGGTAAAAAGTGCAATTTACTCAGTCATATATATAATAATAGTCAATTGTGCTTCTCTACAAAAAAAAGAGCAGGACCAAAAAACTTGACATGCAGAACATAAAAACAGAGGCATATGGAAGAAATCAATAAGCTTTTGCAACCGGATCGGAGGGAACAAAATTTTAAAATGTGACGTCACTCATCATCACTTAAAGAGAGCCGAACAGAAAACCCGAGGGGACCAAACATAAAACATGAGATGAGACCGTCTCTCACTCATCACAAGGGATTTTGCATTCTGCAAAATTTCATTGAAATTTTAGAAAATTCGATAATTTTGGTCCAGAATTAAATTTTAAATCACATCCCATTTTTTTTGTATTCGACTAATTTTAGAAAAATTTTAAAAGAAGTCATAACATTTTTCTTTCGAGAACATGTGGTATCTTGTTGAGTAGTTCACAGTGGATCAAACATGTGCTGGATGGTATGACTTCTTAGTGTGCTATTTTTCATAAATTTTTTATTTAAAATTCAAAATCTCTATTTTTCTTTCGACAAAATTTTACCAAAATTTCGCAAAATTCGACAATTTTTGGTCGAGAACGAATTTTGTGGCTTTACGAAATTTATATCCCCTGGTCATCACCACACCACAGGAGACCTTTTAAACTAAAGATAATTAATTTAACGTAACGAGATAACTTGTATAGTGATAATTAATCATAGTAATAAAAAATTAAATGGAAACATATGTACTGCTAAAGTAAGGAGAATTTTGTGGTAAATTGCAGAACAAGAGAGGGTGAACCATCAGATTTAAAAGGACAACCAATAAAAGTCATCCCCAGTGGAAGACTAAAAACAATTTCATTGGGAGTTTAAAAGATTTTGTAGTTTAGCCTAGACCAGTTCAATATCTTCCTATAGTCGTCCTTTGATGGCTCTACAGATTTCCTCACCTGCTCCCCTGCAATGCCGCAAGAAGCTACATGTGCACTCAGAAATAAAAAAATAATTAATGATTTTTCTTCTATCCGGTCCCAGCATTGATGGATACTGCGCACCTAATTAAAACCACGGACAGATTTGAGTGACAAAATAAAGTTCCCATAAACAACGTGTACTAAAATTTGAGAGTAAGATGGGAAAAATTTCTGGTGTAAGATTTTATTTCAAAATAAATGCTACTGTCTTAGGGAAATGAGAAAAAAAGAAACTGTGTTTCTGAAAAATAAATTTTAACACCAAGTAAAACATGATTTTTAATAAATTTTGAAATTTAAATCATTCAGCTTGGAGTGAAAATATAGGAGATGCAACTCTTCAGTGTTTTAAATCTCGAATTGTCAAGGGGTATTAATTTTTTTTTCCATTAAGGACGCTTTCTAATGGTTCAAGCTAATAAAGATAATGGCAATGATATAGAAGGGAAGAAGCTGCACTGAGATAGAACACCAGGTTAGGCATAATATGATAGTCTGGAAGGGATTAGCAAAATGTTGAGCGCTATACAATGATTTTTTGCCTTATACATGACACATGAGGCACTACATGAAACGACTGCAGTGTTTAGTGTCATTGTACGTCTCAACGGCAAAAAAAAACACCCTCGGGATTGATCTAGAACTCCTGACGGCTACAAGATGACCGTAGAGCAACATATTCCAGGACAAGTAGTCTCGATGGCTCTGAACTATGCCGTCGAGAGTTCAACACCGGTCACTAGAGAAAGGAACGGTGTTAGTCACTCTCGAAGGCCAGCCGTCAGCCGTCAGCCGTCGAGAATACATATATTTATAGTTATATTTCTCCATTTTTAAATTAGGGTTTAATAGATTTAATTTATATAAAAACTTGAAAAATCCACTAATTGCACCTTTAGTTTCATATTGAATTTAAAATTTGAGTTTTGTTTTATCTTCTAAATTTTGTATGAATTATTGGGTATATCGAAATTCTACAACCTACCATATATATGCTACGATAGCCGAGAGGTTATCGGAAAAACACACAGATGGGGGGTCGTTGCATTGAATGCTTGGAAATTTCTAATTTTTTCACCGGTGTTATGTGATAGATGATAGACGATAGATGATGGAATACATATAAGCCGCAACATAGTTGTTTTTATATTTCTAAAAAAAATCATATATATATATATATATATAT
>SPJY01020745.1:1232756-1390884 GCA_005191435.1 Raddia distichophylla
GTGTGTGTGTCGGGTTGACCATCGAGGTGTTGCGGAAGGTAAAACCCTCGAATAGGCACTTCTCTAGACAACCAACTGATAAACCACTCTAGAGGGTATTTAAGAAAATCCTCGAGTACTACTTAGTCTCGACGACCCACCTGAATATTGTCGTCGAGCGAGGTGTGGCATTTTATTGGTTTATTTTTCAAAATATAAAACAAATTTTTTTTCTGATTTATACTACTCTCGACGGCCATGGGATGGCTGTCAAGAGTAAGGTGAGCCCTGCCCAGCGGGATCAGGTGGGGTCAATGCACCTTAGACTCGATGGTTTAGTGAACACCATCGAGACTAAGGTGAACCCTGGCCCGCGGGCCTTGGTGGGGCTCACAACATCTTCGCTCGACGGCTAGTTGGTTGTCGGGACTAGGTTTTACTAAATCGAAACCCTCTGTGTTAACAGTACGAGTACCAAGGATCGATCAATGCTCATAACCACAGTAAAACAAGATCAAGCATCAATACCAGTACTGAATTAACTAACGAAATAATCGTAGCGCGGCGAAGTCACTTATTACAATAGTCCATGAATAAAAGTCTTATCTAATACAAATAGAATACCAATAAACATAGTGTCCCACCACGGCCACAGGCACACACTGAACGAGAACTACTAGTAGTCCGGCGCATCCTCCGGGAAAACATCAACGTTGTCCTGCGCATCATCGAACTCCTGACCTGCTTATCGAATAAACAACCCCACATAAAAGGTGAGGTTAATATGTGACTGCTAGCAAGTCTTCCGGGAAGGGCCAGGTAAGGGCTATAGATGGCCAAATGGGTCGGGCCTAATGGGCCAGCACAAAAGCATGGATTTTTGGCCCGCCCCAAGACCGACACGGCACGAACAATGTCGTGCCCGTGTCGGCCTGGCCCGCTACCGTGTGCCGTGTCTGGGCTGAGGCATGAGCCCGTGGGCCGGCACGAGCACGATCCTCTTAAACGGGAGGCATGGTTAGGCCCGCACAGCTGCAGCCCCCACCCCCAGAAACCCTAGCACCTCCTCCCCACTTATATAAGAGGCTCTTGGCCTCTCGCTCATTTGTCCCCCTTCCCCCATTCCCACCGCGACGGGGCTCTCGCTCGGTTCGCCTTCCCCACTGTTGACGACAACGACACCGCGCCGCGCCTCCTCGACTCACCATCGCCAACGCCACCAAGGCGGCAAGGCGCCGCCGCCGGCCCGCCGCACCGCGCCTTCTCGACTCATCGTCTCCTCTCCTCTCCGTCTCCTTCTCGTATCACCTCTGCCTGACCGCCTTTTCCCTCTGGCTCTCTTCTTCTAGATGTGGTCCTCTCCTTATGGATCCATGCGTCCCCGAAGTGTAGAACTGTAGATCTGGTCTCGCTCGTCGTCGGCATCGGTGGAACGGCGGATCTAGGCTACCGTTCCGCAGGTTTGTCTGGTGATTCGATCTGTTCTTTGATTCTTTCGCTCTGTTCATTGTTTCTGACTTGCTTCCTCTAATTCCCTCTATTCTTTTCCTTAATTTGTTGTCATAGATGTGTGGCCGTTGAGTTACCGGAGCTACTGGGCCCCGTGCCAAGGAGGTGACGATGGAGGAGGAGCTCGATCCATCCCCCATCGACCATGATTTGAGGTTGCAAGGGGACGCTGGAGATGACTTGGGCCGTGAGGACTTGTTCGGGAGCAGTGCAGCGGAGCCAATCAACCTGGCTCAAGCTGGCGCTGATAGTGGCCCTTTGGCCGCCGCCGCTATCACTGATTCCGCGAGTCTGTCGCAAGCCGCAAGCACCGACACCGCCGCCGTCGGTGAGAAGAGGACCAGAACCAGATCCTCTACCTCAGATGTGTGGGAAGATTACGAGAAGCTGTGCAGAACTGAAAATGGAAAAAATGTCAAGTATGGTGCTAAGTGCAATATTTGCAAGGCTACTTTGTCTGCTCGTTCTACCGGTGGTACTGGGCATTTGAAATGGCACTGTGATAGATGCGAACTAAAAGCTGATCGTTCGGCTAGTGTTCAGTCAATGCTTCAGTTCAATCCTGACGGCACAGTTTTCGACAATGGGAGTATAGTTCTGAGTTAGCACGTGTTGAACTTTGATGCTTGATTGCTAAGGAGGATTTGCCTATTTGCTTTGGTCAGTCTACTGCGTTTGAGGAATACATTCGCCGTGCTCATAATCCTAGATTTTCCAGTGTTTCTAGGCAAATCACCACTACAGATATGGAGAAATATTTCACAGAACGACGCAGTAATCTCATTGAAAACTTGCAAAATATTGTCCCTTCTATTGCTCTCACTTCTGATATTTGGTCAGAGAATGCTAAGGAAGACTACCTTAGCGTGGTTGCTCATTATGTTAATTTTGTCTGTGAGTTAGAAAAAAAGGTTATTGGGCTTCGATTGATTGATGCATCACATTCAGGTGAGAACATTGTTGAACATGTTGCCACTGTCATAGCTGAGTTTGGTTTGACTGACAAAATATTTTCTGTTACATGGACAATGCTTCTGCTAACACTAGTGCCATTGATAAGCTCAGACCTCCAATTTGTGGTTATGTTGGCTCTGTTTTTCTGCATCAGCGTTGTGCTTGCCATATAATCAATCTTATAGTTAAGTCTGGTTTGAAGCGCATAAAGCCTTATGTTGATGCTTTTAGAACAACAATTTTTCTTGAATTCTTCCAATCAACGTATTGCTGCATACAAAAGCTATTGTGTAGCTATGGGGGTATGCCCTCGTAAGTTTGGACTGGATATGGAAGTCAGATGGAACTCCACCTACCTCATGCTTAAGCACCTCATACCATACAGAAGCACTTTTTATGTATTTATACACACTCACTATCACCAGCATGGAGGTGGCCAGACCCTCCTCCCTGATGCACATTGGTATGTTGGTGAAAAGGTTCTAGAATTCTTAGAGATGTTCTATGATTCGACTGTTGCTCTGTCTGGTATTTACTATCCCACTTCTCCATTGATCTTGCATCATATTCTTGAGATTGCTAGACATTTTAATTCATATGAGAATGATACTTTGCTCAGGGAGGTTGTTGTCCCCATGAAAACTAAGTTTCTAAAGTATCTCCAATATACCAATGCTATATGCCTTTGCATTTATTCTTGATCCCAGAGCTAAGATGAGAGCCTTCACTAATGTGCTTGTGCTTTTATCTAATCTCAGTGGTACAGATTACTCAACTTATTTAGCTGAGGTTAGGAATGAGTTGAATAGAACATTTCTCAAATATGAATCTAAGTTTGGTGCAGTGAGACAGCAGAGAAGTTCACGGCCTGCCACTGGTTCTGGTAAGAAGAAAACAGCATGGGGCCTAATTTTTGGTGTAGGTGAATCTAGTTTTGGTTATGGACCTAGGGACTGGGAGACATCTTCAGCCTTTGCAGGCTCTGCTTCAACTACATCCTTTGCTGCTCAAGTTCCACTAGTTCCATCTTCAGCCTCTGTAGGTTCTGAGTTGTCATCTTACCTTGACAGTGACAATGTCTCCCACTTCGACGATGACTTCAACATTCTTAACCGGTGGCATGAGCACAAGCTTACCTATCCCATTCTGTATATACTTGCTAAAGATGTAATGTATGTGCTTGTGTCCACTATCTCTTTAGAGTCTACCTTCAGTCTTACTGGCAGGGTTATCGAGGATCGGCGACGCCATTTGGCACCTAACATGGTGGAGATGCCATCATGCCTGAAAATTGGGAGCAGGGTGAAGCAAGATCTCAGCACTACGTGGAGAACAAGGACCTGGAGGATTCATATGAGCAGTTGTATCTGGATGAAGCTACTGAACCTGGAGATGCACCATGATTGAAGACCGAACTATTAACTATCTTTGTGAATATGTCCTGTAATGTTTTGTAACTAATCTGGACTGTGAGTCCTAGACTGATCTGGACTGTAATCCTTAAGACATTTGAACTAACTTGGGCTGTAGTGCTGTACCCTTTTTTCCTTTTTAGGATTTTCTTATGAGGTATGAGTTTTTACCTAGAAAGGTTTTTAATGAGGCAGCTAAAAACTCTATGCAGCCCAAAATAATATATCAAGTTTGTTAAATTGTCTTTTGTCTACTGTCTTTGAAATTTTAAATTGTTGGTTGTTCACTTGTCTGTTCTTTGCATTACTACATTTCGACTTGCAACTTGAACACTTGAAGTATTGAACCTGTGCATTTTTGTTAGGACATTTGGATTGTGTAGCTTCTGACAGTCATTTTGAGGCCTTTGGAGTCTTGGGCTGATGGGCCGGCACGGCACGGGCGCACGGCAGGTTGGCCGGGCTGAACGGGCCGACACAACACTATTTTCTCTTCAACGTGCTGTGCTTGGGCTGAGACCTGAGACCATGGGCCATCCCAGCACGGCACGAATGCTTAACCGTGTCGTGTCGTGCCTCCCTTTTTTCGTGTCGTGCTTCAGCGGGCTCAGGCCGTGCCGCCCATTTGGCCATCTATAGGAAGGGCTCATCCTAGGAAGGCAATGGTTTATTTGCATAAAAGCTTTTAACCTAGTAGCATAGAGAAATTAGGAAAACATAAATAGATAAATAAATTCTCATGATTAACAAAGATATAACAAAGTTCTCAATCTCTAGTTCATGTTCTCCATATCTCATGATTTAAAATTTTTCCCATCCCCATCCCCGTTCCCTATCTCGGGGATAAAATTTCCCTATCCCCATCCCCATTCGGGTAACGTGGCCCGTCGGAACCCATCCCCGCAAAAAATCCACATAAAAGAAAATTTATCATTACCATTTTTACCTTAAAATCATGCAAAGTTGGAAAAAAAATAGGATGAGTGGATACATTGAAGGTCCAGTTGCTACATATTAGAAAATATGGATATAATATGCTAGTGACATGTTTGCGACCTCACAATTCTAATAGACAAAAGTAATTTTGGGTTCCTAACCAGGTTCCCGTGGAAAACAATTCCCCATCCCCATCCCTAACGGCGCATGGATTTTTCCCATTTACATCCCCGTGGAGTAAATTTCTCACCATACCCATTCCCTAATAGAGGAATTCCCCGCCGGGGATCGAGGAACGGGTCCCCATTGTCACCCCTATCTCATGTCATAGTCTCATCACAGTTCTCAATCTCATGCTCATCAACCATAAATTGTATAGGATTTGGGATCAGTTTGGCTGGGAGTTTGGTCGGGTTTGGTTTGGCCGACCTAGAGAGAGAATAGAGAGAAAAAAAGGAAAGGGGAAGAGAGAAAAGAAAAGGAGAGAGAAGGAAAGAGATAGAAAAGTTTTTTTAAAATTTGTTTTGTGAACCAGGAAGATTAGAATAAAAACTAGATTTACGATGAAAATTGTTTTTTGAATTTTTGGGATGTCACAGGGTGGCCATCGAGAGTATCAAAAGGACTATCAATGCCCGTTCGAGTCATGAACCGACAATGATCAGGATTTTTGAGACCACCGATTTACACCTAAAAATTGATGTATAGATAGTACAAAATTATACTCAAAATCTATAACCCTACCATCTACCACCTCCTATAAAAAGCTTAGAACACGATTTTATATGAAAGATAAGAATTGCAAACTTTTGGATTCAAACCCGCAAACTCACAAACCACACGAAGGCTCCTTGCCAACTCACCTATCAATCATTGCAGATAGCATTGGGATTATTTTTCCTTTCAACCCTTGTCGTCTGAATATTGTATTGATTATTTGGGCATCTATATAAATGATTTGAAATAAACAAATTGTCAACTATAAAGTTGTAGATCACATTGAAAGCTACAATTTCCATATCTCCCACGCCGAGCTTGTTGAAATGGGATCAATTAGGCCCCATTCTGTGCAGTGGGAGGACTTAATTAATTTGGAGACGCCTAACACCCAAGCACGCGCTTGCACACACACAAAGACTGCCCATTTTACCCTAGTATGGGCCTTCTACTATCGGGATAACAACCCTACGTCTAGCCTTGCCTGATGTGAAAAAAGTGCGTGCAAACAGGGAGCGATCGAGCTAAACACAGCTTGGGTGTCCTAGGCGAAAACAAGAGAATGTGTGTGGCTATCTATGGAGATGGATAGGTGTGGTTGATCACCGCTTTCCCCGAATTCTTCCTTGCTCTCCTCGCAAACAGTAGGTATGGACTGCTACTTATACTTGCTTGAAGAGGCCAACAACCCATAGATATATGCGGGCCAAAGCCTAAGGACCGTTGGTTGCTGGGCTGTTGTACAAGTTTTTGGTGAATGGATCATTGTCACCCACGATGCCCGCCTTGACTTTGTTGTGCCTCGGACCGGTCCGTTAAGTGAAAATTGGATAATTGGCCTGAGTTGTGCCTCACCATCACGTGTATGCACGAGCAAGGGGTTGCTTGTGCCATCTTGATGAAGGAAACTTAGGCCCAGTTCTTTTCAGCTTAACATCTCAACAACTTATATACATTTTGAAAAGACATATGTTTTAATTTTTTTGAGTCTGTTTTCGCTGTTTTCAAGGTGTGTACTAACGCTTTAAAAAACAAGTTAAACGAAATGGATCAAAATCTCGAGACTACCTCAAGAAGCTCTCGAAGTTCAGTCATTTTAGCCGTTCAGCTATTCAGCCGTTCAAGTCAGCTCAAAAGACCAGGGCCTTAGTAGGGAGTTGCTCAGAAAAAGGTCAAGTGTTGTTTCCCATGGACTCATCCGTGGCCTAGCAACTTCGTGAGGGTCGGTTACCATCGACCATGTGCCTAGGGTGTTGCTCTGGGATGCCTACAAAAATGGGGTGCGACCCAATCCCCAATAGCAAGCCCCAGGCTCTAGCGATAAGGGTGTTTTTGGTCGTGCCTTCCCCTTGAGGCTTTATGGAAAAAAACCCTTTGGCGGGATTGAAGTCGAGTGTAGCCCCAAGCAGTACTCCAGGCTTCTCCGACCAAGGCGCCCCAAGCAACATTTCGGGCTAACCTGTAAAAGGTTACCCTAGAAACACTTCGGGTTCGCCGAGCAAAGATTTCCCGAGCAACACTTTAGGAGTGCCAAGCAAAGGTTTCCCAAGCAAAATTTTGGGTTTCAATTAGTGCAAATGGCAGAGTTAGAAACGGTCAAATTTTAGAAAAATACATCCGTTAAACTCTGATAGCACGACACAACAAGCAAAACACCCTGGACACAGGTCAATCATCGGCGTCTAGGACGATTTTAACACTACTTCAGGACACCACGTCACTGCTGGATCGGAATAGGCTTCACTACTAGTTTTGGAACCGATAGTAAATAATCAGCAGTGATAATATTACGAAGCTTCTCCACACCATAATTCACGAAACCCTTCAGATGGATTTCTCCGTAGCTTCAACACGCCGAACTGATGATAAAATGGCCACCAAACCTTCTCCACTTCAAAATAGAGCTTGTCCAAGCTTGACCCGGAAGACATATATAAAAATGAGACAAAATCACTTCCGGCTCAAGCAACAACATATCACCGTCGAGCTGTTTCATGTTCTGATAGATATTACGAAATATCACGTCTGAATCTTATTTTTTTCGCCTATTTTTTGAAGCCCGTAGTAAAAATATATCATCGTCGATTTGTTAAACAGACTAGTGCTGGTTTTTCTATCACTGCCGACCTTGAGTCACCACTGGAAAGTGATGACTGAATTTTCAGTGCCGGTTCATAGGTTGAGCTTGTTGTGATGTTTCACTGTTGGTGTGTAGTACAAGCCGACAGTGAAAAGATGTTTCACTTACGATTCGTAACTCCAAACTGACATCGAGCACAAAGATGTTTAATCGCCGGTAGTGATACTTTAACACTATCATTCCAAAGTGAACCAGTATTGATGGGGCAGCGCCGTCGGGGTGTTCTGCAGTAGTGTCACTACTGCGCCACATTAACTCCCCACCTCCCACTCTCTATCTTTTTATTTTAACTTCTTACCCCTTCTTGCCACCCTAACTCCTCACTTTTTCCACCTCCAAACTTTGTTGTTCTTGGCAAACTTTTCTTCCCTTCCAACTTCGGTGATTTCTTGGCGGCTCTCCTCTCCCATCACGCCAAGAGGGCAAGTTTTTCCCTAGAAAGAGTATGGAGGCCTAACTCCAGGAGTTAGAGAGGCTAGGGCATATCGATCCCCTATCGTGGCACGCCACTGGCGGTGAGCCTTGCTAATGCTAACGGAGGATGAGTTTGTTTCCAGTGAGCTCCACACTATTAACGGTCTTTGGGTTCAAGAATATGAGTTAATCGTTGTTGTCCGCTTGCATTGCGAGGTCGAGTTCACCAACCCCAACCGCCAACTCCATTCTCGCCCTCGCTATCTTCACCCACTTTTGCGAGGGTTTCGTGGGCGTTAATAGGGATGACATAAATACTCATGGGTCTGGGTACTCGTGGGTACCCAGCCGGATGTTTCTGGGTCTAGGTCCAAGAATGTACCCGTCGGTATGGAAGTTCGAATCTGGGTCTGGGTCCGGGACTGGGTCTAACTATGGACTCATGGGTACCCAAGTCTAGACCCGAACTGTAGCATTGACATGTGAGGCTAACTGTTGTTTTGGTATCGCAAAGCTGCTGCGTTGTTGTTGCTTTAAAGTTTTAAACCTCTATGAATTGTTGTTGGCTTTGTATGTGATGGATTTAAATGTGTGTGTTGTTGGATTGAAGGTTGTTTGTTACCTTGTGTTTAAACCTTTTAGTTGTGGCTACTGAAGCAACTTATATTTGTGTTAGTTTATATTTGATTATTTGTGTTGTTTCTAGTTGTACGGCTAGCACTACAGGAAACGAATTCTATGTGGGCGGCCAGAAAAGTTAGTGTCGGCGGCTGTAGCCGCCGACACAGAGGAAGACTTTCTCGGCGGCTGTCACATTACCGCCGACACTTCTTAGCCCCCTCCTGCCCGCCAAACGAAAATTCAAATTTGGAGGCCACCAATTAGGATATGTCGGCGGCTACACTAGAACCGCCGATATTGCGCACTCCCCCACGACGGAATAATGACGGGTTGGACAGGAGGACGTTTAAGCGGTCCCACGCGTCAGTCAAGTGAGGTCGTTGACATGCGGGACCAGCGGCGGAGCATGGATGCCATCTGTGTCGGCGGCATATAAGGGGCCGCCGACATACATAAAATGAAAAAATCAGGGGGCACGGTGGTGCTCGAACCCACGACGTGCAGGGAGCACGCGCCGAGCCGCGCGCTAATAACCAAGTGAGCAAATTTATTTATTCAACATGTCTAGGCTCTACAGTCTTATGTATGTTTCTGATAGAATCTCTGTCGGCGGCCTGATGTATTACCGCCGATATAGCTCTTTCAATGTCGGCGGTATTATTTCGAGCCGCCTACATTGTTGGGTCAATCTCCGTCGGCTCAGTTTACCTATGTCGGCCAAACAGCGCTGGCGAGGTTTTGTCGGCGGTTATTTCGACTTGTGTCGGGGGCTTTAGCCGCCGACACTGATACACATTCCTGTAGTGTAGATGAATTTTGTGCTTATTAGGTATTGACATGCTACTCATTACTATGTATGGGGACATAATTGTAATGTACATGTGCTATTGATTCTGGAATGATATTTGCTGTTTTTATAAATTTCTGGATCTGGATAGACCCGATGGGCCTAGGTCTGGGTCTGCCTTTGGACCCATTACTGATGTGCCCTGGGGACATAATTGTAATGTACATGTGCTATTGATTCTGGAATGATATTTGCTGTTTTTATAAATTTCTGGATCTGGATAGACCCGATGGGCCTAGGTCTGGGTCTGCCTTTGGACCCATTACTGATGTGCCCTAGGTCGGCCTGATCTTCTGGTGAGGAACGATACGTCGGTTTGGTGTACAACGAAGTAGAAGGATCGGCAACTAACCACGAGATCAGCAACCAAGCAAACGCAACGTCACCTCGCCGAACAGATCAACCAAGTCGTAACCCGATCGATCCTTGAACCTGCTGCAACCGAGAACAAGCAAGAACAAGATGATAGCAATTAAACCAATCTCTCAAACATGGGTGAGGTTTTGTCTCTCGTAAACACGAGAAAGGACGCACAAGGGGTCAACAACACACAACAAAACCTATTTTGGTGGAGTTTTGCGCCTAGAAAGGCTCGCCGGAGTTGAGCTGCGCTGCCGCCGTCGTCGCCGTCGGTCGCCTCACAAGCCGCGCCTGCCCTGGATCCGCCGCACCCAATCCCCGCGCGCCACGCGTCCCCTGCGCCGCCACCTTCGGCCCGCGCCGTGCCACGCGTCGAATGTCGCTGTTGCCACCCGTCGCGCTTGCGACGCTTCCCACCCTCGCGTGCCACCGCCCAATCGCCGCCCGCCACGTGGCAAGGTCACGTCGCTGCTGCCGCGCCACCGCCACGCTTCAGCCATCGCTTCCGCCTCCGCCAGCTCCGCCTGTCCCGCACCGCCACATGTCCTCCGCTGCTGACCGCGGGCGCCGATCAGTCCGGTTTGGCTGGTTAACCGGGTTCTTTATTTTCTGTCTTTTCTGATTTTCTCCAAACTTTCAGGAATTGTTTAGAAAGCATCCGAACTCCAAACTAGATGATTCTAGAGCCATTAAATCCCATAAATAGCCTAGAATTTTATATATTTATTGAGGTATATGTTTTGTTGGTAATTTTGCTGTTCTTATGCATTTGCATCTACGTCTAGATCGTTCGTGCTCGCGCTGTTCGGTGTTTTTCCAGGAGGTTTTCAAAGGAGGACCTCAAGAGCCGGAGTTCTACCAAGGCAAGATAGATTGCATCTTACTCTCCCATTTTGTAAAACTCACCCGATTACTATTTTTATTTACTTTTCTCATGCATGAAATGATGGGAAGGGTTAGAGTCCAAATTATTCACACTGCGTCATCTACTCTGTGAATTTAGCCATTTATTGCCGCCTTAGCTATTTCCTAGCCTATCCTTGTGTATAGATGCTAGTGCTCATGGGTTATTAGTCGTTAGGTTATTCATTTAATTATCTTGTGACTTGGTATAATTGGAGGAGCTGAGTTACTTTAATGACCTAATCAACTAAAACATATGTGTTGTGTGTTGAGTAAAGGTGGCAAGTCGGGTGGTTTTGTGGAATGAGGATTGTGGTGGTGGTAGTCACCTTGGTATAAGGACCCTTGACATGTGCTTATCCGACCAAACCATACAAGCACAACCATAAGTGCTGGCTCTAGCATGTCGGCCAACATGTGCTAGTCCTAACTTAGTAGTTAAGAAAAACTGTTAACACACTTTACTTTGAAAAGATCGGGCTGCGGTCCGTCGGCTCAAGAGGGGGATCCGAGATGTCGAAACCTTAGAGGGGTATCGGTGTTAACAGAAGAAACTAATGAACCGGCTTGTATCGTTACTTGGTCTGGGCTCCAAAGAAAGAGCTAAGACGCAAAAGTCTCACTAGGCTTATGGGTAAAGTGTGCTACACTCTGCAGAGGTTAAAACTATCATAATAACCGTTCCCACGGTCATGGGAGGGAGGAAGGTCATACAGGTTAGTCTCATGTGTTATCTCATAACTTGATAGGTTGGTTTTGTTTGAGTTATTCGAGGCTTGTGCAGTTCTGCAGATGGGATTTCGAAGCCGAGCTCTGTGTGTTACTTTGGGAATCTATTCATCTTTATTAATTGTTGAACAAATACTTTTACAACACTTTAATTAATTTGACTAGAATATGTGTTTATGCAAATTAGCCATCCTGTTCTTGTTTATATCCTTGAATTCATTATAAGGATTCTTGCTGGATAGCCGTGTACTCACTATACAAACCACGGATATATTTTTGTTCAGGAGAAGACTCGGGTTCGGTGTGCCTACAAGCTCAGGAGGATTTTGTACCGAATTTCGATCAAGACTAGCCATCGTTTGAAGGGTCGGATTAGAAAGCATCGTCATATTTTTATTCCGCTACATTATTTGAATTTCCGCAACTCTGAACTATATTATATGGTCTTATTCAAACTATTGTAATAAGTGGTTGTGCTACAGTTACTTTTGCATTAATATGTTATTTGCATAGTTAATCGTGATTGTGGTGTGATGCTTGACAGCTATCACTCATGAGTTGCTAGCATTAATTTCTAGGACTAGCAATAGATCATGAGTGGATTCCGATGATGCCAGGGTTGTGACACTAGCCTTTTTTATTTTGATGCGACTTTTCACTCTATTTTTGTGCGGCTTTTTCTTAATTTGCACTTGCCTTTCTTTTTTTTTGTTCCTCGCTGAGAGCACTTGCCGCCTCTCGTTCTTTCCCCTTTTCTCTTCTCGTACAAGCTGAAACAAATGGAGGACTAAGCGTTTTTTTGTACTATGCAGATGTGCCAAGCAAAGGTCAAAACAAATAATTAGTTGACACCTTCCAGCGAAGACATGCAACAACACGTTTTGGCTGCAACAAATATGGAAGGCTTCTTGGTTGGAAAGATTGCAAAACCGAGAGCAGATAGATGGAACTCTACAACAAGTTTAGGAACCAGAATATCTTGGGAAGGCTGGCCGAAATCCCTAAAAAGGAGGGGTGCAACTCGGTCCAAAACAAGGAAACGAAGTGGCAGTTTAGAAGGTGCTGGATTGGCCAGGGAAGATACGTGGACCGATTGGAATTATGGAAGGTGAAGCAGCACGACAATCTCTTTGAATTACACAATTGATCTGCTATCTTTGGGGTGAAGGTATTGACCTGGGCAGCTGCAAATTGGATGACCATAGGACGGTGATAGCGACACAAAAGAAACACGAACGAATTTGTGACCGTTATGCGACGAGAACTTGCAACTCTGAAAGACTACACTGGACCAGAAACGACTCGATGATTAAACGCAAATTCAACAAGAATTAAACTAATGCAACAATAGCAAAGGCTAAAGAGGGCTTGGATGAAGGGTAAACACACTACAACCTTTTTGTTTTGGCAGTTTTCTGGACTCTAGGATGAACAAGAATAGATCAAAAAACCAAGGATAGATGTTCTCACCAAGCAACTGTCGCTTTGATACCACTTGATGTGCGTTAGGTCGGCCTGATTTTCTGATGAGGAACGATACGTTGGTTTGGTGTACAACGAAGTAGATGATCGGCTACTAATCACGAGATCAGCAACCAAGCAATCGTAACGTCACCTCGCTAAACAGATCAACCAAGTCGTAACCTGATAGATCCTTGAACCTGCTGCAGCCGAGAACAAGCAAGGACAAGATGATAGCAATTAAACCAATCTCTCAAACATGGGTGAGGTTCTGTCTCTCGTAAACACGAAAAGGGGCGCACAAGGGGTCAACCATACACAACAAAACCTAAGAACGGCGGCGGCCACATATATAGCGGCGGCCAAAACAGTGGTGGCCACCAAAACCCTAAAATACATGGGCCATAGGCCAAAAAAGAGGTGGCACAACACCCTGAATTTCTGGCCAAAACATTGTTTTGCATTTTCCTGTCGTTCTGTAGTGAATCTTGATGTGTGGCTGGATCCATTGGAAAGATTATCTCCTAAGCTTTCCAACGAGTGGTCGCACGCTGAAAACAAAGTTCGAGAGCCCGAGTTATGCCCATCTGAAGTTGGCATGTTGCTGGATGGCCGAACCGGGCCGTTTCGCACCTTGGGCCTCCACGTGGGCTGTCCTTTATTCGTCGAGACCTCACGAGTCTTGAACTTGTTGCGCCACTTATTCGGAGAAGGCTTGAAAGGCTGAGCTTTAGGATTAAGACTCCTCCACGACGAAGATATCATAGCGTTTGTTGTAGACGACGAAGACGACGTGGTCGGAGAGGAAGTAGGGGTAGAGGAAGAAGGGGCAGCGGTCACATTGGTCGTATCCACGTTGATGATGTCCTTATCAATTACAGTTTTCGGGGGTCTAGGTTCAATTCTTGGGTCTTGGGTTTGGGTCTACGGAGACTAGACTCGAAGGATCCAGACTCATTGCCATCTATAGGCGTTAAGTTTCCTCCGCTTGTACGGCCTCCGTAGTACTAGCAGCAAGGAAGCAATTGGGGGTAGGTGTGTGCTTCTAGGTGAGGAACAAGCAATCCTACTGCTACCCACCACTGCTCCCTCCAGGATTCTGTCTCCGGCTAGGCGGAACGTTGGTTCTACGCCAAGAAGGTGGTGGATTGCTATTTCTACTTTCGAAAAGAGTAACCGGTGAAGAGGGAGCTTCTGCACCTACATGCGGAGCCGAAGGAGAAGATACTCTACACCATCTAGGCCCTGGCCAACGCCGGGATGACTAGGCAGGCCATTGTCCTAGACTTTCTAATCTACTAGGTGTGCTCGTTACAGAGGTGAGATCACCCCTTCTTCGAGATCACGATGTGCCAGGACTACACCCGTAAGTCAACCAAAGGTAAACTTCTCGCCGGAACAACTCATTAGAGCGGTGACTGTTCTGGCAAGCAAGGCTTGACATCTTCATCCGTAGCCACAACAGGATCATGAATGGAAGAGCGAGTCGCCGAGCTGCCCACCACCATGAAGGACGAGAAAGCGGACTAGGGAAGGTGGTGTCTAAGGAAAATCTTGGCTTGGATGGAGGAGTAAAGGATCTAATCTCGGCCCTGAGTCTGGAGTTGGGTACCATTCCAGCCCCTAATCAGTGTTTTCTCTTATTTCTCACAAGAATAAAGCCCTAGAGGTCGCTTGTGGCTGAAAAGTTCAACTAGGACACCGCCAAGGGTAAGGGGCAAGAAAAGAAAACGTTGAGAAAGAGGAAGGTCGTTTCCCCACCGCCGAAAGAAAAGGAAAAATTGATATAGGTAGAATACAAATTGTGACAAGAGAGAGAAGGAATTATATTTATTATGAAAATAAGATATTAGGGTTAATAATTATCTATAGTTGTCGACCTTTAGCTTCTATTCCCTTTAATGGCCATTGATCAATTATGGTCGGCGGGCGAGGCTAGCTATTTCGATTGACACTAACAGGGTCAACGGCCCTACCATCAAAACATTGTTATGAGTTGATGGAGCATTCATGATAGTTTAAGGTCAACTGCGATCATCGATTCTAAGCTTTGTTTATGGCTTTTTTTAGGGTTGATGGCTTTTTCCATGGAGAAAGATGTACTTGCAGAGCAAAACAAAAAATAAATAGCTCAAACTTGTCTATGGCAAGCAATCACGCCAGATTCATATATATGTAAATCCAATCAAGTCCATAAGTGATATCTACTAATTCATTATTCATATATGTATGTTCTCATCAGCAAACCTTTTCACGATCCCTGTGATTTTCTTTTGTCGAAGGCCACAATAAAATATAAGACCAATCTCTAAATTTTCAGATTTCAAAGATAGACATCAATGGTTTACATAATTATAGGCATGCATCATAAGAAGTATATTAAGGCTTATTACAACGTAACACAGAGCCAATTTTAGTTATGGTTGTTCTCCCAAAATTGAGCCTGAAGCCAGTCCACCGTGTGCTTGTCAACCTGAAATGCCTTAGCCAGAACATCATCAACGATAGGTGGCTTTGACCCAAACACCGCATTCGCAATGGTAATTGCTCCAGGTTTTGGCTGCTAAGTGCAGCAATGGCAGCTACCGGTTTATTAGGGCAAGGGTTGAATTGAAAGTGAATTAGTCCTTCAGGGAATACAAATACATCACCCTTCTCGAGCTTCTTGGTATAAAGCTTATTATCTGGGTTGGAAGTGACAAACCCCACATAGAGTATGCCCTCAATAACTGTAAGGATCTCAGTGGCACGAGAATGAGTGTGTGATGGGTTCTCGCCAAAGACCGCATAGTCGATTCGTGCCAGTGAGATACCAAGGGTGTTGAGACCAGAGATATTCATGACGTTGATCAGGGTAACAACGGACCCGATCTTGCTCATCCTTGTGTCCCTGGGCTTGACGAGGTTGGCAGCATTGAAGAAGTCAGACAAACCCATTGACACGCACTGCACTCATATATAGAAGAATCAGCATTGATACACAAAGCTCAAAAGTTAGTCTCAAGATATACATCTTGTATTATACACTTCAGAGTATTATTGCATAGTGCGTTAGTGAATGAAAGTTCACAATTACCAGGTGAGTACTTGTCGGCAACACAGAAGTCTTGTAGTGGACTTGGGTCAGAAGTAGTGCTGGGAGAATGGGCCGGGCCAGGTAGGCTAGCACGAGCACGGCCCGATTTTTCAAGCCCGTGGCCCGGCACGGATGGACCGGGCCGGCACGGCCCGAAATGGCATGCCGGACTGGGCCTGGAAACCAGGCACGGCGTGCCGTCCTGCCCGGCCTGACTATATGGGCCGTGCTTGGGCCGGCCCGGCCCAAATAGAGGCACGGGTCAGTTTTTTATATTTTGTGTGGTCTTCCATTGCTCAAATCAATTTCTGTTCAATACGAAAGTTGTAGATAATGTCGAGACGCATATTTTTCATGTAGAAAAGTTTTTCATTTGAACAATGTATGAATTTATAAAAAATAGTTTTGCCGCTGCCTGCTTTCGGGCCAACGGCACCATCCTCGGTAATTCACAATTTTCGAGGTCTTATGCTGCTCGGATGAATTTGGGTTGAACACGAAAGTTGTAGATAACTTCGAGTCGCATCGTTTTTGTATAAACAACCTTTTCATTTGAGCAATGTATGAATTTCTAAAAAATCATTTTTGCTGCTGTTTTGTTACTCGGGCCGGCCCGGCCCGGCCCGAAGCCAGCCTGCCGTGCTTTTGGGCCGTGCCGGGCCTGCATTTGGCACTCCGTGCCGACCCAGCACGGCCCAAAGTGCTGACCGGGCCGTGCCGGCCCGTTTTGCACCGGCCCGAGGCATGACGGGCCCGGGCTGGGCCGGCACGGCACGGCCCAACTCCCACCACTAGTCAGAAGCGATCGCTTTCCTTGAGACCATGGAAAGAAGAGCAGAGAAGAGAAGGAAGTACGAGGCAGCCATCTGTTTTTGGCTTCCTGCTCTTATGCCTATTGGAATATGCATCTATTGTAGCTGCTTTTGCTTATTATGGCGATGCCTTAAGCCCCTAAATGGCGAGAGGTAGATGGATCGATGTGCCTATATAGCAGCCATAGGAGTGTACATGATATAACACGAGTGACCAGATTGTGTGAACATATGATCAACAGAATAGGTCAAGCAGAAGGTGATAGGAACGAAATGGTCTCTGGTAAATATATACTAATGACACTATCTTGTGGTTTAAGAATTCTGTGCGGATTGTACTTACTGATCGATGGGACGTGTGGTCGATTAGACTATTCCATGTACCTCCCAGCAATAGTCACTGATGGATGATGGTTACTGGGTACCAAATTAAAGTTGTGCTAGCTAATGAGAGAGTTGACTCTGATCAAAGAAGAAAAAAAGTGGGATTATGAGATTATGACAAGTCATGTAAACCGACTAGAAGGGGTGCATTAGTCAATGCATGCACCAAAGTACGTACTACACAAACGAGACAAGGTCAACAGGCATTAGAAGCTTTAAGTTAGCAAGCTAGTTGCTAGCATTTTATGTACTTTACATGGTAACCACTTTGTAGGGATTAATTATTTAGATATATAAATCTCCACGTCAGAATATAAAAGCTAGGTAACTTCCAGGAGGCAACAGATCATGCAATGCACGCATGCAAGCCGCAAACTACAGTTTAGTCAGAATCTGAACAGAATCTGAAGATTTCAGAAGCAATAGGGATGAGATTTAAGCAGGAGAGGTGAGAACACTAAAGAACTGGGAAGATCGGGAAAGTAGAGTTTCTTGTGGATATTTTTGATAGCCATCACAAGCCCCGGTCGGCGCCTGGCTTTAATAGCTGCTCGAAGTTACAGCTTAAAGTAAAAGAGAAAAATGAGTTAAACGACCACTCGGTGAAAGCTTTGAAACACAGACCTGATGAAAGGAGGGTTATGCCTTCCCCATCAAGAGCATCCTTGTCCCCAAGGATTAAAGCTTGGAAACACAGACCTGATGAAATTAGCATCTTCCAAACTAGCTTCCTCAACTGGTAGATTGATCCACTTAATCAACCATTGCACCACAGGATGGTTATGTCTAGGTATAACTGTAACAGCCCAAATTGGGGCAAATTCAAAATTTCTTGAATTTCAAAATTTATTTGAATTCACGCTGACACGTGGGCCCCACTCCACCTCCTCTCTCTCTCTCTCGTCCTCTCCTCTCTCTTTCTCTTCCCCTGCCCGGTGGCCCTGCCGTCGCTTTGCTCTGCCTCTGCTCTGCTCTGAGCCGCGCCGCGCGTCCCTTCTGTCGCACCACGCCCGTCATCATCACCGCGCCGCGGCCGTCGCGTCGCCGCACCGCGCCGCCCTGCCCTCTGCCGCGCCGCACCGTGACCCGTCGCCGCGCCGCTCGTTCCCTGTCCTCGCCAAACGCGCCTTCGGGCCAGAAGCACCGCCCTACACCTATAAAACCGGACACCGCTCCGCTGGCCCATTCTTTCTCCATTTTCCCCAAATCTCACTGCGCCGACGCCGAAGCAATCACGGCGAATTCGTGAGCCACTCTCCGATTCCTCTCGCCCCTAGTCTCCTTCACTCATCCTTAAGCCTTGCCCTCACTCAATTTCAGGGAAGCTGCTCGGAGGAGCCAAGCCCGCAGAGCCCCTGTTCCGGTCACCTTCGGGTCCTCCGTCGCCAGCCGCCCCCGAGCTCGTTCGTCTCCATCGAGACCCGTGGTGAGCACGTCCTTGACCCCCTTGAGCTCCCCGTCCATTTTCATAGTGCGTAGATCCTTAGCACGGCACGGCTTCTCCGGTGAACTCACGGTTTTGCCGCCGCCGCCGCGCCGCCGCGTCCGGCCACCTCTGGGCTCGACGAGGGTGTCACTAGGACTGTAGGAAGATGTAGGAGCGAAAGCATGCATACACATGACCGGATCAGGCTGGGTCGCCGCCACGTCGCTTGCCGCCACCGTCGGCCCCGTCGCCAATCTGAGGGATGACGTACGGTGAGCCGTCCATCGTGCGCCAAGATTCGTGCCGAAACAAACCTGCTGAGTCGCTGCCGTGCGGGCCCCACCTTCCAAGAAAACACCCCGTGCGCACTGTGATCCGTAGGCCTTGAGCCACTGAAAGTGGGCCCTTGGCCCACCTGTCGGGTTAAGTGGACGCGCCTAGACCGCGGCGTCTGCACCATAGAGATAGTGCCCGGCGAAAATACGCCTTCGGCGTAGCAGCCTCATGCTAGCGCAGGTGCGCGGGCGCGTGGGCCGTGGGCCGCTTTCGTCGCTGGGCCACTTCGTCGGTTGGATTGGCCCGAAGGATTTAGTCCATTTTCCGGCGATTTAACCATTTATTGAAGTACCGATATAGTTATTGATTTATTTAAAATAGCTAAAGACTCCCAAAAATTCTAGAAAATTTTGAATAAATAGGTTAAGCCATTTCTGATTTTATAAAAATATGAAAATAACCACTGTGACAGGAGAATAGCACTGTTTCTTAACATGAGTATAATTCACATTTAAGAAAATAATTAAACTACAATTTAGGGTAAATGTAGTCATATCTAATAATGAATCAGAACCCATACAATCATAAGAAGTAATATGGGTAGGTAATTTCCATAATAAATACAGAACATTTTAAAAGTTCCATTCTTGCTAAATATATTCATTAGAATATTTAATTGCTAGACACCAACAAATAAATTGCAAATCCTTTATTAACTAATTTAGGTGCTGATTCTGGATTACTTACTAATGTGACATATCACTTAGAATTTCGTCACAAATTTAGGAGCATCTAGAAAATGCTATCCCCCATAAACCTAACTCTGTATGTGGACCGTAGTATGGCATGTCGTCATCGTTCCTCGCATTGAAAAAACCCTAATCACACTATTATGACCGTAACATACGAAGTTGTATTTGGGTATACCTATACTATTATGATAATATTGTTACTTAATAATGCATTTAGGGCATGCATGGCATATCATACGAGAATTAGATTCGTTAATAGATTATATGCAATAATGTCAAGGGTAAAGCCTAGGTCGTGCATGCATCATGATTTCTGTTTTCACTAGCAAGTAATTATTGGTTGATTGTATGATTAGACGTAGGCGATCCCGAAGGGAGGTTTGGTGACACTAAGGAGGACTATCTACCTAAGCAAGGCGAGTTAACACTAACTTTTTAGATGTCGTCCGTATTAGGGAGAGACTGCGACTTTCCCTAGTGCGGATTAACATCGCTAATATCATGTTCATTACCTAGTTTTCCTTCAAACTATATTGTTTACTATTAAAAAGGCATGCTTACTAATCTGCATAATTGTTAATCATTTAATACTTATACTTGCCTGCCCTTTGAACAGCTTAGCCTAAATGACTGCCTTGATTGTCATTCCCTTGGTAGCCTAAGATTAGTCTGGTAATCACTTAACCCTACATAATGGGTAAAACCTGCTTAGACTGGCGTAGGCTTAAACAAATCTTCTGACAAATCGCCACGGAACGGTGAACCGATATTCACCGGTCATTCATTCCTTCATTAAAATTGTTATGACATGTGACAGTTAGGGCTATTAGCTGCATGTTGGGCTGATTGTGGTTGAGGGTTTGGTTATGCGGGATGTCGGTCTAGTTCGATCGGTTAGTTGGGATAGTTCATGTATGGCAAGGTCGAGGACCGTGGAAGTAGTAAAGAATGATTGGTGTGTTGCCCCTAGAGGACATCCGGATGGATGATTGAGGCACAAGGTGCCTGGTGCTGGGTTTAGCCAGGGCTTACCCAGGAGGAGCGTGGAAGAACATGCGTAGTGGGGAGATCGCTGCCATCTGAGGGATGGTTCCAACACAATGCGTGGCCATCGCGCGGAGTACGGGTCTTGGATTACCAGCTTTGAGCGCTCTGCGGAGGCCCTCTGGGACCATTCTAGATAGGGACGGGCATGGGTCATCACCGAGGGTGATAAAGGCTACACTTCTCTAAGATGACGGTCGGCTAGTGAGGGCTGGCAACCCCCTAGGCCGAGACGGGCATACCATGGCAAGTGTGGTTCACAACGGGATTGCCAAATCCTGGAAGGATGGCGTATCTAGGAAATGTTGGGGGCAAAAAGAAGATAAGATTGGTGAAGTATGATTTCGAGTGTATGTTGGTCGAGGCTTGGTCTGTCTAGGGTTGGTCGGTGGTTTGGTTGGGGTTTCAGAATGCATTGCTTCGATGCTAAACTCTTGAGATAATAAGACTACTAATACTTGATGCTAGTTTGTGAAGTTTTTAAAGCCATTTAAAAATTGGCCTTACGCAAATAAAATAACCCTTTTCCCCAAAAAAAAGCCTTCTCTACACTAATTGCATTAAGGGAAGTGTTAACTAGCCAGCGTTTGGATGACACTGACCTCGCCTACTTACATTCTTTAGACGAGGGAATCGAGGAAGATCCGTACGTACGAGTGCCATGAAGACGATGGACAGGACTTCAGTGGACCTGATGAGTCTTAGAGGTTGCTCTGGTCACTGGCAGGACACTTAGCCAATAGGAGATTCTTTTGGGTACATATTTTGGGATAGCTGCAGTACTCTGAACAATGTTTTTGTAATATTAAGGCTGGTACTTATCACCTTACTAAACTCGCCTAAGGGCGTAACATGGTACATAATATTCAAGGATTCTATTTAATCGATGTATGCTTGTATTGGCTATGTGATCTTCCGCACTAGTGTGCCATCCAGGGACTAGTGCATAGGATTCCGACTCTCAAGGTAAGTTAAAATTGAGGGTTGACAATAACCCTCGTTTCAATCACTTCTTTTGGGCCTATCTGCACATATATATCCATCCTCTCCGATTAATGGTAATCCAGGTGTTGGCACTGCTTTGGACCCCAATTATTTTAAATTTCAATTGACTAAAATGGAAGACTGGATGCAGATTGCACAACATTTCCCACACATTGAATGACTCTAAATGGTCCATAGATCTTAGAGTGTAGCTTGAGAACCCTGTGGATGCTTAGGGCACACTGCATGTCATGGCTCCCTTTCATACTGATATGCTTGATACTTTGCAACACCAAGATGAGGGATTAGGGATCTTTACAGACTCCAAAGTGAACATGAGCAGAGAACAAGAAGGAGCAAAGGCATTGCAGATTGTGAACTCCATGATATAAGTGAAAACATTCAGTAATTGCAATCTAATTTTCATACATGAGCTATTGGTGATGACTGGTAACACTCGTCACTCGTAGGGATGGAAATGGTACGGATATTATCCGACCGACCGAATTGATCAGATAGTGATTTGGATAGTTTTATGGATATTCGACCATTTTTACGGATAAGGATATGGATATGGATACGAATACGGAGCACTGATTATTCGGTGGATAAGGAATATCCGAGTTTTTGTTTGGATAATATCCGAATATAAAATATGGATATTATCCGAATGTATTTCTGTAATTTTTTAAATGTATTTCTACAATTTTTATTGATAATTTCCTAACTCTTAAATTTATTTTTTTTGAATTTTTAAATCTAGACTAAGTCAAAAATATTCGTGTATACACTTTCTATTGTTTTGTTTTTACTAATGTTATAAATTTCCACTTTTAAATTTAAATTTTGACCATATTTTGTTAAAATTTGGAACAGATTTTTGAAAATTAATTTTAACTATTCGACTAACAATATCTGTATCCTTGTGTTATCCGATCTGTATTCGATCCGTATTCGTAACCGATATGCATATACCAATTAAAAGATAACATTGCACTGGTTCATCTCCGTCGAAATGAGATCAGTAGCTGCAGACATTGGTCGAATTACGAGTTACATAATCAAAATACCAACCAAACACATCAAAGTTAGTCATCCAAATGAGATCAGTAGCAGCAGACACTGGTCGAATTACGAGTTTTACATAATCAAAATACTAACCAAACACATACAGTTTTGTCCTCCAACCATCTCCAACAAAAGCCCTGTATGCCGGCTCGCAGCTACGGAGCCCTAGTGTGTACTGTCTCGGTCGTTTGTTGGGCCTCCTTGACCAAAGAGGTCAACTGTTTTAGTGCCTTTTCCCTATCTTGACAGGCCGACACGATGTCTCCAAAGGTTAGCCTGCAAGCCACCTTATACAGCTTACGTTCATATTTAGGCACATCAGTCGTCAACCTTGAAAACTCCTCTGCAGAAAACATCTGAAAGAAACACACTTTGCCCCCATTACTTGAATGACAATTTGACAGCAAGAAGCTGACAAATGCAGAATATTATGGCTTACCGTCATAGGATCGAGATCGACAGCTGCAACTTCGTCTTGAGAGTTACATGCCAACATGAGCGCGGTTGCAAGTTTCAGTAAATCCCAATCCTCTGTGTTTATGCCAGATATCTTTTCAAGGACCTTTTTACCAGCTGAGCGCAAGTCCTTAGAATGCTTGTTCACAGCAAAATCACAATCATGCAGGACACGCGTTGTTTGAATGATACGATCATCAACCTGTTCACAAGAAGCATAGGTACATCACTAATAGAAAAAAAGTGAAAAAGAAAACATTTTCTATAAATATTTCATCAAAATACTATCTGACAACAAAAAAAAGGGCTCGAACTGCAGAGCAAGTGCAACAGCACGTGATAGAGAGGAATTAAGAAGAAAGCACACGTCAAGGCATGCGAAAGGAGATGGTGAGCTCACCATCTCTGGTCTGACATCAAAACCATGGCGATCCAGAACAATTTTCATTCCTTTACTCATCTGGAGATCCTCTTGACTCGGCTCTGATTTTTCTTGTGGCAGTAAAATCGGCATGACATTCTTCAGACCCCACATCAGCTCCATAACAGCTTCATCGCACAAGCAGTATAATTTCTGAAAAAAAAATCAAAAGAAACATTGGTGTTCAGAATTGTCGACTGACAAGCAAACAAGGGAGTTATCACACATACCATTTTTTCTTCAATGATTTTTTTATATTCAGGTTTTCCAACAGCAAGTCTTTGCCAAGGGGGGACATACTTCTCGAGCAACATAGAAAGCTCTTTGTTGACACCAGTATCATGATTAATGGCGTTGGTCTTGTCCTCAAAAGTGGCATACTTTTGTAAAAAGATCTGATAAAGAAATGAACAAGAACAAGAATGTCAAGAGGAATGAAAAGAACTTAGTCAAATATCATGTCATGTCAATCATGATCATGACAGGAGGGGGGTAATGGCATGCTAAAGAAATTCCTAATGTTTCACTAAGAACTAACTAGCCATTATTATACGTCCTTGTTTCATTAATGTTTCACTAACTAGCCATAATTATATGCATATAAAAAATTACTAATTAATCGCTGAGCCATAATTAAATTAATTATGGTTCTATTACACTAAGTCCGAATACAAATTTACATATAACTCACTAATTAAATAATGCAAACTTGCCTGTCAAAATAATCTCTTCCAAAATGAAACCAGATACTGCCTGCAATACTTACGAAAACATCATTTCTTCTGACTAATTATTTTGTACGCACTACAAACTTTAAATTGAAATGCAACATAAGGAGCTAATTTAACCTCACAATTAGTCCATACTCTCTATTATTTTGTTACTGCCTGCAATTTTGTTACCACTGCATGCATGCAACATAAGGAGCTAATTTAACCTCACAATTAGTCCATACTCTCTATTATTTTGTTACTGCCTGCAATTTTGTTACCACTGCATGCATGCAACATAAGGAGCTAATTTAACCTCACAATTAGTCCATACTCTCTATTATTTTGTTACTGCCTGCAATTTTGTTACCACTGCATGCATGCAACATAAGGAGCTAATTTAACCTCACAATTAGTCCATAATCTCTATTATTTGTCATTTTACTTCCTTCTACTACTAAAATATTTATTTATCTTACATGAACTAATGAAATATTACTGTTATGTAAATTTTTATACATAAAATGCTAAGCACGGTCACCAATTTTTATACATGAAATATTACCTCAATATAGAAGAAGTGCACAACAAATGAAATCGACCTGAAGCAAATGAAGTTGGAGCAGCAGAAGAAATGCCCGTGCACGCTTCTCAACTGGACCACCAGAAGCTGAACCGCGAATGAATGAAAGCAACTGATGGAGCGAGGTCGTCGTTTGCGCAGACATCAGTTTATATAGGCTGAGAAATCTCATTACTGTGTTTGGTAATTGCGATTAATTAGTGCTAAATGGTAATTACCTTTTGCTAATTGGTTGGTGGCTGTCGGTGGCTGGTTTAGCGCTGAACAAATGCATGTGATAGCAGTGACATGAAATGACAGCAGGCCCCGCCGCCGCCGGATTCCCGCGCGCTGCCTGCGGCCTGGCCTGCTCCCGCCGTGCGGCGTGGCGGGAGCTCGCTGGCGCCGCCACGTCGCCCAGCCGAGCGCGATTGCCGCGCGTGATTTCGGGCCGGCCTGCTCCCGCCATGCGGCGTGGCGGGAGCTCGTTGCCGCGCTGCCCGCGCCACGGCCGCCGCGCCGCCCGCGCCACGCGTCGCCGCCGCAATATCCCCGCCGTGCCCAGTGGCGGGAGCAGAGCTCCCGCTGTGCGGTGAGGCGGGAGCAGAGCTCCCGCCTTGCGGCGTGGCGGCCGCCACTCGGGGCGGCGGGACAGGGTGCCAGTCGGGGTATTTTTATATACTGTGTGTTATTTTATTAATTTCAAATTTAAAGTGGATTATTTCACAAATTTTTCCAAAAAAATGTCATTATCCATGCGGCTGGTCGGTTTGACTGCTAATGATGACGTACTTTGTAGCAAGAGTAAAATACATGAAAGGTCTCTAAACTATTAGTCGATTCTCATTCAGATTCCTATTATTTAGAATTACAGTTTTGGGTCCCTATTTTTTTCAAGTGGGTTCGTCCCGATCCAAACCTGCGATGTGACAGCTCTGGAGCTGACGTGGCGCTGACATGGCCATCCATATCACATAAATTACTTTAAAAATTTAAAAAAATCTTTAAAAATTTATAAATCATAAAAAATACGGGTGATCATAAAACAATTAGGAAAATTCAAAAAAATAAAAAAGTAGCACTTGAGGGCTCCCATATGCCACGATGTTAGAGGTCTTGCGCTTACAACCATAGAGGGATTAAAGACGACCACAGTGTATTTATGTTTTTTAATAATTTTATGATTTTTTCATACGTTTATACTTTTTAGATGATTTTCCATGGTTTTTTTTATTGATTTCCATTTTTAATGATTTTCCGTATTTTTATATGTTTCTAAAGATTTTCCTGTATTTTTTTCCATTTTTATGATTTTCTATATAATTTGCCCGCATTTTAATATTTTCGTTTTTTAATGATTTTTTAAAAGGTTTCCCTGTATTTTAATGTATTTTAATGATTCCCCTTTTTAAAAACTAATTTACGTGACATGTCAGCGCCACGTCAACTCTGGGGCTGTCACGTGGCAAGTTTGGACCGAGGCGAAACCAATTAAAAAGATTGGGGACCCAAAACTATAGTTTCATAGAATGGAGAACTAGATGAGAATCGACTAATAGTATAGGGACCCTGTGTATTTTACTCTTGTGGTAAAACTTTGTGAGGTTTGAAATAGCTTTTTAAAATTAATAAGATATTTTTTTCCAATAGTTTTAATACATTTCTAGGTCTCCCTCGAAGAGTCACAATTTTTTCAAATTAAAACTTTTAATAACTTTGAGTTGAAAAGAACAAGAACAAGACCAATATCTCTTTGTCTTAAGAGCATTCCAGTAGTCTCCGGTAAATATTGTAGCTACGGTAACCACACAGCAGGCCCTGTAAAAATATCGTTATCCACACGGCTGGTCGCTTTGACCGCAAACAAGGGTCTGGAAGCTTCTTCCCTTCTTCTCCTCGGCGATGTCAGCATATCCCGTCGTTGGCAACTACTTAGTAGTGTTTGGTTCCATGGTCTTGGATCAGCTGATACTAGCATCCAGGACAGTGCAAACTCATCAAACGAGGAAAGATCATCTCATGCAAGCTGTGCCGCAAAAAATCAGACGATGGAATCATCTGATCTAGTATGGGTTTTCTTAAACCAAACATTGCATGGAAAAGTACGGTCCGGTCCGTCCGGGACGCCGGAACCTAACAATCCTCCCTCGTAGGCGCTTTTGCTTGGCGTCCGCTCTGTTAAAAATTTAGGGCATGTTTGGATTGCCGCCGCCGCCGCGCGCCGTGCCCAGAGCTGACTGGTCGTGGGCCAGGGCGAGCCTTCACAATCGTTGGTGAGACTTGGCGAAGAAAACGGGTGCCTGCGCCAACACTCACCTCGACATATACTGTGCGAGGGCGAGGACGTACATGATTTCGTTGACGAGCCAACGGAAGGCAACCATCCAAACGAAAGCCTAATTCCCATGACGAGCCAACAGTTGGCTCGGCGCGTGGCGGAGGCAATCAAACAAGCCCTTAAACTATGCTTTCCACCAGGGGTGGATCCAGCACCTAGGCAACAACCACCTAGGCTGCTCCGACCCAATCCCAAGGCTAAGCCTGCTCCATTCAAAGTATAAGGCTCAAAAACAGTGAGGGTTTGAAGGAGTGGAGAAGCAGCATCCTTGTCTGCGCTGCTGGGCTGGGTCCGCCACTGCTTTCCACGTGTGCTGCAGCCCTCCGACACCATCAATTTGCAGTCTCCCCCACTAGTTTATTCCAGGCCCAATAAATCCAGACGCAGCTGGGGTTTTCGATGAGAGTGGGCTGTCTGGCTAAGAAACAGCCGCCCACTTGTTCTTAGGGAGGCAAAATGGAGGCGGAGCGCTCCACCAGCGGCGGAGTCCGGATCTTGTCCCGGAGAATGGTCAGGCCGGAGGCAGCGACGAGCTCGCCGTCGCCGACCAGCCTGCCGGAGCCTGAGACCATCCACCTGACGCCGTGGGACCTCAGGATGATCACCGTGGATTACATCCAGAAGGGCGTCCTCCTGCCCAAGCCTCCCGCCGGCGGCCAGAACGCCGTCGAGCTCCTCCGGTCGTCCTTCGCGCGAGCACTGGGCCGCTTCTTCCCCCTCGCCGGCCGCCTCGCCGCCGCGCCCGTGTCTCCTCGGAGCGTCACCGTCTCGCTCCGCTGCAACGGCGAAGGCGCCGAGTTCGTCCACGCCGTGGCTCCGGGCGTCGCCGTCGCCGACATCACCGGCTCCGTGCTCATCCCGCGGGTGGTGTGGTCGTTCTTCCCGCTCAACGGCGTGCTCGGCAGTCGGCACGGACGCCGCCATGGACTCCCGCCCAGTTCTTTCAGCGCAGGTCACCGAGCTCGCCGACGGCGTCTTCGTCGCCATGTCTCTCAACCACGGCGTCGCCGACGGGTCGACCTTCTGGCACCTGTTCAACACCTGGTCGGAGATGAGTCGTCGCGGCGGCGGCACCTCCACGCCATTGCCGGAGTCTGAGAGGTGGTTCCTCGAGGGGTGCCCCTTGCCGATCCCTCTGCCGTTCGGCAAGCTGGAGGACATTGTCCGGCAGCCGGAGTACCTGCCGGTGCAGGATTGCTTCTTCCATTTCTCGGCGGAGAGCGTGAAGAAGCTGAAGGCGACCGCGAACGCGGAGATGGCCGGCGCCGCCATCTCCTCGCTGCAGTCGCTGCTCGCTCACCTGTGGCGAGCGGTGTGTCGAGCACGCGGCCTCACCGCCGACCAGGAGACAACGTACAGACTCCTCGTAGGATGCCGAGCACGGGTGAAGGGCATACCGCAAGGCTACGTGGGCAACGCGGTGACATCCGCCTCCACGACGGCCGCCGCCGGCGAGATCATGGAGGAGGGGCTCGGGCGGACGGCGTGGCGGCTGAACCGGGCCGTGGCGGCGGTCGACGAGGCGAGCGTGAGGGAGACGCTCGCGTCTTGGCCTGAGAACCCCAGTTTCATGTACCTGCAGCGGCAGTCGGAATGGTCGCCGGCGACGATAGGGACGGGGAGCTCGCCGCGGTTCGACGTGTACGGCAACGACTTCGGGTGGGGGAGGCCGGTGGGCGTGCGGAGCGGCGCGGGGAACAAGAAGGACGGGAAGGCGACGGTGTACGAGGGGCGCGACGGCGGCGGGAGCATGGCGCTGGAGGTGTGCCTGGCTCCGGCGGCGGCGGCCAGGCTGGTGGCCGACAAGGAGTTCATGGACGCGGTGGGCTCGGCGTGAGGTCCAGGATGAGGCGGGCGGCAGGAGAGGGCCCATGGTCCATGGACATGCATGTCGTGTCAGTTGGGCCGTCTTGGTGTGCATGTCAACGTCGGGTGTATCGAATGTTCAGTTGGGCCTCCATGGGCTGCATATATGTCCACGAGCGAAGATTCGGTGTGATCTGCATTCCTATCTCGTGCCAATATTACAAATTTACAAAGAAGAAGTCCAATTTACCTCCCTTAACTATTGCAGAAGTTTATTTTTCCTCCCTCAACTCATTTGTGGCCGTTCGATGCAAGATTGGACGGCCAGATCTCATCCATTTAACACAGAGGGAGGAAAAGTGAACTTTTCCAATAGTTGAGGGAGACAATGTGAACTTCTTCCAATTTACAATGTTACTTTTTCTCTTGTTTTGTTCCGGTGAATCCAGTGTATATTTGTACTTTATTTTCCTTCTACCTATCAATGAAATGAAGGCACGTCTCCTGCCTTTTTTTCAAAACAAACAAACTAACTTTTTTTTTTTTAGTAAAAGGGCAGGAGCACTGCCATAACAAAAACAAACAAACAAACTGGACACAGGTAATGAATAAAACAGCAAAGTCATTTTATTGTGGAGCATTTCGTCTATCAGCAAGTAGGATTGAAGCGACCTATCTGACCAGTCGCGCATGCCCAATGTTCAACTTGTTTACAGAGCTCAAATTCTTCAAAAATTAATGAAGAAGATGCGACACAAGTTGACAAAAACAAATGGTTTACAACTTGATTCAAAGTGAACCTAGAACTTGAGCTCCATTCATCTATGCGTACGGAGTCTTAGCGGTCGTGAGTCATAATAGCTTATTTAAATGTCTCGCAAGTGACACGATAAATTGAGGGGTAAGCTAGAGGGGTTGTTGAGAACTTGGGATGCTTAACGTGAAACTTTAAATGAACTCTTTATAATACTATTCACTGCATATTTTACCTATTTTTCTAAAATTTCTTCACGTTTTACACTATACTCTAAAAAAATTCCCTCCAACAGACATTCTATCCCTGCACACTTTAATTTTACAGCTTCTGTTGCGAATGCTCTAAGGCATCTCTAGTGATGTCAATTCACATTTTAATTATGTGGAGTGAAAGGGAAGCGTTGGTCTAGCTCTTAACTAAGAGACAGTCTATATATAGTGGATTATAATGTGCATGCATACTACTCCCCGCATCATTGGTGATGTTGTCTACTTTTTAAGAGTTGGTCTAGCTCTTAACTATATAAGAGTTGGTCTAGCTCTTAACTAAGAGACAATCTATATAGTCTATATATAGTATTACATATAGACACAAATTAATGTTAGAGATAATATTATAGCTAGCATCATTGGCGAGGTTGTATACTTTTTATGTATAAATAACATGTCAATTTTTTATAGCTATCATCATTGAAGATGCTTTTTAAATAGATGACAACTTTTGTGTACAGTGAAGTCAAATCTCCACTGAGGAGAAAAAATATGTAGCAACGGATTGACCGTAGTTCGTTCGAAAATTTTAACCAAGATGTGAAAGATGGCCCAAAAAATTCCTTTACCGTTTTCAGATAGGGATCATGCATAGCTACGCATCTGCCGATACCTTGGTGAATCCATGCTTACTCCACAGATAGCGAGCATTTGTTACGTCCACTTGAAACACATGGCTTTTATTGAAAAATGTCCAACATTTGTAGAGGCCAAAGTAATCATGTATTCTAATTGGGGATCAAAGTGTGCATTCAGTTAGATATATAGATTGCAAATTAAGTCAAATTAATTGAGTTGCAGGGTCGTTTCTCTATAGATAATGAAACATTTACGTGTGTATGCGGCATATCGGTTCGAACACGCCAAATTATTATTTCTACGTTGACTACTGCGTAACTTGATTCTCCTATAGGAAATAGTCTAATCTCATGCAACTTGTCTCATCCACTCGCTGTCCATTTTCTTTCCCTTTTTCTTTTTTTGTGTGTTGTCTCTATATCCCTAGTCACAGTGATGCTGGCTTCAAATGTTGTATAATCAAGACCAAACCTAATGGAACGTGCAAGGTAAAGAAAGAAAATGACAAATGCTTTGCATTACTGCATAATCACTGTTCACTGAGCTTTATTTTTCGCATCTTTTACTCGCTTCGCTCGCAAGTAATTATGTTTTACATATGAACACGGATTTAAAATGCTATTTTGATCGCTAACTTCTGCTGCAATATATTACTACCTCCGGTCATAAAAAAACAAGTCGCTGTTGATTTTTGAACACGTCTTTTACTGTTCGTCTTATTCAAAAATTTAGTGCAAACATGCGTAAATATAAACCATGCTTAAAGTAACTTTAATGGTAAAACAAATCACAGCAAAATAAATGAAAAATTACATATTTTTTTAATAAGACGAATGGTCAAAGGCGTAATCAAAAGTCAACAGAGACTTGTTTTTATGACCGGAGGGAGTATTATATTTAAGTAGAGCTAAATGAGACCACAACATTAATTCTAAAATACTATAAATTCTCAAATTAATTGAAGAGAAAAGAAAAGATCTACACCGTCCATTATAGTGAAAGCAAATTGTGATGGTTTTGATTAAAAGAAGAGTTCATATCAACTACAATAAACAAGTAATAAAATATGAGTCATGTCAACTATTAGAAAACGAGTCCATATCAACTATAAGAAGAAAACATGAATTCGAAATAGAAAACTATATCCACGCAAATGCGCGGGGCACTATATATGTTTTTTTTGTCCCACTAAAATTGTTGTATCATGAACATGCATGTTTTGAGATATATAAATCTACACCTATGATTCTTTTTATATATTTATTCTATAAAACTATTTACAACTAAAGTTTTAAACTTTGATCTGTAGGTATCCATGATAATTTTTTGTTACTCGAGAAGTGTACTGTTTACTGTATGTGTTGTCGATTTATGAATAAATCTACCTGTGAGAACTCTCACCAAATTTGCTAGTGTAATTCCTACGGAGATGTAAGCATCACCTCATAATTAGTAGATGCGATATTACCTCTAAGACGGGACTCACAATCGTCCTCTAAGGCTTAAAATTAAGTCTCTCTCTATTGTAATTAGAAGCAATATTGCATCTACACTTGGATCTGCTAGACCCACTGGTCATTGGCAATCGTTAATACATTATTTAGTTGGCAGAGGTTGTCTCTAAGTCATTTCTAAGGTGTGCATTATAGTCTTGACCGCCTTCGAAGCATCCACACACCAACTATTTTATCCTCACTCCATTGGTTCATTTCACTATTCCCTGCTCTACTTATTCTTTCTTCTAAAAAACACGACATATTTAAAAAAAATTATTACCGGATACTCTATCTGAAGTTTTAAAAATATGTACCATTTTTGCTAATCACCATACGACTGGTTTTTAAAAAGTTTGAGTCGGTTTTGTCACATACCTAGATAAATCTGTTGGATCTTTTATGTGCTTTACAGAGATGTATGATCTATGGTTCAAAAAATCAACTCAAAGTTAAATAACTACTTGATGTCAAACCAGTCCGTACTTACCACAAATGTTCAGCAATTTTAGAATTGTGTGTACTCTCCGGTTTTTTTAGTTGTTTTTCGAACTTCTAATGACATTTCTCACCGGGATACGTACCCATAGACATGGGCTAGAAAGAAAAAAACCAAAATTATGTCAGGCCAGGCAAAGGTGTACGTATGATCCAGACCGTTGATTTCAAATCTGATGGTGAGCACGCGCACCAACCACTGACTGGTAAGTATGTGAACTGTGCGGGCATGTTAATCGCCTCCAAATTTTCGAAGAGCTCTTTCCCTTCCTCCTCGCGCGAGATCTTTCAGGAAGGAAACGGCGCCCGCGCGCCATGGGCACGGGCGAGGAGGCGGCGCCGTGGGGGCGCATGGACGGCGACTGCCTCGTCGAGATCTTCCGCCGCCTCCCGCTCGACGACGTGTTGGCGGCCGCGCCGCTGGTGTGCCGGTCGTGGCGCCGCGCCGCGCGCGACCCGTCCCTGTGGCGCGCCCTCGACCTCCGCCGCGGCGGCGCGCCCCGCTTCATGCCCTGGTCCCCGCTCGCGTCCGCCTCCGCCGCGGGCCACGGCATCCGCCGCTTCTCCTTCGCCGGCTTCCTCAGCCTCTGCGTCGCGCGCGCCCGGGGCTCCGCCGTCGAGGTCGCCATCCCGCCGCTCCTCGCCGCCGCCGCCGCGCCGGCGCCCGAGCTGGACCTCGTCTCCCTCAGGTACGTACTTCACTGTTCAGTGCTCGTGTCAGCCATCTCGCGTTGTTACGTCGATTTGATGCTCAGGTCTCCGATGCTGAGGAAGGTGGCGCTCCCGGAGCTGGCCGCTGGCGACGAGGCGCGGCTGCCGGAGCTCGTCTCACGGTGGCCGCGTCTCGAGCACCTCGAACTGGAGCACAAGCCGTCCTCGTTCATCTGCACGGCGTTGCAGATCGGCGCGAGCTGCCCCGGCTTCACGAGCCTCAAGATGGCCGGCGCCATCAAGGTGGAGGACGCCATGGCCATCGCAACCTCTTTCCCGCGGCTCAAGCTCATATGCCTGGACAACTCCTACCTTCCCAAGCAGGAGCTTCTGGTGATCATCAATGGCTGCCCGGAGCTGGAGGTGCTGCAGGCCAGGCGTTGCGTGGGGTTCGACGAGGAGGACGAGGAGGTACTGAGGAAGGCCGCCATGATCGAGGCTTTCGAGGTTGGACGGTCGAGATTGGTCGATAAGTTTGACCACGATGATGCGGACGGTGATGGAGAGGGGCCTGGCTCATCCTACGTGGATGTCATGTGATCTTGTGAGCCTGTCGCTTAGTTGGTGTGTGGACTGTGGAGTGGCTCTAGTAGTGGGCGATGCTGAATCAGAATTGCTGGCGATGTTCACATTTCTTGGATGAGAGGCCGTTTACTGTAACTTCACCAAAAGCAATTCAATTCATGTTTCGATGCAGTGGGGTGCTATTTTCAGAAACTTCAGAGAGGCTCTCAACCGCCTTTTTTAAAAAAACAAATAAACAAACAAACTAGACACAGGTAATAAATAAAACAGCAAAGTCATTTTATTATGGAACATTTCGTCTATCAGCAAGGAGGATTGAAGCGACCTATCTGACCAGTCGCGCATGCCCAATGTTCAACTTGTTTACAGAGCTCAAATTCTTCAAAAATTAATGAAGAAGATGCGACACAAGTTGACAAAAACAAATGGTTTACAACTTGATTCAAAGTGAACCTAGAACTTAAGCTCCATTCATCTATGCGTACGGAGTCTAAGCGGTCGTGAGTCATAATAGCTTACTAAATGTCTCGCAAGTGACATGATAAATTGAGGGGTAGGATAGAGCGGTTGCTGGGAACTTGGGATGCTTAACGTGAAACTTTAAATGAACACTTTATAATACTATTCACTGTATTTTTTTTAGACAAAGGAAGCTTTACTAATCTCAGACAATTACATCAAGGAGATACAATCAATCCAAGACCACAACCGGCCTCTGCATAGCTAGGATGCACACAGCCAAAAAGAAAAAAAGAAAAACGACAAGACGAAAACAATCATGTCGCAGCAAGCTACAATACACAACTAAATCTTCAGAACCGAGCACCACCATAACAACACTTAGACTACGATGAAGGCTCTCCAAAAGCAACGCCTCTAAGAAAGGAACGACACTAAACATGCCGTCGTTGCCATGGTCCAAGCAGTAAAGATCATACCATAGGTTTTCACCCTATAGAGCAAATTCATTGAACTCCAGACAATGTCTTCAACAAAGGAGCGACAACGATGCCGCCATTGCTAGGTACAACCAGCTAAGGTCAGACCTAGAGATTTCTCCCCGGAGTCAACGAACCGGTACCCAAAAGCACCGCCAAACCGAAGTCCCCAATGTTGCCTCCCCCTACAAACCAAGCCAGCGCCGCCATAACGCCTAGTCTTAACCAACTGCAAACGGCCACAAACTTGTTGACAATCATACCTTTTTCAGATAAGCACCCCACAGCAACAGAGACGCGAGATAGCCAAAGGACACACGTCTTGAATCCGTAGGAACCATCTGAAGGCGAGACGAGTCGCCCAAATAAGCGAAGCCGAGAGTCGATGTCAAGATGACTTCTGCCACCGGGCCAACAGGACGACCACTGGAAAAGATGAAGATGTTGTTGCGAGAAATAATTGCACAGAAGCCACCGCCGTCAGATCGACGCGGACCTGGAGAGGAGCCGCCTTGCTGCTCCATCCCGATGGAGAGACGCCGGCGGATAGCGCCATGAAAGCCCGGCGGCAGCCACGGGAACGGCGGGCCGAAATCACCGCCGCCGCCACCGGGAGGGGCCGAGCTCGAGGGCGCTACAGTGAAGAAGCCGAGGTGGACGCAGGCGGGAGGAGAAGGAGGCGCTCGACAAGGCGGCGCCGACGGCTAGTGAGGCGCTCGAGGTGGAGTCGCTCGGGCCGGCGAGGTGGAGGAGGCGACTAATAAGGAGGCGGCTAGGGAGGAGGCAGCGAGGTGGAGGCGGCGGCTAAGGAGGTTCTCGGGGCGGCGGCGGCGGGGCGGCGGCGGCTAGGCGCCCGGGGCGGACACCTAGAAGGGAGTGGACACCTCACTGCCTGGCCCTCTACTATTCACTGCATACTTTACCTATTTCTCTAAAATTTCTTCATGTTTTGCACTATACTCTAAAAAAAATTCCCTCCAACAGACATTCTATCCTTGCACACTTTAATTTTACAGCTTCTGTTGCGAATGCTCTAAGGCATCTCTAGTGATGTCAATTCACATTTTTATTATGTGAAGAAGAGTGAAAGGGAATAGTTGGTCTAGCTCTTACCTAAGAAACGTCTATATATAGTGGATTATAATGTGCATGCACGCTATTACATATAGACAAAAATTAATGTTAGAGACAATATAATACCTAGCATCATTGGTGAGGTTGTCTACTTTTTATGTATAAATAACATGTCAATTTTTTATAACTATCATCGTTGAAGATGCTTTTTAAATAGATGACAAATTTTTTGTACAGTGAAGTACGTCTAATCTCCACTGAGGAGAAAAAATATGTAGCAACAGATTGACCGTAGTTCGTCCCAAAATTTTAACCAAGATGTGAAAGATGGCCCAAAAAGTTCCTTTGCCGTTTTCAGACAGGGATCATGCATAGCTACGCATATGCCGATACCTCAGTGAATCCATGCTTAGAGCATCCACATCTGCTACTCTATCCCCACCCTCTATTTCACTATTAGAGGGTCCCTCTATCCTTCCCTCTAAATTTCCTTCAGACTTTACACTACACTCTAAAAGATTCCTTTCTGACATCAGACACTCTATCCAGAGCTACAGTATTATAGAGTACCTGCTACGGATGCTCTTACTCCACAGATAGCGAGCATTAGTTACCTCCACTTAAAACACATGGCTTTTATTGAAAAATGTCCAAAATTTGTAGAGGTCAAAGTAATCATGTATTCTAATCGGGGATCAAAGTGTGCATTCAGTTAGATATATATATATATATATATAGAATGTAAATTAAAGTCAAATTAACTGAGTTGCAGGGTCGTTTCTCTATAGATAATGAAACATTACCGGCATATCGGTTCGAACACGCCAAATTATTATTTCTACGTTGACTACTACGTAACTTGATTCTGCGATAGGAAATAGTCTAACCTCTCACGCAACGTGTCTCATCCACTCGCTGTCCATTTTCTTTCCCTTTTTTTTTTTTGTGTTGTCTCTATATCCCTAGTCACAGTGACGCTGGCTTCAAATGTTGTATAATCAAGACCAACCTAATTGAACGTGCAAGGTAAAGAAAGAAAATGACAAATGCTTAGCATTAGTGCACAATCACTGTTCACTGTGCTTTATTTTTCGCATCTTTTACTCGCTTCGATCGCAAGTAATTATGTTTTATATATAAACACGGATTAAATTGCTATTTTGATCGCTAACTTCTGCTGCAATATATTACTACCTCCGGTCATAAAAAACAAGTCACCGTTGATTTTTGGACACGTCTTTTATCATTCGTCTTATTGAAAAATTTAGTGCAAACATGCGTAAATATAAATCATGCTTAAAGTAACTTTAATGATAAAAAAATCACAATAAAATAAATGAAAAATTACATAGTTTTTTTAATAAGACGAATGGTCAAAGGCGTAATCAAAAGTCAACAGCGACTTGTTTTTATGACTGGAGGGAGCATTATATTTAAGTAGAGCTAAATGAAGCCACAACATTAATTCTAAAATACTATAAATTCTCAAATTAATTGAAGAGAAAAGAAAAGATCTACACCGTCCATTATAGTGAAAGCAGATTATGATGGCTTTGATTAAAAGAAGAGTTCATATCAACTACAATAAACAAGTAATAAAATATGAGTCATGTCAACTATTAGAAAACGAGTCCATATCAACTATAAGAAGAAAACATGAATTCGAAATAGAAAACTATATCCACGCAAATGCGCGGGGCACTATATATGTTTTTTTTGTCCCACTAAAATTGTTGTATCATGAACATGCATGTTTTGAGATATATAAATCTACACCTATGATTCTTTTTATATATTTAATCTATAAAACTATTTACAACTAAAGTTTTTAAACTTTGATTTGTAGGTATCCACGATAATTTTTGTTACTCGAGAAGTGTACTGTTGACTGTATGTGTTGTCGATTTATGAATAAATCTACCTGTGAGAAGTCTCACCAAATTTGCTAGTGTAATTCCTACGGAGATGTAAGCATCACCTCATAATTAGTAGATGCGATATTACCTCTAAGACGGGACTCACAATCGTCCTCTAAGGCTTAAAATTAAGTCTCTCTCTATTGTAATTAGAAGCAATATTGCATCTACACTTGGATCTGCTAGACCCACTGGTCATTGGCAATCGTTAATACATTATTTAGTTAGCAGAGGTTGTCTCTGAATCATTTCTAAAGTGTGCATAATAGTCTGACTGCCTTTGAACAAAAAGGAGCATCCACACGCCAACTATTTTATCCTCACTCCATTGGTTCATTTCACTATTCCCTGCTCTACTTATTCTTTCTTCTAAAAAACACGACATATTTAAAAAAAATTATTACCGGATACTCTATCTGAAGTTTTAAAAATATGTACCATTTTTGCTAATCACCATACGACTGGTTTTTAAAAAGTTTGAGTCGGTTTTGTCACATACCTAGATAAATCTGTTGGATCTTTTATGTGCTTTACAGAGATGTATGATCTATGGTTCAAAAAATCAACTCAAAGTTAAATAACTACTTGATGTCAAACCGGTCCATACTTACCACAAATGTTTAGCAAGTTTAGAATTGTGTGTACTCTCAGGTTTTTTTACAGTTGTTTCTCGAACTTCTAATGACATTTTTCACCGGGATACGTATGATCCAGACCGTTTATTTCAAATCTGACGGTGAGGACGCGCACCAACCACTGACTGTGGTCTGTGCGGGCATGTGAACTGTGATGGCTGCCTGGTTAATCGCCTCCAAAATTTGAGAAGAGCTCTCTCCCTTCCTCCTCGCGCGAGATCTTTGCAGGAAGGAGACGGCGCCCGCGCGCCATGGGCACGGGCGAGGAGGCGGCGCCGTGGGGGCGCATGGACGGCGACTGCCTCGTCGAGATCTTCCGCCGCCTCCCGCTCGACGACGTGTTGGCGGCCGCGCCGCTGGTGTGCCGGTCGTGGCGCCGCGCGGCGCGCGACCCGTCCCTGTGGCGCGCCCTCGACCTCCGCCGCGGCGGCGCGCCCCGCTTCATGCCCTGGTCCCCGCTCGCGTCCGCCTCCGCCGCGCGCTACGGCATCCGCCGCTTCTCCTTCGCCGGCTTCCTCAGCCTCTGCGTCGCGCGCGCCCGGGGCTCCGCCGTCGAGGTCGCCATCCCGCCGCTCCTCGCCGCCGCCGCCGCGCCGGCGCCCGAGCTGGACCTCGTCTCCCTCAGGTACGTACTTCACTGTTCAGTGCTCGTGTCAGCCATCTCGCGTTGTTACGTCGATTTGATGCTCAGGTCTCCGATGCTGAGGAAGGTGGCGCTCCCGGAGCTGGCCGCCGGCGACGAGGCGCGGCTGCCGGAGCTCGTCTCACGGTGGCCGCGTCTCGAGCACCTCGAACTGGAGCACAAGCCGTCGTCGTTCATCTCTACGGCGTTGCAGATCGGCGCGAGCTGCCCCGGCTTCACGAGCCTCAAGATGGCCGGCGCCATCAAGGCGGAGGACGCCATGGCCATCGCGACCTCTCTCCCGCGGCTCAAGCTCCTATGCCTGGACAACTCGTACCTGCCCAAGCAGGAGCTTCTGGTGATCATCAATGGCTGCCCTGAGCTGGAGGTGCTGCAGGCCAGGCGCTGCGTGGGGTTCGACGAGGAGGACGAGGAGGTGCTGAGGAAGGCCGCCATGATCGAGGCTTTCGAGGTTGGACGGTCGAGATTGGTCGATAAGTTTGACCACGATGATGCGGACGGTGATGGAGAGGGGCCTGGCTCATCCTACGTGGATGTCATGTGATCTTGTGAGCCTGTCGCTTAGTTGGTGTGTGGAGTGGCTCTAGTGGGCGAGGCTGAATCATAATTGCTGGCGATGTTCACATTTCTTGGATGAGAGGCCGTTTACTGTAACTTCACCAAAAGCAATTCAATTCATGTTTCGATGCAGTGGGGTGCTATTTTCAGAAACTTCAGAGAGGCTCTCAACCGAATACTACTCCCTCCGTCCCAAATTATAGTTCGTTTGACTTTTTTAACACCAAGTTTGACCGGCTCGTCTTATTCAAAAAATTTCGGAATTATTATTTATTTTTACTATGATTTCGTTTAGCATATAATATACTTTAAGTATGAGTTAATTTCAGTGAGCCTGGGCATAGGTGTAATTGACGCTCTGAGCTGAACATTGGCTCTTAAGAGTTTGTGAATATTTTTTTTTGTTATTTGCCTATTTTTGACCGTCATCGCCCGAGGTATGGGCTAATTTTTCTATGCAATTGCACGGGGCTCAATAGCTTAGCGGCCGGTGAAAATATTACAAATTATTCAGTGCAAATATTACAAATTAGTCATACGAAATAAAGTTATGAAATATAATATTCTAATCGGTAATTACTCCATTCTCTCACAAAAATATTTTTTTTTGGATAAATGCAATAGAACTTCTCAAAAATGATATTTTTATATCTTAAAATATGTAGGTTAAATATATAATCATACATGTGAGCCATTGCCATGTGCCACCATATAAGATTATTATACCTATGAGATATTGCCATGTCACTACAATATACAAGGGTTTACAGTAAGAGAGTATCTCACAGCCGAAATGGCAAAACCACCGACAAAACTACTATACAAGGGTTTACAGTTCTATGGATTAGAATACTGGTTTCAGTTCAAGGTTTATAATATTTAAAAGACTTTTCCTAATATAATTATCAACGAAAACCAAGTAAGACAGAACGTTTAGTTTAAAAGACAGAACGTTTAGTTTAATGTAAACTTTTCTCTGGTGTTCTAGACGAGTCTCGTGTTCAGCCTGCAGGTCATCACTCGTCATGTCAATGGACAAAGAACAAGGTCGACATGTTATTATAGTTGTAAGAGTCGTGTCTATTCACTAGATAAATAGTCAGTGGTTCATTCATCGAAAAAAATCAGTGATGCAGCAGCAATCTGTATTACAAGATATCACATCTACCACACCCAAAGAGCTAATATTGTTGTCCGATTACATATTGGCTGTGAAAAAAAAACTTGGGTTGGTAAATTGGCACGCACTAAGCATCACTACAAAGGATATTGGATTCATTCATCCAATGTCATGGCCATCGCCAGCGATGCATGTTTTCTGTGAAAACCTACGAGTTTCAATGTCCTTGATGGCGCGCCGCAGCAATTCCATGCCATCCCCTGGAAATATATATTGATGATGGATTGCCTTCGCAGCACAAGTTGATGTGGATTTGCTTGTGCATCACCATTCGTAAATAGCAAGTTTACCATTATACGACGGGACAAAACTTCAGTGCTTCTCACTCGTTTGCAGTTGGTCTCTTCTCCAACAATGATGATAAGAAAGCGGAGCATAATTTTGTGAGAGGAGGAAGAACATGAGATGATCCACTGAATATAGTTTCCCAAGGTCTGTCTGATGGGATGAACGGAATATCTGTAACTTCTTTCTTCGATTTTAATTTTGTAAGTTCTCCATAAATAGAAGAGTAACCAATTGGTGCTGAAACAACAGAAAAGAGCTTTAGTACATTTTCTACAGGTCAGCAAGAGATGTGTTCCATATAAATATTTCAACTAGCAGATAAGGATGCTAAGAGTGGATGAACACAATGAACAACAAAACAACACATCAAACTCACCATGTTCCTCAGCTTCAATCTTTTTGGGTGTGCTCTTCGTAATTTGCAGCTCTTTATTTCGGGGATCAAATATAGCATATTCATGCGAACCATTTACATAAACTAGCAATGATGCCTCTCCATCTCTTGTGTCCTTGGTGTTTGCATCAGAAGATGACACGCCCTTCACAAAAGCAATACTACCTCCCTTTGCCTGAAGAAACGTGACATCAATCAAAGGTATACAAAAAAGAGCCCATAATCTGTGATCCATTACTTTCAAAACAGATAGGCACCAGCTGAGAAGAAACCAAATAGAAGTTTCTTATCAGTACTGAAGCGATAAGAACCTAACAAACCCTCTGCTACCAATACTAATAGAAACTTGGAAATTCTTAAATGACGGAACAAAGCTCACTTCAGCAAAGTATATATTGCACTCCAAGTACCAGTTGAAGCATACCTTTTTTACTGACCAGGAGGAAACAGGGCTCGCATTTCCCGCATCGAAAAGTAGTATCACCCCGTCTTGCTCTGTCACTCCACTGTTAGGACTGCTTAGAAGAGCCAGAATTGCAAATTCACTCCTACTTGATGAACAACATGCAGCTGTCAAAAGTACATACCCAAACATGAGTTGGATGAAATGTGCTACTTCCTATTTAATGACATGAACCAGCAGTGATTTCAGTTTTGTCAACCCCAGTAGCCTTGCTACATAATGTTTTCAGTTTTGTCAGCCCAAGTAGCCTTGCTACATATTGAAGCATTAGCACAAGGGAATGAATGATCTAGAGGTAAGTAAGTTTGCTGCTTTACTTCATACAATGAAAGTGTGCACGCAGTCGAACCAAGATGCATAGTCAGACACAAAGAAAAGGTAAAGCATGCACTCCATGCTACTTTGAGAAATAAATTTTGGTGCCACAGTTGTGTACCTTCTGCGAAAAGGCTGTAAGACCATTGCATGGAAAGATTTGGAATATTCCATACAGCAACCTGTGGCCTTGAATTCTGAGATATAGACATCAAAAACGCTGATGTGCCAATAAAACTAAGTTTTGTAACTGGCTGTAAATTCAAAAGGACAAGAGTCAACCATAGCATTCCAAGAAAAATGGTAAAAGTACAAGTTCAGGAGATAATAAATACCGATTGTGCTTCAGCAATTACGCCCACAAGCACATTATTATCTGGATCCCACAATGTGATGGCACACTCCGCTGCAACAGCAAGGACAGATCCATCGGCTGAGAAAGCTGCAGCTGTCATAGGCTTTTTCCTGCAATTTTCAAGTATTCAGAATGTCATTAGCACTAGTTACTAACAAATAACAAATAAAATGAAGGCAGTCTACATGAAAACAGTAACCATAAATGCCTATTACTATTTTTCACTGGCAAGTAACGTATTTTTCTTAGAAGATAATTCAAAGTTAACTCACTTGTATGAGCCAACTGATTGGCATCTCCAACTAGATTGATTGTTTTCATCAATTGGTTGTAAAGACGAACATTGAACCCAAACCTACAAATCAAAAGAGTAACATTTAGAAAACAAAGAAACAAGGCATAATCTCAAAAGCTAATACACATGCACTGATGCACACCTTGAAGTTGCCACCAAAAGAAGCGCTCACGGCCATGTTTTTGCCTGGGCGGAAAGCAACAGCAGAAATCCCAGCATCACTGTATGAAATATTAATCATGGGTCAAAAAATAATTCGAGTAAACATTGATAACTGGCGTAATAAACATGTACTGACCTGTGAGGCTCATAAATTACAGTGGACAAAAGATATTGTCCAGAGCGAGACCCATGATTCCAGAATTTCAGAGTAACAAGGCCACCTAATTCTTCCTCTGGAAGCTTGATTTCCACAGTGCACATAAATTTGCCACCGATGGACAATGAAACTAAAGAAATGTACATCTGTGGTAACAAGTAAAGAACCATCTAAATTAGGGTCAATTCAGAATACCATACTAACAGTGACAAAATGTTCAGAAACACAAATAAATTATGCCACAGAAACCCAACAAAAAAAATCCAGATAGTAAATATAACATTGCAAGTACATAGAGTTGTCAACAATATTTAGCATAAAACTAAGCAATATAAGATGAAGCAACCAATTTGTCAATTTGAAATGTTTAACGCGTATTTAAGAGATAACAGAAACATAGAAAAATGTATAATTAAGAAAGAAAAGATTGTACGGAAGAAATAGAAGAGATTGAAATCATTAGTATCAAAGCGAAAAAGAAGCACTGTATCTCACTGTGATATCATCAACAGGCTGGAAATTCCTCTCACACACTTGCACCTGAACAGGTTAACAATATTGAAATCAATCTTAGCAAACCGTTCAGCATGACAGAACAACTATCAAATAAATAAAACATAACAAATGCCTTTCTAGGGCAATTGGCTTACCTCTGAAACCTCAGTGTTCTCAAATAAATTGTAGAACTGTATGCAATAATCTTCTGTTGGGATGGCGACAAGCCTGTTAATGTAATCAAATCCATACACATCTCGATAACATCCACAAAGATCTGGGGCAGTAATAGGTAGCTGAAGAGATAAACATAGAAAAGATAACCATAAACATATAATATAACCAACAGAAGATGGGAACAGCAAATCAGCAATACTATTTTGCTGGCAAAAATTTTAAAATGACAGAACTTGTGGCTTTTTAAGTTACAGACCTTGATTCCAGCTATTGATTTCATGACTTCCATATTAGGCATTTTTAAAAGATAAACTTGGTTGTTTGCACAGCACACCTGAAATATAAAATTGCCAATAAGAGTATAAGGCCAGCCATAAATCACACACAATGGGTCACACAGACAGACAAATATAACAGGACATACCAAAATAAAATGTAGATTGACACACGGTCATGAGTAATTAACAAGTAAAATAGAAAGCATGCTATCAACTTCGATTTATAAATCCTCAGCCTAAGTTACATAGAAAATACACTTCACCTTTACACAACAAAGAGAAAGCAGGACCATTCTACTTTACCCATTCAAGTGTAACCACATCACTTAAACAGTTAAACTAGTTCTTGACTTGAAGTTACCAGCCTTTTTTATGAATAGTATTTAAAATAAGTAAATATCCCTGCCAAAAATGGCATAGGTAGCTCAAAGCTTCAGACATCTAAAAAGAACTACATCCATAGGTTGTATTGTAGTGACAGGAACCAACTCATACACACAAAAAACTTTTGCATTTCTATTTTATCTCCCTAAGTTTACTTGTATTGACTAGACATCCACCAAACAAGCTTATTTACACAATCTTGTCCCATGTCTGTGCAACAAAGGAAAGGAAGGGAATATCATATTGAGACTATCAACACCATCAATGTAGGAGAAAAATGTAATGTCGATTAATAACTAAATCATAGCTACAGGTATAACACTTTTATTCGTTACTAATTTCATGCTGAAGCAATATAAGAGACAATGGATTTAACATGTCTAACTATAGCATAAAAAAACTAGCAATGAGATGATAAATAAAGGATCATACAGCATGACCACATAATGAACCAGTTGATGTGCTTTCATTCTATATGCAATCACCTACTGGCCGGGACATCTGGTGATCTTATCTTCCTAACTGTTAATTTGCTCCTAACCAGTGAATGGAAAACAACTTTTAAGTATGGATAATGTGATACAGACATTAAAAAGAAAGAAGGTAATTTCCATTCACACAGGCAATATAAATAATTTAAACATGCTAGAATATAAGATTCAAAGAAGTTCGTAAATCAACAAATAACTTTATCTACGAGCAATAGGTGTTGAATCATTTCTAAAATACTTTGTTAGTGCAGGAATTAGAAGAAGGAATACTTACACAGGAAATGGAAGAGTCTGAAGAATCTACAAAGAACGAAAGAGGAGATCCTAGACGTGGTTTATACCTTCTCTTTCCAGTGTCAAGTTGCCATACAACAATAACCCCCTCCATACCACCTACAAAAGAGGAAATATGTCACTACCAATTATTTCCTTGACAGTAAGATCAGAATAGATAAAGAGAAATTAAGTATAAAAGACGATGAAGATGATAAAAGGTAAAGGCATCAGTAAGCAAAACCTGAGAACAAGTAAGCTCCATCAGAAGAAAATCTGAGAAAATTCACTTTGCTAGAGTGCCAATGCCATGTTGTGCAAGTATCCGCGTCATCCGCACCCCTTACACCATCCCTTTCTTTATCTACTTTTAACTTTGCACCACATGCTCCAGAAAATTTTGCATTTCCAAAACCTCTCCAAATTAATATCCTCCCCATTACATCACCAGCAGCCACAATTCTCTCGCTTGGATGGAAGGCCAGAGTGCCCAAGTTTTTTGTGTGACCAAGCTTTATCTTCCTAATCTTATCAGGCTTGAAATCTTTCACTGGTATGCTCCATATATAGATCTTTCTCTTATTTGCAATGCCCAAAAATTCTCCAGAACAACTTGCGACAATCTTTTCAGGTTTACGAGTCTGTTTAAATCCAAGCAAACAGTTCAAGGGTGAAGTTTTACTAATTGCAAATCATCGACAGCCAAATGGCTTCAATTTGAATAGGGAAATTTTTTTCCCAAATTGCATAAAATGGATCATAACTTGCATATGCGCATTGGCTCCAACTTCTAGGAAAACAACATCAACAAATATTTAAAATATGGAACATATAATCATGGGAAAGAGTGGCCGGACAATTGTCTGGGGACTGGAGCAAGAGGGTATGTATGGCTAAAAGATCTCACCTCAGCCAAAAGACTACCGACTTGGCGCCCTTTCGTTAAGTCATAAATCCGCATCTGTCCACGCAATGCTTTTTTCTCATTAGCTGGCTTGCTAGTATCTTCCACAGAAACAAACGCAAAAGGAGTATACACCACAGCTCCTCTTGATGTTCTGCTTATGTTAGGAATTGCCTGAGCTCGGACAGAATCAAAACGGAAACATGTAACATTAGCCCAATCATATGCAGCTCAGCATAAAACATGAGAAGCAACAACATTTAGGAGAGGCTCACCATGGAGTGGACGGGGAGGCCGACCAGGACCTTCCTGACCACCTCCGCCAGGGCAAAGTCCCAGAAGATGAGCATCCCATCAAGCCCAGCCGTCCAGCAAAAATTGGCTAGCTTCGTCGCCGCAGCCACACTGGCCGGCGGCGGCGCGACCACGACGCCGGTGACGTCCCCCTCGTGGCCCTCCAGCTCCGACACCTGCAACCCAATCGACGCACCAATCAAAACCCGCCCATCTCACGGGGACCGCCAAGCGAAACCCAAGCACGCGAAGCGCACCGGTGGCTTACCAGCATGGCGGTGGAGGTGCTGAAGACGGAGACCGTGCGGCCGGAGCAGACGAGCAGGAGGCGGCCGTCGGCGGAGAAGGCCGGCGGCGCGGACACGTAGCTCTGGCCGCCTGTGATCATGGCGGCGGCGAGGAGGTTTAGCTAGGGCTTTGTGATGGAATGGGAAATGCTGGGGAGGCGAGACGAGGAGGGCGACCAGACGGCGGCAGAGAAGACGGAGCAGCGAGTAGGGTTTTGGGAAGGCGCAAGGCAAAAGACGTTGGTTGCCGGTTTGCCACTTTCCAGGTCGTGGCCTGCTTCCGATTTTGGGCTTTCGAGGGGGTAGCTTAATGGGCCGGCCTTCTTTAGTATCTTCAATTGGACTGGCCTCCTTTTGTACGTGCAAGTGGGCCGTCCGGTATAGCGTGGCTACTGGCTATCATCAGGTTATTGTATGCATGTAAGCACTCCCAAAAAATCTAAAAAAGGTAAAAAGATAAAAATGAAAAGCAGAATATAGGGATATATAGGAGTACCTTGCAAAAAGCATGTATTTACAGAAGAAATATTCAAGTGTTCACAACAATCTGCCAATACATAATGGAAGTGATACACGAAAATTCCTGCATCGCTTATGGTATTTACCTATCTTAATCCTTTGGGAGTCGGCTATGTTGGCCCTCAAGAAGAAGAATGCTCACCAGAGAGAATTGTCCTTAGGACAGGGTGAGCATAAAACTATCCTTGGGGCAAGCAGTAAGGTGATTGGTTGTGGAGCCGCCATTTAAATTCAAATCCTCAAAGGGACAATTATATTCACGGCCTCATTCTTAGGGTGTATTATAGCAGTGTAACCAAATCGTTGAATCCCTGCAGTAATCCTTAAAAAAAGGCAATGCTCGCAGGAGTTAAGCAGTGATGAATGACTCTCCAAAGTCCTGCCTCAACAAAATGGAATGCTCCTGTGTAAGAGCATCCCCAGGAGACCCTCCAAATGAGCCCCTACTCCAAATTTTTTTGAATTGAAGAGGGAGGGAAGAAGCAGGCTAGAGAGGCAAAAATGCACTGGGCGGGAAAATTCGTGTTACTGTAGCAATGGGGGGTGTTGATGGGGGGTCTCTTGGGGATGCTCTAAGGGTGTACTTAAGCGAAAGTTAGGCAATGGTAACCCAGCATCACCTGCTTATGTAATTCATTTTACCTTTCTAATAAGCTGGGTATCCATAGCTTGGAGCTTCATCTGGAAGTCAACAGAGAAGAATCAGGTTCACATACCAACATTACCTAACTTCTCAGATAAGTTTTGTAGAACCTGCTGTTCACTAGCCTATGCTTCATGACTACATCAATGGCATGCAGTACATGAAATTCCACATGACAATTCCAAATTTCAATCAGGGTTTAAGCAGCCAAGAAGAGCCTGATTCAGGCAACAGCCCTAAATTCTCATGATCTCATATGTGCACTTATGTTCTGTCATACCTCTACTAATAAAACATGCGTCAAATCACTAGAAGACAATGTGCAAGCCTTATTGTCTATGTCGACCCAGCTAAGCCAGGTGGTTTATGCACTCCCCTTTCTTTAATCAAGGCCCTCATCTTTTCAGCTTCATCCCACCTGCATGCCTCTGCACTGATGTTTGACAATAGCACATACTTTGATGTCTTGCGAGGTTCCAATTCAAATAACTTCTCAGCTGCAAACTGTGCTAGCTCGTGGTTCTTGTGCATACGGCATGCTCCAAGCAATGCTCCCCACACACCAGCATTTGCTTGGATCTGCATTCCCTGAACAAGTTCTAATGCTTCACTCAATCTCCCAGCTCTTCCAAGTAAATCCACCATGCAAGCATAGTGCTCAGCCACAGGCTTTAACGAGTAGTCTTTTGTCATCGAGCTGAAGAAATATAATCCTTCGTTAATCAATCCTGCGCGACTGCAAGCTGATAAGATGCCCACAAATGTGACCTCGTCGGGTCTAACATCATTGGCTTCCATTTCTTCGAATACTGAGATCGCCTCAGTTCCACGGCCATTAGAAGCATAGCCATCAATGAGTGCATTCCATGAAACAATGTCCTGACCTGCCATTTCGTCAAAGACTCTTCTTGCTTCCAAGACCCTTCCACACTTTGCATATGCAGAAATCAAGGAATTTCCAGCAAAGGGATCACAGATATGCCCACTCCTGACGAGAAGACCGTGGATTTGCATCCCAACTTGCAAAGTAGCCAAGTTCGCACATGCACTCAGACAACATGCATATGTAGCCCAGTCAGCCCTCTTTGCTTCCCTTCTCATAAGCATAAAATGTTGGAGTGCTTCAACAAATTGTCTATTCTGAACAAACCCAGAGATAATGGAATTCCATGATATTGTATCTCTCTTACTCATCGTCCTGAAAATACTTACCGCCTTGCGCATTTGACCATCCTGAGCATAGCCAGCAATCATGGTGTTCCAAGAAACCATATCCTTATTCGGCATTTGTTGGAACAACTCCATGGCCTTGTCAATCATTCCACATTGGACATATCCAGATATCATTGTATTCCAGCACACTGCATCGCGGACCTCAATTCCATCAAAAATCCGTCGGGCATCATCAACCATATTTCTCTGCAAATAGCCATGCATTAATGCAGTCTTTGCAGCAACACTGTCGAAAGGCATCTTGTCAAGCAGATTCTTTGCTTCTGGGAGCTTCCCAGCACGCACTAATCCATTTACCATTGTTGTCCATGAGATCACATTCTTGTCTGGCATCTGTGTAAATAACTCATATGCCTCCTCCATGTGCGATAGCTGTGCATACCCACCAAGCATCACATTCCAAGACACAGCATTCCGATCAGGCATTCTGTCAAATAATTCTCTCGCCTCATTTATCCTTCCTGCCTGGCAATAGCCATTGAGGAGGGTCACCCAAGAAACAACATTTGGTGAAGGGACCTTTGCAAAGAAGCTAGAGGCTGAGTCCAAATCCCCAGTACGCACAAACCCCTCCAGCATTAAGTTCCAGGACACCATGTCCTTCTCTGGCATCTCGTCAAAGAACTTCACTGCCTGAACCGTTCCCCCGTTCCGGGTGAGCCCTGCCAGCACCGAGTTCCAAGACACCATGTCCGGGGTTGGCATTTCCTGCAGCAATGTCACCGCATCATCGAACCTTCCATTCTTGGCATACCCAGAGACCATGGCATTGTAGCATGCCGTGCACTTCTCCCCAGGCATTCGGTCAAGCACATCCCTGGCTAGCTCAAGCTCTCCCGCGCGAGCGTAGCAGGACACCAGGATCGTCCAGGAAAAGTCGTCCCGGGTGGGCATTGCCTCGAACAGCTCCCGAGCATCGCCGACGCGGCCGTGGTTGGAGTAAGCGGCGATCATGGCGTTCCAGGAGATGAGGTTATGGCGGGGAATATTGTCGAACAGGCGGCGCGCTTCGTCGACGCGGCCGTGGCGCGCCAGCGCGGAAAGCATGGCGTTGTAGGAGACAGTGTTGCGCCGGGGCATCTCGTCGAACAGGCGGCGTGCCGCGGCCAGCTGGCCCGATCGCGCGAGGCGGGTGAGCTCCTGGTTGCTCCGGAACACCACGGTGGACGACGCCGCGGTGACCTTGGCCGCGGCCATGAGGCGGCGTCGTGGCGGCCGTCCGGTTGGTCGACGGTGACGGCAAGCGAGGACTGACTCACGGGCCTGGGTTTTGTGTTTGTGTGGTCAGAGACAATGGTCACTGCTTAGCGACTCCACGCGTTCAACCTGGGAAACTTGTGCTGGGTTTTTTCTTTTTCCTTTTTTACTCTACTTAATTAGCATGGATTTTTAAAACCAAAGGTAGAAACTCTACCAGTTCATTCAAAAGAGTAAAAAGGGGAAAAAACAACCCAGCACAAGACACCGGACACAAAAGTTGCTTTGTCCTCTTATCAAAAGTAAGCAGCTTATCAACACCAGATAGGAAGTTATCTCAGCGGAATAGGGAGAGGGGCGGTGGGGGAGGAGAGTGGCGTCAGGGGAGGTACCTGGAGAGGGGCAGCGGGGGACCCTGGGCTGGAGATGACCGGCATGGGAGGAGAGGGGCGGAGGTGCGGGTAAATAATTACAAGTATAGGGGTAATGTCTTTTTTCAATACCGTAAAATCTACAAAAGCCATCTAAGGCCCTGTTTGTAAGCTGCTTCTGGTAAAACCACAAAAACTAGCTTATGAGAAATGCTCAGATCATAGTACATATTAGGCTTTTGATGGCTTTTAATAACTTCTTTAAAGGGGGTTCTAAAAGCTGGCTGTTTGTTTGAGCTTCTGGCTTCTGAGACTAAAAGCTGGCTAGAAGCTCAAACAAAAAGGGCCTAAAACTTGCTCCTTAGGTCACTGTACAATTTGGGCTTTTGAGGGCTTTTGCTTTTTGGAAGGGTTTTGCAAAGACTAACTGTTTTTGTTGGGGCTTCTGAGGGCTAAAAGCTCAAACAAACAAGGTCTAAGGTCGAACACCAAGCCCAATCGACGGATCAGCAACCCTACAACACACATCAAAGCATAACAAGCAAACGAGCATGGTAGCCTGTGCATTTATGCAGATAGATTTGTGTTGGGGGCGAAGTCAGAACTAAATCATTTCCACCTAGCCGCCGCCGGGAGAAAAAAAGAGAGTTCGACACCGGCGTCGAACTGTTCGCTGTCTTCACTCCTGGTGGCTTTCGGAATACCGGCGAGCAAAGACGACAACGGATCGACGCTGGCAAATAATTAGCCATAAGATTTAGGGTCAAGAGTCTAGCAAATAAAGGTCTCATTGCGGCGACACAACGGAGGAAGATGCAGAGCTTCGGCTTGGGGCTAGGTCGGCGCAGCAGTGCTGATGGTCGACTTGGTGATTTGGATCAGAAACATGGCTTCTCTTTCGGATACCTAGTGAGGGCCAAGGTAAAGTTATCGAGTCGAGAAAGGGATGTGGTCGAAGACGGCGAACGGCTAGGTGGAACACTTGTTTTGCCATTCTTCATTTGCTAAATCTAGATGATTCCAATATGTTTCGTACGCATGAGATCTTTGTGAATTCGAGTAAGACATGTGTATTTTTCAATGGTTATTCCTTTTTCGAAGTGTTCCTTGAGTTAAGAGATTCAAGCCTTCACGACTACTACTTGATGTTAAAATACCAAATCTGCTTCCCACGACGGACGAGGATGAAGAAGTTGATGCCATGGTTTACTATCGCGCTTCCGATAGTTCGTGGAGACGGTGGGGTCAGCGAGAGAACCGAAGGTACTGGAATTTTAACAATAGACCCTTCCTACTGAAAAGATGCATTTTTCTTGTTGTGTGAGGGGCTCTATGTAAAATGGGCAATGATTTAATGATAAGTCATTTTTCTTAAAAATAACACGTCAAGCCAATCACCAGCTAATGCCGGAAACACGTCACCTACTACAACCGCCACCCCACAGGTAACGACTAAATGGCTCCCAAAACAAGATAATCTAGGTTCGAGTGTGAAAACAAGCCACAAAGATGCCTCCAAGGAGGAAGGTGTCTGTAACACCCCGGTCTTAAAACCAGACCCAGGATGCTACTAAGTCTAACATTCACTAGAAATTTTGGCAGCATAACATCTTGAAGTTGGACAACCAAGCATAATAATTACATGACATACACATTACATCACATTATATATAAAACAAATGCCACCACTTGACACTCAAAAGCTCCATGGTACCAGATGAAACATGGATTCTCAGCCAGAGCTCTTCACACCCACAGGCCAGATACAGGTACTAAGCTAAAATATAACACAACCAGCTAGATCGATAGGTTAAGTTCATGTTACAATTTGTTAATTAGGTTATTAGACCACTAACATTTATTCATAACTTCTGAGGTGTGAGTAGAGAAGTGAATTATTCCACTTACCATGCATCATGCTCTGGCGATCACCTAAAACATAGAGACACCAGCGTGAGTCGACACTCAGCAAGTACATAACAACAAAGACATAACATAAATAAAGCATATAACTTCATCATTAGACATCCCTCTCATTAACCAATCATCCATTCATCTCACTATCCATATGCTCATCAATGCAATGCAATGCACATCTCCATGTAGCGCGCGCCTGTATCGGAGTGTACACCCGTCGATGTCACACTCATTTCCCCGCCATCCCGTGGCGGGGTGCCTACCTCTGTAGGACTTATCAAGAGCACGCCGGATTAGCCACATAACTTTCTCACCGACCTGGCACATGGCACACCGGATTAGCCATACGACTTTCTCACCGATCTGGCGCATGGCACTCCGGACTAGCTATGTGACTTTCTCACCGTCCTGGCTCGCTTCCATGATATGCATGAATAATAAAACAGATAAATTGTCTTTACCATCATCAATCCATCATCATCATCATTCATCCATGCATCAGCATCACGGCAAGAGTATTAGAGCAACATATAAAGAATGCACGATGCCATATACCGACATCCACATCATCAGTCAGACATATTACCATAAGCAATGCATCATGTACTTGCCTCTCTTACCAAGTGAAGCACGGGTGCGACGACAACACGGACCCCTAAAGCGTCACCACCTACAAGGCAAACATCTCATTCAATATCATATTTAAACCACCACTAAGCAAAGGCTAGCACTATCCCTCTTTTACCTATGTTTAATATTCTCAAAGCCAAGGTGCCTAGCCCTCTAACTAGTCCACCTTCGGTCTAATTATCCAAACCAACATCTCACCATATCCCAGCAACACCATTAAGGTCGTATCTCCCAAACCATTAAACCAAATCTCGCGTTCTTGAAACCTACGGAAAGCTAAAAGCATTTCCCATGTTCTTGGTTATAGGACGGAGCCCTAAATCCCAATGGATTTGACACAAAACCTTTCCGAAGCTCACTGCATAATTCATCCCAAGAACACAATCTATCATACTACCAAAAACATAGTTAGCACTTGTAGATCGGGGCCTAATCGACCAAAAGAACAATAAAAGTACAACAAAAGGTTAGGAAATTGTTACCCCAAAACATGGCACACAAAACCCTAGCTCCAATCTTCTTCTCCCTAGCCCGGCCGTCCCTCCCCTCCTTCCTCTTCTTCCTTCCGCTGGCCCCTCCTCTCTCCTTCACCTCAACCCGCCTCCTTCCCCTCACCTCCTTCCGGCCAAGGCGGAGCAATGTCGAGAAGGAGAGGAAGACGTGGGGAGGGGAGGCGACAGTGGCGCGGCGGCTAGCGGCACTCCAACGACGGTGATCGGCGACGAGCACAAGGGTGGGTGGGAGGTAGTGGCGCTGGTGAAGGGCGAGAAACTGTGAGAGGGAGAGAGAGTGAGACAGAGACGGGAGAGAGAGAGCGAGACAGAGACGGGAGAGACCGAGAGAGGGGCAGAGAGATCGAGAGGGGATGGGGAGACCGATCCCCATCTCTCTCTTTTCCCCTTAACAGGGGTGCCGGCTGGGCTGGCCTGGGCTCGGGCCGGCCCAGCTACCTAACCCTTTTTTTTTAATATTACAGTGTCGCTAAGCAAATTTCCTACACCTTTTAAGGTATCATTAAAACATGCGGAAAATTATAGCCTAAGTCAACTATAAGATAATTGAGCCGAGCTAGACCATTGATTGTTAGTTTCCCAGGCTGAACATGTGGAGTCGATGAGCAGTGCCCGCTGGGCAATGTTGACTCAACAACGAGCAAGTCTAGGTCGGCTAGAAGTGCGTCTGCCTGCGCAACCCCATAGCTTAGGTTCTGCCATCACCGCCTCCCACACAAGACGGAACTCGTCCATAACAATTCGCTACGGTGGCGGTTTAACAGTCAGTCCTTGAGCTTTCGTCCGTGTAGGCCGAAACATGGCTACCCTTTTTCGTTAATATAAATAGTCACCTTCGGGCACCATTGTGGGAAGATTCAACATGTTCCTGGTGCACACACACAAAATCTGTAACGCTCGCAACACGTCCCTAGCAAGCTAGCTCTTGTACATATTTCCACGTCTCAATGCAAAGACTGGATGTAAGGCTATTATCTTGTCATTGGGAGGCCCGAACAAGGGTAAAAAAGCGTCATCTCTTGGCTCTATCCCCTAAGTGTTAGCCATCATCAAATCCCTTGTCACCTAGTGCAAAAAGAAGCCCATTGATCCCCATTTTAACAAGTAAGCTCGGCACTGAGAAGCTAAATCCCAACCGCCAGCAGTCTTGAACCACATATTAGTCTTTTATACTTTACCAAAATTGCTTTAGATCAAAACACAATGAATACCATTTTTTTTCCCATCATTGTCCTAAATCGAACATAACACATAACCAATGTATTGATAGGCTATCCATGACCATAAACTAAACGCACCCATATTCGGGCGATAGGTATTTCTAGAGAGAAAATTCATGATATACCATTTCAAAAAGTATAACTTTAGAATAAGCCACTCTAAGGAATGCCCTTTATGATTTCTCATTCCAAAGAAATCCAATATAGTATTTGCTAATTTTGATATCTAAACCGAATTAAATCTTTTCCATTCATTTTATCCCACTAACCTCAATGCACTTCTCATTTTAGAAGCTGCCAAAAACCTATCCCTGCATCTTCTCCCCCCGGTTCGGCTGGCACACCACCTCCCGATCCAACCCTTTTCATTTGCGCGACTAGAGGGGCCCCACCATCCACTGATGTGGGGGGCACTATCGCCATACACATCTAGTACCCTTTACTCTATCTAGGACATTGTTGTACACCACATACCGACATCCATCTCTACTCAATCCAAGGTGCCACCGCCACCGCATCCCATCCGCGAAGCCCTATTGGCCTCTTCTCTGCTTGAGTTTTATATGGTGACCAAGGCTTAGAAAAGTGAGCCACCTGTTCAGATACATGATACTATCATTACTGCCTAGACAATTAGACAACCAACCCGTAATCACAACGACCCAATTGCAAGAGCGAAGTTTAAAGTATGTACAAGCTGTGCATGCTCCTCTTCTCTCTCTAACAACTCTAATCAACCTCCTTAATTTTCTCCAACTACACACAAAGGTGTTTTGGTCTGGAAAGGTGTTAGGGAAAAGAAACATATTCAAACACTAGTGTACTGGTAAATTTTTAAGTCACAATCTTATTGGGCGGTAGGTACACGATGGATTCTCTCTATCCAAAAGAGGCGCGCTCCCCCCTCCCCCGCTCCGAGAGCATTTGAACGAAACAGTAATCATTGGTGGCGCGAGCGGGGCGGGACAATCTTTCTCGGGCCGCGTTCCAGCCGGCCCCACTGCCCCCAAATCCCATCCGAATCGAAGCGGAATAGAAGCGCCGAGCCCACCACGGCACCACCCCCACTGCCCCCACTTGACCTTGAAAACTTTTATCCGTTCGAATCGCGCGGAGAGCTCCGCACGCTGCGTGTTCAGTGTTCTGCTCGTGCAGCCGCCGTGCCGTGCCGCGCAGCGAGCGAGCTGCGGCGCGCCCCGAACCCTAGCCCCCAACCCCACCACCACCCACCAGATCCGGAGATCCCGGCGCGGGGGCAGAGGCGGAGGCGAATCTTCCCCCCACGCTGCCTCGGCCTCCCCCAATGGCGCCCCGCCCGCGCCCCTGATCCGATCCGCCCGCCCATGGACTCCGCGCGGAGCTGGCTCCAGAAGCTGCAGCCGCGGGACAAGGACAGGGCGGCCAAGCCGGCGTCGCCCACCGGGAAGGCGGTGCCGATGGCGGCGGCGGCGGCGGCGGGGGAGGAGGAGGAGGCGCTCTCCAGCGCCACCAGGCAGAAGGTGGCGGCCGCAAAGCAGTACATCGAGAACCACTACAAGGCGCAGATGAGGTCGCTCCAGGAGCGCAAGGAGAGGTCAGTGGCTCCGCGCTCCCTCCCCCCACGCGGGCTCTGCGGCGTCGGCGCTAGATCGCCCGCCGGAATCGGGCTTCTATTCTGGCGTAAGGGCAATGCGCGTGCCTGGTGTTGGGATTCGTGGGGTGCGCTGTTCGTGCGGAGATTCGGAACTTCAGATTAGCGCGGCTACGATCGATTCGTAGCGCGCTTCATTTGCTTGCTGTGGTGAAATTGCGCAGATGTGTTGTGGTGGAATTGTGCAGATGTTGCCACGATGCGTGAACTATTATTTGTCAGTGTTGACTATTGTGTGCGGTGCTGTGGCAGTGGTGCGCGTGCGTGGTGCTTAGGATGCAGCTGTGTTATACTGTTATTTTACAAGTGTTGCGCTAGCATGAGCACACCACCGACATCGCTGCCTGATTTTGGATGGAGGTGAAATGTGAACGCTTCAAATTCTATGATGGCGCATTTGGTGAGGATGTTAGTATTTTCCGTTGTTGTTGATGGTGGCATTCAGGCATTGGCATAACAACTCTACGATTATAATTTTTTCATGATAAAAACTAAGGCTGCACTACATAACACTGAAGAAGTAGCCAAGTTGGTGTGCATGTCTGTATTGTTACGGTCTTACGGACTGAAAGCAGGTTAAAAGGTGGTAAGGAGGTGTGCCACTCAGACTAAATTTAGGCTGGTGGTGCCAAAGGGCGCATCACCTCCGGCTTTGTACCTTCATCCCTTGAATTTATTGCCGTAACATAGAGATTCACGGATTGACCTAGTAGATGTTTGTGTGCTGTACGACAAAATTTTCACAAATTGTCTTCTCATGATGATACACCGCTAGTAAATCAATCTAGTTTTATTATGGTACAACTTGAACATGGCCTTGGCTCTCTGTTAATATACATTACTTAGTTGTCAACTATGCATTTATTTTTTAATATATTTTTAGCCTTTTTTTTGAAAAGATGTATCTATCAATAATTAGCATAATTTGACATTAACCGGAAAAGGAAGCATTCACATGATTATTGCCAGCTACCATAAACTGTTATCTCATACATTGCCTATATGAGTATTGGACTTCATGGATGAGTCTGGTATTAAGATGCTATTGTTTTGGGTATCATCTAAGTGGTCAATAAATATGGTATGCAAGAACAAAGTGTCTAGTTAGCATAAAGCATCTAAGTAGCGCACTTTTTATGGCTATATATTGTGCTCGAATGCTCTCATCTTTTTGTGGCACGTCATAGGTCATTCTAACCAGTTGTATTGGTTTTGGGTACTTTCTTTAGATACCGTAGGTTTTCTCGTCTTGTTTGGTGTTAACCATCCTAATATCAAGTTGTATAATTGTATGGCAGGCGATGGATGTTGGAGAGGAAGCTTGCAGATGCTGATGTATCTGAAGAAGAGCAAAACAATATCCTGAAGGACTTAGAAAAAAAGGAGACAGAATACATGCGCCTAAGGAGACATAAAATGGGTGTTGATGATTTTGAATTGCTGACCATTATTGGGAGAGGTGCATTTGGAGAGGTAATAAGAATTCTTTTCAGTACCCCTCTTTGATGCTTGTATAGTTATGTGTTGTGTAATATACATGCAGTACCATTCCAAAAAAATCTCTCTCTAATAGAGGCCATTTATGTTCTCTACTTCTCTGTGTTTGCCTGCTGCTTACCTCTAGGTTATTATGAATATCCCAGGTGAGACTTTGTAGAGAATATGCTACGTCCAATGTATATGCAATGAAAAAGCTTAAGAAGTCTGAAATGTTACGACGAGGCCAGGTATTTCATGTTTGCTAACCCTAGTAACTAAATCAGGTCAGGCAGCAGTTTCTTCCCTAATGCATCATTTTTAGGTTGAGCACGTGAGAGCTGAAAGGAACGTCCTTGCAGAGGTCGACGGTGCTTATATAGTTAAGCTTTACTGCTCATTTCAAGATGAGGAGTTTCTGTACCTCATTATGGAGTACCTTCCTGGTGGTGACATGATGACTTTGCTCATGCGCAAGGATACACTGACAGAGGATGAATCTAGATTTTATGTTGCAGAGACAATATTAGCAATTGAATCCATACACAAGCACAACTATATTCATAGGTAATGTATTATCATAACACACTGCATAACATTCACAACTTGCTAATCAATCTTTGACCTTTTCAGGGATATCAAGCCTGATAATTTGTTATTAGATCGTAGTGGCCACCTCAAGCTTTCAGATTTTGGCTTATGCAAACCTCTAGATAGTAGTAGCTTTCCAAATCTGAGTGAACTCGACTACAGAGCAGAAAAGAGCACCAATCCATCAATAGATGGTGATAAGCGAAGTAACTCTGCTGCTCCCAGGCGAACACAACAGGAACAACTACTGCACTGGCAGAAGAATAGGCGGATGTTGGTAAGTTGCATGCTAGCTTGAATGCAGAAACATTTCTATTTTCATGGTGAAAATGCAACTCAAAACTTGTACTAGAACTCTACTATCTAATACATATCCACCTGTGGGATGCTTTTAGCCCATTTATTTCTCTTTATGACTGTCAGAACTCTGAAATACCTAAGTGCTGATCCTAGGAGGTCAGGACCCGTCCACTAGGGAATGGATAGAATAATTAATCTAAACAAGTACTGGACAAGAGGGCTAAACAATGTCAAGAACATACCATTTTCAATTCCTATATGTGAACCACAAGGGAGATGAAAAAACATTCAATATCATAATATCTTTCTTGTAGCATACATTGGCACATAGTGAAAATGACATACTGCATAGGAATATAAGACAGAAATGAATTAACTTCAATATATATTCCAATATAATCTACTGAAATGACTTTAACATTTACAGATTTTTTCTAGGCAAATAACAATGCGTTCATTTGTTTGACACAAAATACATTGGCACATAGTGAAAATGACACACTGCATAGGAATATAAGACGAAAATGAATTAACTTCAATATATATTCCAAATGGAACCTACTGAAACGACAACATTACAAGAATTTTTTAAGGCAAATAACAACGTGTTTCATTTGTTTGACAGAAAAGAACAGCTGCACTATGTGCCTGTCATCATGGCCTTGGTTGATTTTTCTGATACATGTTATTTTCATGAAAAATGTCAGGCTTATTCGACTGTCGGTACACCTGATTACATTGCTCCAGAGGTTCTATTAAAGAAAGGATATGGAATGGAATGTGACTGGTTAGTTTGGTTTCTTGAACTTTTTTAGTGTGTCCTATATTCCAATTAATTAATGTTTTCTCGATTTACATTTTATAGGTGGTCACTTGGGGCTATTATGTATGAAATGCTTGTGGGTTATCCACCATTTTATTCTGAAGATCCAATGTCAACATGTAGGAAGGTAAATTTAAATTGTGCTGTTACATGGTTATGAAAGTGCTGCATGTAGCTAAGCCATATCCTTGAGGGAACTGTGCTTTTGCATATGAATTATCCTGAGTCAATTTCTGAGGACAATTTTGCAGATAGTGAATTGGAGAAGTCATCTCAAATTCCCTGAAGAGGCCAGGCTTTCACCAGAAGCTAAAGATCTCATTAGCAATCTATTGTGTAATGTGGATCAGAGGCTTGGAACAAAAGGAGCACATGAGATAAAAGTGATAATCATTAATATGTTTTGTAGTTATCTTTGCTATTGAAAATCATTTTTCATGGCATTATGTGTTCCTACAGGCACATCCATGGTTTAACGGTGTTGAGTGGGAAAAGCTATATCAGATGGAAGCAGCTTTCATACCCGAGGTTAACGATGAGTTGGACACACAAAATTTTGAGAAGTTTGAGGAGGTAAAGCTATAAGATTATTTTTTAAGTAATCGACAGCAAAACTTCTTTTTTTTGGGAGCCTGAACGTTTCTCCTTGCCCTGAGCAGTGCAAGATATTTTAGTTTTAGTCTAGTGGCATTTTAAATGAATACTAACCTTTATGCACTTGATATTCTTCCAGACTGCTCCTCCCATGCAAACTTCATCAAAGGCAGGTCCTTGGAGAAAGGTACTTGTTGCAGGGCACAACTGAATGCATTTTATTTTAGTGTTTTATATCATCAAATCTATAAGAGCAACTATTTAGTGTGTCAAAATTTATAGGGTTGTTTCAGACCGTGTCAAAAAAATTTATAGGGTTGTTTCAGACTGGCAACAACTTCTCTCTTTTTTTTCTTCCAGGAGGATAAGTTTGCACTACTGGCTCTAGATTCTGATTAAATATTCTTTTCTGCAGATGCTTTCATCCAAAGACATGAATTTCGTCGGTTACACCTACAAGAACTTTGAAATAGTTAATGATCCTGAACTTCCTGGCATAGGTTGGTTTTTTTTTAGCCTACTCTTTTTTGTTTGTTGTTGCATCCTTTGCAAAAGGATTAGGCATAATTTTGTCCTTTACGATTTACATTTTTGTCTCTGCAGCTGAATTGAAGAAAAAGAATAACAAGCCAAAGCGACCAACCATCAAATCTTTGTTTGGTAAAAAGCTCAACTCACTGGAATAAAATCTTATGGCTAGTATTTTTCATTATATTTACGTTGCGTTAACCGACATCTGTACAGAAAGTGCTGACAATGACGACGATCCTCAAGGAAGTTTTTTGAACCTATTGCCACCACAACTGGAGTTGCCCGAGAGTCTCGAGCCCTCGCCTCACTCCAGCATCTCTTCTGAAGATTCGCAAGCACGGCATAGATAGCAGGTGTATGTTTTTCTGGCACCTGTCAGCTGTATACATAATTTGGGGTCTTTGCGATCTGCAGAATCAAGTGGCTATTCAGAGGGCAAATTCTTAACTATCTAGAAACTCCACAAAATTTGCATTTTGAATAGGTATTTGAGGTGCTCTAATAGCCATTTCTTATATTGGAGCATGGATCCTCACTGTTACTTCACAAGTTCACATTCACCCGGAGCAGGTCGATCTACCTAGAGGGGTACTCCTTTGCTCTCCTGTAAATTCCTTGGTTCTGTGCAGAGCTGAAATTCATTTCTCCGTTGGAACATGCCATAGGTATGCTGCCAGTTTTTTTGTCGCGCAGAAATCTGCATTTCCACATTCTTGTTATAAGATTTGACGCACTGCAAAGAAATTTTCAGAAACAAGCAAGCTGTGCTCTGTAAAAGAAATTACACTTTTGTCTTCTGTATAGTTAAATTGTTTTCTTTAAACGAGCTCCAGGGTTTCAGTATGTCAATTTTACCAAAACTGCGCACTTGAATGTTTATTTCAGTTGGAGAAAGCCTGCTTGCGCAGGCGTGTAAACCAAGTTACATTGAACTGTCCGAGCGTATGATGCTGACATGTATGTATGCTTAGAATTTCTTGCCCGAACAAACGAGTGATGTACAGAAGGATATGTGCTAGTTGGATATATTGTTGAGCAAGTGGCATGTCCACCTGAACCTGGAAAGATCAGTTTGGTATGAGTGGCGAGTGGCGTATCTTTCTACCTAAATCTGGTTGCTTAGAGCATAAACCTCTCGATTATGAGCTGTGCTACGGCCCTTTGGTTTTCGTAGCAACTAAGCTTAGAATACGTATAATTGTGCCAGTGTCAATTTGCATTCCGTATAGGTATAACTTGGAATACATACAATTGTCGTATAGGTATAACTTGGAATACGTACAATTGTGTGGCATTAGCTATTTGAAAACCGTACCGCAGGAAATGATTATACTGAGAAGATATGAGCCGCGCGTACATAATTGGGCTCTCTTATGCAGTAGTATTTGCTATAGCAGGAGTCTGCTATAGGATCTGTTAAAAAAAAGTAAATGATTAATGACGTGTGTTGCATATCGAGTTATCTACGGTTGTCACGAATAAATTGTCCAGTAAAAAATTGTTGCCTCCGACGACGTATATAGTTGACTATCGTGTTACAGTTCACAATAGTTATTAGTTATCTCATCTTTAATGTTGGAAACAATTTTCGTAAGAAAAACAGTAAAGTCTTGTTTCAAAGTGACCACTTTCCACAAATTTATGACATCCCGGTCGGGATTAGCCTATGCAAAAGCAAGACCTAGAGACATATTTTGAAACAGAAAAAATTCACGTACAACAATCCAATCACCTGAAGCAGAAAAAAGAGCATCTATTCGATCAATGATATCGCAGGTGGGGCTAGCATGGAGCAGGCACGGGCGGAAGAAGGCGACGCATCGAGGAGGGATCAACGGCGCGCACTGTAGCGCGGTGCGTGGAGATTCGTGCGGCGTGGTGTACTGGGTGGGCGGTGGTTCAGACGGTGCAGTCCTTTATAAAAGCGCCGGGCATGTGCGCCTCCCGATCCCAGCGAGCCGGGTGGGCCCGGCCGGCGACCCCGACCAATCAACCCCCGTCCCCCCTGGCACTGACGGGTGGGCCCGGACGGATAAGACGGGCTTGCGCACGTTTTTTAATTTCTTTTCTTCGGGCGTACGTGGGAGCTGATGAAATTGAAGTAGAGAGATTAAGTACTACTTGATCGATTGATTTGTGATGTGTAATCCCTCTGCATTAGCATGGTCCATGTCGTGCATATCTCTCTTGTTGCAAGCAGACAGGCAGGCATGAGAGGAGACCCTGAAACTGAAGGCTCTTTTGTGTGTAGGATTGCTTGCCATACTTGCTAGCTGGCTTGCTCTTTTGTCCCGGCCCTTACTATTCACGTGCTTAATTAATTAATTTTTTTCTCTAATCGTGGTTTAGTTTTGAGCTAGAGAGATGTGGACCGGGCACCTCACCTCCTTTGAAGAACGGTCTTTATATATCTAGGTTAAGAGCATCCCATCACGGCCTGTGTCTTGGCCTGCATCATGCTCTGATAGGGAGGCGGCTTCTCCCGTTGTTGTTTGCCGCCACAGGTGCAGGCGCGGGTAGGCGGACAGGTGCTGGCTGGAGGGAAAAGCTGACGCTGGCTAGAGGGAAAAGCAAGCGGGCAGACGTGGGCAGCTCGGAAATTTTGCAATGCAACGGCGGGAAAAACAAGGTGGGCAAAGGCAGTGCAGCGCAGCAAGCGGGAAAATCGTGATTTCTGTAGCTACAATACTTTCAGGGCTCTGCTGGGGATGCTCTAACCGAATAATTAATAAAACTGTGGTTCTTGCATAATTGGTCTAGGTAATTAGTAATTTACTCTCCTTTATTGACAGCGATCAAATTTTAAGCGCATGTCTAGTTGTGGTCTATCTTTGTCCCGGTCTTAAATTTTACTATTCACGTCTAGATTTAGGCCCTGTACTTTTGAGCCGATCTAAACAGCTGAACGGCTGAACAGTTGAAATGACTGAATTTCGAAAGCTTCTCGAGGTAGTCTCGAGATTCGAATACATTTCGTTTGACTTGTTTTTTAAAGTGTTAGGATCCACCTTCAAAGCAGCGAAAAAACGAACTAAAAAACTTAAAACATATGTGTTTTCAAAACGTAGATAAGTCGTTAAACTGAAAAGAACTAGGCCTTACTCAAGCCCAAGCTCAAATTCAAGTTCTAGCCCAAATGAATGAGAACGGTTGACTACAAGATGAAGCGAGAACTAAACTGTTTTTATATTTTTCACGGCAAAAAATATGGGGCTGGGTCAAAATTTGGAGCGAACATAGGGTCTTCTTGAGCATGCTCTAACGGTTGAGCTATCACATAATTAAGTAAAATCTATAGTCGGACTTGTAGTTTGTATAACTAGCTAGATTCTCGTGTATAAAAAGACCATATGAATTAATGAAAGTTCGAGCTTGATTTGGTCATCCACAATCAACAAAGAAAAAAAACGATCTCATCATCAGCTCCATCCGGACCATGCATCCAAAGCCATAGTCCTAGGCACACTGTAGCTTAGTCGGGTTCAATCGAGCTAGCAAGCGAGAGGGAGGGAGGGAGGGAGAGAGTTGCCCATCCTTTACGATGAGTTTAGGTTTTTGCAATTGGATAAAATAATTGGTGAATGCAACTTAACAATGGTATATATCAAAGCTGCGACTCACAGAAAGAATTGGAAAAAAAAACCCAAAACCCTAATGATGGGCACCCAGCTCAGTCGAGCTCGATGGATCATCACCCGTGCCCTGTGGAACGGTGGGAGGACGAGCGGATCCATCCACCGGCGGCAGTGTTGCACGGCCCCATATATGCAGATCGGCCCGTATCTACACGCCAACAGTGCGAGCTAGCTTCCGGTTAGCTTGGCCAACCTGCATGGGGTCCAACCCTAATTCAATGGGCTGATGGAGTGACCGCCTAGCAGCTAGCGTCCTCACTTGCCTACAGCGACCTCCCACCAACGCTTCACACACCACCGCCGCGCATATATATGCTCACACACATACACATCTGCATCTTAATCTTCCTCAAACACCCATGCTTAGATAGTTAAATCTTAATCGATTCTGTGTAGCTAGTTTAGCTTCTTGGAGGTTGGAGCTAGCTAGCTAGGTTTGTGACTTTGTGTACATGAACAGGTTCAGGAATGTGTTGCTGCGCAAGTGCAAGAGCCTGTCGCGGTTGGGGAGGTCGAGCTCGTACAGCAACCTCCGGTCTATGTCCACCAGGGAGCCCGGCGGCGGCGGCACCGACGTGCAGCCTATCCACGGCGACGGCGACGGCGCGGTGGTGTTCGTCGGCAGCTCGCGGCGGCGGTACGTGATCAGTGCCAAGCACCTCAGCCACCCGCTGATCGCCGCGCTTATCGACGTCGTCCCCGGCGACGGCGGCGGCGGCGGCGGCGACGCGAGGAAGCCGATCGCCGTCAACTGCGAGGTCGTGCTGTTCGACCACCTGCTGTGGATGCTCGATAACGCCATCGACCTCCGCGCTGGCGAGGACGACGACGCCATGAGGGAGCTGGCCCAGCTCTACGCATGCTAAGCTAGTTGCATTGATCGGCCGTTAATTACTGCAACGATCAAACCGGTACACGCGTGATATTAATTCTTTTTTCATTAACCTGATTAATGTGAGTTTGATTCATTAATTTGCCTGTAAGTTTCTTTTGTTCTTGCGCGAGATCTAAGATTCTCCGGCGCGACGAAGAAGATTTTCGTACATGTATACATTATATATACGACGCACATATATATGAGCATGCAAGTTTTGCATGGATATTAATAGAGTAGCTAATGCTTTATATTTGTTCTAATTAAGCTCTTGATCTGCAGTAGACTTAGCAACCATCCTCACCATGTTATCTGTAATTATACATGTAAATAAGCTCCGTGAATTTGCCTACCTTTACCGATCGATAGTTTGTCTTCTGTCAAATATCTCCTAACCTGAAATAATTTTATGATTTTTGTCGACATCCGAACTTCTAGAGCTTCAAGAGAAGAAATCCAAGCTCAAAGCTAATTAAAAGCTAATTAATTCTGTACATATATGGTCTCTCAGTTATTCAGTTCGTCTACTTTTCACTGCTCATATGACAATACTGTAAATAAGAGACGGAACTTAGAGGAGCTGAATAGATGGACAAAAATTGTACTTATATTCCTCTGAAAAATAAGCCCTAAACCAAGTACCACTTAATTATTTTTTTCAACTTCAGTACAGCTCGTTTTGATTAGCTAGATGCTTAAAAGTAATTAGAAAGGAAAAGTGCTTTTCAATAAAAGTAAACAAGGCAAGATGCAGAAGTAGCTATCCAAATTAACCAATCGATCAGGTCCAGCTAGGTAGCAGTGCTAACAGCTAATATTTGCATTCAGCCAGTAGCTAGGCAGGCAAGCAGGCAGGTATATAAATGGATGGAGGAGACAGGCCACCAAATAGGGCACACACGTCCCAACCCACTTAGCTGCACAATCCACGTCACAAATTAGATACGCGCGTATCCGGCTTATATGGATCTTATGATCTTCTCAAACAGAAAAAAAAAGGCTAACTGCGCGTACATGAACTTAACTTGCTCGGACCAGAAACAATCTTGATTTTTATTCCAATTTCACTGATTTTCGGCAAAAATCGGTTTTCTCGCGGTAACCTACTTCTTTACTGAATCGCCAAAAAAAAAATCGTATTTGATGAATTTGCTCAAATTTGATAATATATATGTGTGTGTGTAAAAAAATGTGTCTGCGCTTCGCTTAGGGATTTTCAGCATTATCTCTGCCATTGGTCATGCGTTGAAACCGTGCCTTGACCACCCCCTCTCATTTTTTTTTACAAATAGGTCCTCCAACTTTGAATTCAAAAGCAATCGGATTCTTTTCTTCCTTCTCCTCTCTCCCTCTCTCCTCTGCCCTTCCACCCCACCAAGCCGCCCACCCTACTGGTTGCGCTGCCGACGATCACCAACTCCTTGCCGCGCCAGCCATAGTGGTGCGGCGAAGAAGCTGGCGCAGTGGCCACAGTGGGGCGGCGGCCACAATGGTGTGGTGCGGTTCAAAAGGTGCTCAGCGCAGCTCCCGGAGTGGCAAAGGCGTAGTGGCAGTGTTGGCGACGCGTAGAAGGACAACGAGGTAGATCTACCACCGCTAACAACCGTCATAGCCTTTTCCGGTCATACTTGCTTTCTCTGTCCTATCATTGTGTCTTCTCCCCTCTTCTTTGATTTGAAGATCTCCAAGGAAAGGATGATGGCATCTAGGACTTGAATCAAAAGTTTTTCCCACAAAGAAGGGGTTAGATGTTTCAAAGGTGGTCAAATTTTCCCAACAAAAACTAAACTAAAAACTAAACAAGCTATCAAAGATGGCCTAAATATCCCTAGGCTAACATCCGGGTCTCCCCACCTCGGCAATGGCCTCAAGGCCCACGCCTCGCACTCTCTATCGACTAAGCTAAGGCCGTGTGTGTTTCAGCGTGCGCGGGTGTAGCGTAGTGTTGCGCCGGCGCGCGCAGCGGCGAAAATTCAAAATCGCACGCTACGCTACGCCATGCAACGCCGAATCGCGTGATGCATAAGTCAGGCTAGGTGGATAGTAACATCACGAATTACTCTTTTTCGGCAGGCAATTTTTTTCGAAGAGAGAGACTAGGCCCACCAATCCTGCAGTCCTGCCCAGCCAACTTGATACTTTGGGCCGAGCCAAGCTCCTGTACTTCCAGTTGATATCAACTCAACTTTATATAACAAGGCGCTACCACGCTGCCTCCAGGATAGGCCACGTCGACGCCTTCCCCGCGAGCCTGCTCCCGCATGGCCACGTCGACGAAAGATCGGCGGCCGTCCCGGGTTCCATCCGGCTGTCCATTTAAATCTAATGTATAAAAACAGTTTTTCCGTCAAAGCGGGAATGGCTCGGCGGATTCGGCCAGTTGGTCTTCACATTTCAATCAATATAGGTCCCGAGCTCGATTCCGAGCGCCCCCTATTTTTCTAGCATTTTTGCCGCTGGTGAGTTTCCATTTACCCTTCGTGTTCCCGTTTATTACGAGCCTAATGCCATTTGGTTCATTTCCCATTTTCCCCTTGCCCTCCGCTCGCGTTCACGGTTCACCAGCCCGGTAGGCGGTAGCCCTAGCCGCCCTCCCCATTTCCTCACTGCTCTGCCGCTCCCCTCTTTCCTCGTCCGCGCCGCCGCCTCTCGCCTCCTCTTCTATGGTGCTGCCCCACGCCTCCTCCCCGCGCCGCCCCTCCCCGTCTCTCTTCCCGCCCCTTCCCGCCTCTGCTGCCACCTCTCTGCCACCCGGATGGAAATCCTCCCCTTATCCCCTCTCCCCAAACCCTAGCGGTGGCGGCGGCACCTCCTCCACAGCAAGCGGCGATGGCGGCAACTCCTCCTCCCCTTCCACGGCGCCGTCGCCAGCGGCTCCTCCTCCATAGCAAGCTGCGGCGACTGCTCCTCCTCGACGGTCTCCTCCACAGCAAGCGGCGGGGCTGCGGCGGCGGCCGACGACGGCGGTGGTTCTTCCTCCTCCTCCTCCTAACCTGGGCGGCCAGATCCGGGGGACGGTAGGCCCTATGATGCCCGATAGCCCTAGCCAAGGCGACGAAGGCGGTCACTGTCATCCGCGGCAAGGCCACCAAGGCGGTCCGGATCAGTATCCCCCCGTCCCCCTCCCCGCGCAATGTCTAGCCTTTGTTCCTCTTCTCGCTTCACCTCCTGTCTTCTCTCTCCAGCAGATGTACGTGCCCTGCCTCTGCCCCCTCCGTACCGAACCAAATCGAGCAGTCTCCATGAAATCCAGCTTCCGGCGACTGATTAAGCTGGACGAGGTATCTCCCCGGCAACTCCATCTCTTTCCCCTACTTGCGCACTTACCTTTTGCTTTCTTTTTCAGGTGCACTAGATGCTGTCGCTACAGCAGATTTCTGGCCATGGGGCCAAACATCTCTCACTGATTAATGGGGTCTCTCATTGATCTCTGTCCATGGTCTTGGATTTATTGAAGTATGGTTAGCATCAGTTTGGATCACATTTAGCTAACCTCTTATGTTGTATGACTTATTTATACTTCTAATCTGTTTCATGTAAAAAGCATATCACCACAACAGCTTTCATCAAATCTTTTATGGTTGGCTCACCAGGGAACACACTCTGATTTAAGTTGTAAATGACTAACTATTTCAATATACCTCTGTGGCCATATGATTATTTTGTTAGGCTCGGAGGGATATTCACTTGTGACAGTATTTGAAAAAAAATGATATGTTTTTTAAGTCAAAAGGGTAAATGAATATTGCTGGTCATTTTGTAGAACAGGAAGATTGATATAGAAACATTCATGTTTAATTGATTTCAGTTTTGCTAGGTACTTTCGTCTTTCTATTTAACTGAGGTGCATTTTATTAATTGAATTATGCATGTCTATGCTTACTGCTGAAACACACAGGTATCTTTTATTGTGTTATCCGTTTACTATGCCCCACTGGTAAGCATATTCTACTATGTTGTCTTATTGGATTCATTTTTTGGCAACGTGCTAGATGTCAACTCCCATCTTATTGTCCTATATAGCTAATTAGATCCAATTTAGTTGAACATGTGCATTGTACTTTGTGCTACTATTTTCGGCCGTTGATTTTGTGTCCTTTGGGAACATGTTGATTAAGCTTGGATGTTAAAGCTTGATGTGCATTAGCCACTTTTGTTATCTCTTATTCAATCTGTTGGACGTTTATTTGTAAAGCACTTATATGTACTGGTAAGCATATTCTACTATGTTGTCTTGCTGAAATTTTAGTAGAGCGTTAATATGTGAGCTAATCCTCATTTAATAAATTGGAAATAATCTATTTAGCATTTGTATATTCTGTGAATTTACTATAGGACACTCTGTAATCATATTTTCTTAATATCATGGAGGATTTTATTAGCAGCCTGACTAATAAAATATGAGAACAATCCTTCAATTCTTTTCGGTTAAGTTCCTACTGTCCTATTCTAGCATGAGAGAAAAAGACTCCTTAGGTAAAAATAAAATACTTACCATTTTGCTTTTGTCTAATTTTCGTTCATTGTGTAATATCTGTAGTATAGTGCTTTACATAACCTTTTAAGTGCAGCTAACCTTTCCCTGTCACTAGGAATGAAATGCCTAAATTACTGCAACTATCTAAACCATCTATTCTACTGAATATTTATCATCATCCTGTTTAATGCAGCCCATCAATCCCTTGCTAACTCATTCATCATTATTAACATTGTCAATTCAAACAATGATTAAAGCCAAGCAGAAATTTTCACCTTAAATTCCTTTAAACAGAAAAAGGACGCACCGTAGGTGCGTTGACCTCGCTAGTAATAATAGATACAAGTCCGACCACTCGGCTCGCCAGCTCGCCACGTGGCCCGTCTCCCCGCCTGGCCTCGCCGCAGCCATCTGATCGCGCGCGCCCTTTAGATATGGCCGTCTGTTTCGTTTTTACGTATAAAATAATTTTTGCCGGACGGACAGCAATAGCTCGCGCGGGTCGGTGGGATGGCTGGCAGTGCGAGCTCTCGCTGCGGCGGCCACGGTTCGATCCCGCGAGGCGCTCATTTTCGCCGCTTTTCCCTGCGCGCCTGCGCATGTCTGTGACTGCTCGCGGCTCTACGGCTCCTGTACTTATGCTGTACGTCTCCTGTACGTACGCGACCGTACGCTCGCGGCTGTACGCCTTAGTTCTGAATACATGTGGCGTGTGTAAATGTTTTTTTAAGGGAGAGAAGTCTATGCGATGTGCTCCAGGATAAATGGATAGTTGCTGAGAAATCACCTATCAAATTAAAAAACATACATATTCCTGTTTCGAACATGATATGAGTATTCATCCGTAGGCCAAGGACATCAATCAATCAATAAAAGTATTTGTAACCTGCTATACAAAGCTGGACCATAGTTTCATGGTGGGAGATCGTACAAACGTATATTCTTTTTTAAAAAATTAAAACAACCATAGAAAATTCGATAAAAATGAGAAAAACTATATTTTGTAACCTGCTATAAAAAACTAGACCATGGTTTGATGGGGTATATTTCCTAATCTTCTATAAAAAAAAACTAGACCATGGTTCCATGGTGAGAGTTCGTACAAACGTATATTCTTTAAAAAAAATTAAAACAACCATAGAAAATTCGATAAAAATGGGAAAGCTATATTTTGTAACCTGCTATAAAAAACTAGACCATGGTTTCATGGTGAGGGTTCGTACAAATGTATATTCTATTAAAAAAAATTAAAACAACCATGTAAAATTTGAACGATAACCAATTCTTTCCTTTCATTCCAATTTTTCCGTGCAGAGTTAAAATAACAAAAAATTAAAACTATAAAAAATACAATTAAAATTTTATGGTGATGGTGCATAAATGAACCTAAACTTTAAAAATACTATATTTGCCGATATTAATTACTATATAATAGAAATTAAAATTTGCTTTCATTCTAATAGTCCCGTACAAAGCTAAAATAACCAAAAAAAAAATAAAACTACAAAAAATGCAATCAGAATTTTATGGTGAGGGTTCATAAATGAATTTAAACATTAAAAATGCTATATTTCCTTATATTAATTACTAAATAATAAAAATTAAAAACTTCCAAATATATAACCACAGTTTAAAATCATATATTCATGATGATGTACGCAAAAAGATCTACTTACTTTAAACCATTTAGCATTAACAAATAGTTGTATGAGGAAATAATCCATTCTCTTCTTTTATTCAAGCTTTTGAGCCTGTAAAAAAATTCTGAAAAAATAAGCTTTCTAAACGCGAACGTAATGTCATGGTAATAGCCTATAAAAAAATAGACATTAAAACTAATTTTACAAAGCAAAATAAAGAAGGGAACAACAAACAAACATGTACGTAAATAATAGAAATGAAAAGATTTTGAAATATATACCTTTAATTTAAAGGCGTGTATTCATAAAGATGTCCACAAAAGGATCTACCTGTTTTGAAAACATTTACCATTCACAAATAGTTGTGTGCTGAAATAATTTACTCTTTTCTTTTATTCCAACGGGCCTAGGCGTCGACGGGCCATAGGCCCGTCTACTCAACTAGTTCAATATATACAGCACATGTACATGTTTAAGTTGAAAATCCACGTGTTAAGCCATAAAATAGTCAAATAGAGTAGATAAAGATAGAACGTTTGTTTGTTGAAGAAAAAAAAAATCTTTTTTTAATGTATTGTAGCCTTGAGCGTAAAATATTTTAGAGGGATGGAAACATTTCACTCGAAGCTTTAAATGCACACGATATAAAACTATTTGCTGCATATTCACTCTCTCTAAAATGTACACATTTTACACTATACTATAAAAAATTCATTTCCCTCAAACAGGCAATTTATCTCGGCACATTTTCTTTTACAGATTACTTTGCGGATGCTTTATTTTATAGGGTTAAGTGGAGATGCTCGAAGGATGCCTTTTTTTAAAAAAAAAAAAACTTATTTCAAGCATTTCAGAGTTGGGGGGGTGAGAAAGAGGTGGGGGGGGTCAAATGAACTGTAAAATGGATAAATCCTCCTAGGGCGTTCTAAACACATAAGCTCTGTATAATTAGTTTCACTACTAAACACCAATCTTTTTAAGCTCTGTACAATTAGCCAGGGAGGAGAGCCTGCACAAACTGGAAGTAGAGGCCTGAGGCCACGCGTTGGGGGGCGGAAAGATGCAGAACCTGGAAGCTTTGCTTCCATCAAAACCTTGCGTTGGGGGAGAGGGAAGATGCACAACCCGGTAATTATGCACTCTCGCTTCCATCAAAACCTGTAGTCAGTGTTCGCAACACGTCTGGACAATGCAAAGTCCAAGGCATGAGCCACTATCTGGACTTCTGGAGGTAAGTTGGTTTGGTTGGACCAAAGAACGTCCGGGAGCAAACAAGTCCTCTTTCCAATTCGGCTTTTAGCCCAAAAAATCATCAAAAGAGTTTTAACAGGCACGAAAAAAACATTTTTTTTGCATTGACAATAAGGGCAGGATATCACAGAGAGCAAACGAGCAGCAGGCAAGCCAAGCCATTTGGGAACTTGGAATCGGCGCATTGGTTCCAGAGTTTTATGAACTTAAAACAGGCGCATTGGTTCCAAAGAGTTCAGAGGCCTTGAAGACCTTGCAGGATCGTCAAAAGAGAACCTCCAGAGTCACCGTGAATCGCCTCCTCACAGGGCTCTCACCAACAACACCTCATGCTCACCATCCGACAAAGAAGAAGGCAGTCATGCAACCCAAACAGGAAGAAGCTGCTCAGGAGCCTCAACAGTAGAACATGACGTCCTTGACGTTATCCTTGATCTTGGGAAGCTGGCGCACCTCCACAGGCCCCTCTCGAGCTACAGATGCCTGCCCGCTGCTGGGCGTCGAGCCGCCGTCCGAGCTCTCCCCTTCTACATAGTAGCGCGCCCGGAATGCCGCGAGGTGGGCGTAGTAGGCTGGTGGGACTGCACAAGAGAGGAACACATCGTTGACGATGGCTGGTTAACCAGTTTAGCATATGCATGTAATTGGCGCAAGGTGCAAAGAAAATAGCTCAGCCATCCATCTACTACTTCCAGAAAGTAACTTGGTATTTTTAACCACGTAGTAGTCATGAGTCCAATGGGTTAAAAATAACATGAGAAAAGGAGGTGTTGCCGTTCAATTCACTAAAAAATGAATGTTACGTATAGCAGGCAGGTAGGAATGTGGCATTTTTATGGGATTTTTAAGAACATGTAATTGAGGCAAATAGCAACAAACTAAGACCTATTGTCAAACTCAGCACGACTTTGTTAAGAACCAAAGAAACAGGTCTGGCAGGGTAAGCGCCTGAACCACTAGAGCAGTAGAAAAAAATAACCTATAACAAAAGGACAAAACTAAAAGCTAGTAATACTATCATGCCCATCTACAGTTAATTCATACCAAAGAACTTGCTGGAGTACCATCCTCATAGGAAAAAAACATGCCAACAAAATAAATTTAAGGAAGAAAACAGAAGATATAGGGATGTGCCAAAAAGGAAACTCACCGACAGACACTGCACGGGTGCATCGAGCATAGCTGCATTTTACCAATGGACATGGGTCAGAGGTAGAACACCAGAACACCGTCAGATTCATGAGAGAGAGAGAGAGAGAGTTGAATTACGTATAGCACAGGTTGTTGGTCAGCGACTGAAGTGCATCAGCTGTGAAATGATTCTCATCAAAAAGAACATGGTAATGTGTTGGTCTACTAGTTCCCTGGTAAGGAGAATTAATAGGCACTCAAATGTTGAACTTTATGACAAACAAATATGCACACACAAATACCAACAAGCTATTACCTGAATGCCAGCATGACTACACAAGTAGAAATCAAACTCAGTAGGATGGCATATCTGACGGTCAACCACAGTTCCTGCAAGAAAAAAAGATATAAGAACATAACCAATCAGTGATGCTTCCTGAAATAGCAGATGTGTGTTCTTGGTGACAATAAAACACCAAATAAACTAACCAGGAAGAATATTTCCACTCTTGTCGGTCATATCACGCCTTCCATGGACCTCGGGAAAAAGCCTGGTATGATGTCTTTTCTGGACGACCACGAACGTGACTGGAGGTAGATATCCCTCCTCCAAGGAGGCACATGCCTAGCAACAGGTAAGGAGAAAACTGTTGAATATACCTAGGTTAAGTAGAACTAGAACAGATAAAGATTGCCAATTAGGGTGCAGGCTTACCTTTCTGATGGCATCCATTTCATGAAGCAGAACATGGCTAAATTGACCTTCACTTACCCCATCTCTATACAGGAGAAAGATCAGCTGACCGGTTTCATTCAACTGGACATCAAGATGAAAAGACTAACAGAGTTTGGTGTGCATACCTGTAGAAGATTATCCTCTCAGGCCTACGGCTTGTCTTCCTGCGGAAGGCTATCAGTAATTCCCTACAAAATAATATGTCAGATTCCCCAAATGTACCATGTGACAATGAATGATAACTATATCAGATTAAGCAAAAAAAAAAACCTGATCATGCCACCATTTACTAAACTTCCTCTCTGTGGATCTTTACTGACACTAAAGAGATCTTCTATTATCTCCTGCCTGTGTGGTTGAGCAGAGACTAAACCTCTATACTTGGTGATTTCGGGCCAGTCCATTGATGCCACCACCTACATGAATTCGATAAAAATAATGTCAACAAATGTTCGCACAACTCTTTTTTGGACAAGAAAATATGCTATTGCATTATTTTCAACAGGAATGTCTATGATTCTATGGATTTGCCACTCTTCAAAGAATGGCAATTAAGGATTTGCCACTCATGGGTCAATGACATGTGGCCTCAGGACACACAAGTCATTAATTATTTCCTTCTTTTTTTACAAGAACAAATCAGAGCCCAAATAACAAACTAGGAATCGTTAGCCATAAAAGAAACTTACAGCAGCAATAGATGATGCAGAATCCTCTCCAGGTGGGGGGTGTGTGACATCAGCCCCAAAGATGATTGTTGGGATTTCAGTCACAAATGGTATGCCATTAACAAATGCTCGATCGAGAACTGTGTTACGCCCTCCAACCTGGATACAACACGACAACAAAGCAGCACAATCTTGTAAAACTTAAGTTAAACACAGAAGGAAAAACCGAAAAACACAGATACCTTAACATTGATCTTGAGTGCAACATTTTCAAGATATTGCTTGTTTGGTCTGCTAGCATGCCTTGGCAGGCAACATTGAGATACAATACCAAGGTCAGTCTCGCAAACCCTTTTAATTTTTCCTGCAAAAATGCATGTCACACAGGTAATTAAAACTCCAAGAAAAGACAAAGTATGTCTGACCACACAAGAAATATGCATACCATAAGAACCACTAACTTCAGGAAGAATTACAATTAACAGCTGCAGCTCCCCTTTCTGATTAGCTAGCACTTCTGTGGCCCTCCTGTGAATATCCCTCAAAGCACTTTCTATATTATTGGCAGTAGCTGACCGGATGTCTAGAAGTGGCCTTGGATTGAAAGACTACAGGGTTGATAGGAAAGTCAGACGTAACACATAATTATTTGAATGCCTATAAACTTGAAAGCAATGCAGGAGTTTACCATTCCAGTGGCATTGCACATCTGAATCAGGTCTCTGCAGAACCTGTCTACCTCCTCAGGACGCATGCGTGAAAAACTTAAACAGGCCCAGGTGTCCACAATTCCTCCATTGATCATTTTCTGGAGAGAGAAAAAAAGATGCACAACATAAGAAAATTGGCCAAATTTGAAATGTATCTCACTACAATACGTTCGGTGCCATATGAGCTCTATCATTTTTATAACCATCTATTTCAGATTCACTCAACTAGAGATAATGTATGGAGGGCAAACATGCTTAACGACTAGAAATAATCAGAACCGATAACATAATGATGGTGACATAAAAAGCTCTAACATGTTTGTTGTGTATTCAAGGAAAGGCTATGTACACTGAAATTAAGGAACAAGCTAAGTGATAGAAATTAATCACCTTGTTTATCATGTTCCACTGTCCAACACTTGGTGCACAGGTTCTCTCCCTTCCAGATTCATGATATCTCAACTGAAACATTATGAAGTGATTATTAGTGTCCATCCATTTGCTTTAAAGCAGAAACAACAGAAAAGGAGTGTAGCATATCTACCATGGGTGGAGGCAGCACACGAGCTGGAACAGAGACTAGGTCACTGCTAACCCTGATTCCAAATTCCTGAGCAAACTTGTCTTCTGGATACCTGTTGTGGAGAACCATCTACATTGTATGCACAAGATATTCCATGATGAGAAATGAAACTTAATGCAGTCCAAAATTATTTATGATTGTATACCTCTCCAAAAGAAAATTTAAAACATATGCTTTAATAAAATACCATCACATGGACATATATATAAAGGATCAAATATGAGCTAAACTCAAAAACTAAGAAATTTGAATGGTAGGTACCTCACGAATGCTTTGCTCCCTCTGTTGAGGACGTTGGCAGGTTGCTCTAAGAATGTTGGTCACTTGTTTGTCATTAAGTTTCTTAGAATACCTCTGCCCTTCACAAATTTTGCACACCTAGAATAGATTTGCAGCAAACAGAAAACATGTTATGTATAATTAAAATAGAAGGAAAGGTGGTCAGTAGATACACTACCTCCATAGGCAAATACACAGGACGAGAGTCACTTCCAGCCTGTAGGCAAGGCCAAGAAGGATACTTCAATCTGTAATTGTATCTTTCCAGAAAGTACTGAACAACACCCATCCTTGTTCCTTGTTCATCAACAGGAAATCTAACAACATCAAATAATGGGCATAAATAAGAGATCAGGGAAAAACAGTAAGCATTGTGCATTAGAGACTGAAAATGTAAGCTCACAATTGTATAAGCGTACAGAACACAGGCAGATTGTGTATAAGTTTCAATCTACATGTTACTTAAGGCTTCTAAACCTCTAAGGTGCTGTACACCCAACGTAGAATCGGTAAGTCTATGGTCGTTACACAGATAAAATACATGGACCTCAAGCAGAATCATTTTTGAAATGAATTACTTCACTCTCCCACCCATTTCCTAACCAGTTTCCACACATCTTTATTAACAATCAAACAACATGCCCAAAATCATAAAGCCACATCCTTCCATCTATATTCAGCAAGGCAATCTGTTTAATAGTTCAGCAAAGTGATCTGCAGCAATTTCTTTAAGACCATAAGACACCGGTAATAGAAAAGATAATAGCATGTGAAGAAAGACAAGTACATCAGCTGGCTCATCTGTATAGGAGTGATCCCTGTTATCTTGTATCTTCTTATCTGATCCTCTTGATGGTTAGTTTCAATTCGAACACCCCGCAGTGCTTTCTTTATCTGAACATATTTGCAAGTTGAAAGAGAATAGTCACGTACTAGCAACCGATGGAATACAATGCTCTGTATAACAGGTTTTGTGAATTTCCTGGATAGAAATAGTACCTTGACACGATCCCTATCTGACAGAGGGCGTGAAGTGTCGCGCAAGTTCAGGAACTCCGCCACAAATTGGATCACTGTCACTGGCTTGAAAAAGGATGTTGCAGATATATCTGCATGAAGAAATATCAAAAGCACATTTGTTATTGGAACATATCAGACAAACAATGCAGGAATGTACTACAATTTCATTAAAAACAACGGCGGGGAGGGGGGGTGTTTCTCACCTATATTGAGCGAAAGCCCCATTTGTGTTGGGCGCAGGCTCTGGTAATAACCTCGCCAGCACTCTAATCCCTCACCAATGTCTCCCCTGTGACCAAAGTCTGTAGAGAAAAAGGACCTCGACACTGTGACGTAACTGCAATAAAAAGGTTAATGCCAACAATATTATCAGCCCCTGCTGTAGAAATAATCAATTGAGAATAACAATAACATGGAATATATGCATCATACTTCCAGGATGGTGACTCCCTAAGGACAACATCAAGTACTTGGATGGTTTCTTGAGGCATATCCCTCTGTCTTCCACGAAGAAACTGCTGAAGGTGATACAAATCTGTCCTCCCAGCAATTCGAATTGTGATCTTGTACTCCCTTTCCGTCCTGAAAATTGAGATGAATGAAGTACCTGTAGTTGAGAAACAAGGTGCTTATAATACAAAAAGGTGGCCTAAGATCTAAACAAACCTTTCTTTGTCCCTCTTTTCTGGATCAACCAGTTTAACAACAAATTCTTCTGATTCAAAAGGAAGTGAACCAGCAGTATAAAGACTCTTCCTTCCATCGTAAGCAGGTAACTTGCCACCCAGAGATGTCTTCCCATGCAACTTGATGAGCTCATTAAGTATTTCTCTGTTTGTTGCTCTCGATTTTGACTCGGGATTGATAGACACCTACAGCCAAGTAGAAAGAAAACATAAATAAATAAACTTTCATAGTAGGCAACAAAATCTGATTGAAATATCTCAACATCATTACATATGCACAAAACCAAAGTAATTCCTTAAATATATGCAAATAAAGTTATTTCATTACATATACACAAACACAAGTAATTCCCTAACCCTGTCTAGGTTAAGTTTTTTCCCCCTGATTTCCATTCCAACAACGGAAACAACACAATATATGGACAATTAGGCCATACTAGTTTACCCATTTTTTAGTGTCATGCTACTCTGCTGCACCCCATAATTCAGCAATATTAGTCTAATCTTTTTTAAGTGTCATGTCGTCCGGCTGCTCCCAGTCATTCTCTATGGGCAAACACATGTCATGTATTCCTTATATGCAAACACAGGCGATTCCTTACATATATGCGACGCAATTAATGCCTTAACACCCGATTGAGTAAACAATACAAAGAAATATCCACGCTAATGCAACATACACATGAATAGGGCTATGCTGAATACACAACATCATCTAGGTAAATAGTGAGGGAAAACACCCATCCAAAAACCATACTTCCACGAAACATAAATGCTCACAGTAATCAAAACCAACAGCTCGTGGCGATGGATATGAAAGAATCCAGCAAACAATCGGCAAGACCAGCCATTTGTCGCCTCCGCTTTGATTGAGACTTCAGGGAAGAACTAGTGGGGAAGGATTGCAAATCCAAAACAGAACACTCGACCGAAAACAATGCGGATCGCTGAAGGCCGCAACACCGAGGGCGGCGCCGGCGCCGGAGAATGGTGGCGGCGGCGTCCTTTTTTTTTTTTTGGACATGGTCGGGCGGTGAGGTTGGGGTGAGCGCTGGGTGATGAGCTTCCGGGCTTCCGGCCTCTGGTTGGGTAATGGGTACTTGGGTGGGGGATGGGCTTTGGGTAAATTGGGCCGTGGCCCGTGAACGCAAATCATGCGGTATGTGGTAAAAAAAGAAAAAGTAAAAATACATGAGTGGAATGGAACTACCAGCTCGGTGCTACATGGAAGTTATAAGAAAATTTTAAAAATGATGCGCTTTTGTATTAAAAAGATCTTCTTAATCAAGTATGTATAAAGCTCAAGAGATATGCAACACTAAAAATTAACAAAAATTTTAAACAAACAAACTTGGGTACAAGATAGATGTGTGAACTGTGAAGTAGGCCCAAAAGAACGCAAACAAATGAAAGGAATTGATATCAAAGATTTCTCTTGGAAGCATGGTGCATGGATCGATGAAGAAAACGCTTCACCTAGGTGAAGGCCACAAATTAGACCTAAACACATGCTAATGATCTGACTGTTCCAAACGAGCGTCCAGAGAAGGTGTTCATGATTCATGGGCACGTGACCACTCCACCCACGGGTCTCCAACCAAGCGTCTAGAGGAAATTTTTTCCAAAAACATGCAAAGCACAACGAATCATGCACCCCAAAACCAAAGCTAGCTGAGCCGATGCAGCAGGAAACAGAAGGCCAGAAGGCGGCAAACTGCAACAGCGGCAGGGCACTGGAAAAGCCTTCTCGTGCGGTGAGAAGCGCAGCGATGCATGCATGCATGCATGGAACCGAAAGGGCAAGGTGCAGGATGCCGATGGGAGCCATGCACCTGCAGCCATCTCACCGGCGCAGTGTTTGTGGCTTGGCTTTTGCCTTTGCGATCTTTCCCGCAACCGCACGAAGAACTCGGTCATGTGCTCCATGGGGAAGGGAAGCAATGGCCAAACCCACAAAGATTAAGAAAGAGACAAGAGCTCAGAGAGGAACAGGACGCAGCGGCTGCATGCCAAACTCTGCTTCAAAAGGGAAAGATCCAAGATATCGCCCAGAGAAGGACAAGGTGATCAGAAGCTGAAGCTCCCATATGATGAACGCCATGTTACCTCCATCCATTACCCCATCTTTGTTTGAACTTGCTCAAAGCAAGCCTAAAAATTTTAAAAGTTGCAACAGAAGATTGTGGAGAAAAAGCATGGCCGCGCATTACGTTCAAGACAAGAACCGAGGCACAGATTCCACGAGAGGAAAGGCAAAAACACCGAGAAAAAAAAGGGAAATAAAATATTTCCGTTGCTGCGCCAAGAACGTCTCTCACTGTCCGTGGCTCCGTGCAGCTCAGGATCCCGAAAGCAGCAGCAAACCAAAAGGAAACGAGGCATCAAATCACTCCGGCGATGCACCACACAAAAGCAAGCGCACCTCGACGTCCCATCCAGGGAAATTAACCACGAACGCATGCACAGCTCCGACCAAACACCCACATGGATGCACCGGAAGCTAGCGTTCGATATATCGCCGCTTGGCCAAAAAAACGCTCAAATATTTAAAAGAAAAGGCAAATGCACCCAAATATTCAAAAGAAAAGGCGAAGATGTTGGTACAACACCCAAATATTCGAAAGAAAACTCAAAGATAAGCGCATGCAAGTGACGCGCACGCACAGAGAGTGGCAGACAAGCGAGCACACAGAGATCTGGAGTTCTGGACAACACGAGCGCGCGTCGGCGTATTATATGTCAATGTGTGTAGAACATGTGAGTACACGGTGACGGTAGAGCTATCGGAGGTGCATGCATGGCGGGGGTAGGGAAGAGGGAAGAGGGAGCTCACGTCGTAGTGCAGCAGGTGGTTGTCGGCGACGTTGACGAGGAAGTGGTTCGCCCGAATCATCACGTTCTTGCCCGCGGTGCCAGGGCCCGGCCGAGCAGGGTGCGCGAGGCCCTTCTTGGAGACGGGGGCCAGATCAACGTCGGACGCCGTCGCAGTAGCGGCCGGCGCCTCCTTGGAGGTTCCGGTGGCGGCCGCCGCCGCCGCCGCTGGGGACACCAGTGCCGTCTCGGACACGAACAGCTTCTTTTCGACCTCCTTCGCCAGGGACGCAGCAGACGGCGCCGAGGCGGCGGCCGGCGCCGGCTGGGCCGGAGCCGGCGATGGCGATGGCGATGGCGATGGCGATGGCGATGGCGCCCGGATGGTGACGGGAGCGGCGCGCGCAGGCGTGAAGGCCGGAGTCGGCGAGGGCGAGGGCGAGGGCGAGGGCGCCCGGATGGTGACGGGCACGGCGCGCGCAGGAGTGAATGCTGGCGCCGCGCGCCGGCGAGGGCGCCCGGTAGACGACGCCTGGCTGGTACGCGGAAGGGTGAGGCGCCGCCATGGGCGCGCGGTAGACGACCGGCGCGGGCTGGTACTGCACCGGCGGCCGATGCGGCATCCCCGGCGGTGGCCACACGAAGCCCGTGGGGGGGGCGGTTGCCTCCGCCGCCAAGCGGGGCACCCCTAGCCCCACCGCCGCCTCCACCCGGCCCTCGCCCGCCGTACTGCTGCCGCTGGTCCCCGCGGCCTCCTCCGCCGCCGCGGTAGGCGGCCATGGGATGGAGGTAGGAGAGAACCAAGGAAGAGATGGGGTTGGGAATGGCGAGAGTTGGTACGTGATGGCCGGAGAGGCCGAGGTGGCCGCCTTTTATAGCCCAGTAGTGGTGGTGGTGCTCCACTGTTGCCGCTCACGGCTCACTGCCACGGTCAGGTTACCGCTCACAGCCTGCTCACACTCTCATAGCCTGTTCTGTCCGTACAACGGTACAAGGGAGTGGTTGGGTTGTTCCAGCTTTTCAACGTGCTCATGGCTGAAAACTTGTTCCTTTTTTAAAAAGAGCCCTTTTTGTGGAGGGACTTGCATGAAAATATGGCATGTTTTTTAAAAGATAAAGTTCTTGTTTTATTGCACCCAAATTTGTAAAGTTTTATTATCTTGTCGTATCCAATATTGACTAATGATGGTCATTAAATCGTTAAACCCAGCCCACGAAAGTGTTTTTACGGGTCAAAACCATCGTTTTGAGTTATTTTAGTTGATATGGGGGCGTGGAAAGAAAAGAGTGACATGGCGGACATGTGGCGGTTTAAAATGATGTGGCAGCACATATGGTAGCCTGGTATATCATCTCCCCTCTCTTTTTCTCTTAATGTTTTCTCTCGCTCCCAACAGCTACTGCCTACTCCAACCTTAGCCCTCCCTAGACCCCTCATTAGTATCGCTACATTCATTAAATTTGTCCGGACCTCTTGTCTTAAGTGATGTTACGCTCCCTAAATTTGGTCGCCTCTCCCCCTCCATGCCACCACCAACGCCGCCATCATGTGAGTAGCACTCGGTTTCTCCTCCTCCTCATTTGCAGCATAAGACAGACTCCCTCGTCCTAGTTGATAATGCTCAATCTATTTTCTTTCTTATTGGTGGCGGACACATTCCCTCATGGGTAGTGCGGTAGGGCTCTCTCTTCCTTACCAGTAACGATCACGTGTGACATAAAATAGACTTTTTTTTGTCCTAGTTGGTATTGCTCGCTATATTCTTCTTGTTGGTGGTGGCGGGCACATTTTTTCATGAGTGGTGCGGTAGGGCTTCGTCTTCCTTACTATTAATGATGGTGGGATTTCCTCCTTTTTCTCCTAGCGCGGTGAGCCTCTTCTTGCAAACCTCGTTCTTCATTCTCCCTTCGCACACATCCGACTAGAGGTTGTGGTGTGTTTCAGAAGGAGGCATCATTTAGGGCTCATTTGGGAGGCACAATCCCCATGGGGATCCCGACCTAATCTTGGGGTCATGACTTGTGTGGTAGATTACCCCCTGGGGTATTTGCGGGAGTGTTCGGAAGCCCATGAAACACGGTTATTTTGTCCCTTTCCTTGCAATTTCCCCAGGGAAATCTCCACCACAGCCAGTGACATGGCCACGTGGGTGAGATTCCCTTCGACCCCCTGCCTCGCTCGGTCGCTCCGCTCTCTCCACACCACCCCTCCGCCTTCGCCTCAAACCTAACCTCTGCCTGTACCTCTACCTCCCTCTGGCTCGCTTCGCTCAGCGGGGAGCTCCATGGTGTGACGGTGCAATGGCGAGCTCTAGGGCATGACACCTAGTTGGAAGGAAATATTTGAGGCTGAGGGAGTCAAGAAAGCACCATGCTTATTGTGTCTTCTCTTGCTCCAAGCCATTTCAGGTGAGGTCACAGGCGCGACAAGCTCCAAGACGAGGATGTCGACGAAGCTCCTCATAAAGTCACGATGAGGGAGGATGTCGTGTCGCCTTGGCCATCTTCCATGGTTGTCACCGCTACCCGTCATGACCGAAGTTGGCAAAGATGGAGGGATGGCGCCGTCTCAGCCATCCGCCGATGAGGGAGGAGGATCACACCAACTCACATCCACACTAACGATATTGATGGCTGAGGAAGTAGGGACAATAGAGGGGGGAGGTGATCTATGGAGAAGGGGTGGAAGAAATAGAGGATGTCTTTGGAGAGGAAGCCATGAATAGAAGGAGAGAGGGGTGTTTTTCTAGCGAAAGTGACGAGAATATCCCGGTGGGGATTATAGTCACATGGTTGTTTTGCCATTTGCTACCAAACGAACCATTAGGGAAATTCATTTTTTTTCATCAAAAATATGTAAAGACGATTTTAATTTTAAAAACTACTAAAAAATTGTACGTGACCACTCCTATTGCCTGCGTACTGGACACAATAGTATAAGCGGACAATCGGCTTGTATGGTACAATATACGCACCACATACTTGAGTCTATCATGTTTTGAAGCGTTATGTTGGCTCATGAGTATTGCAATATTCTGATTCGAATTGTGAGTTTTCATATTGATAGAGATACTCTGTTAGATAAATCCCTACGAATATCCACCAGTCTTAAAGTTTATAATAATGTTCTCTCCACCAGTTCATTGTAACTGTTCTTCTGTATTCTCCATCTATATATAGTGATTTCGTCATTGTGTACTCGTGGTTTTTTAAAGGGTTTTTTCACATAAAAATCTGGTTATCGTTATCGTTATTGTTCTCTCTCTTTTTTTTTTATTTATTTTGTAACAAGTATTAGCTGCCTCGCTGTGAGTACGTGACAGTGAGGGCCGGTAAATTTAAGACCACAAAAGGCACGGCCAATTCGTGTGAGAAAATAGATCCAACCTCCAATTTGCGACGGTGAGGGCATGCCCAATGCCAATTACATATTTTCCCTATCTCATCCATGTTAATCCACTGTTCTATTATTACCCACGTCTCTTCCTACATTTTTCTTTCTTATATTATATTCTCTATATACTGATTCAGTGTTTTAGATGCAGAATGGTGGTGGCTTGAAGGTAGCATTGGGCATCCCACGAGACAATGTTGCAGAAAAAGCCCCGCAAGTAGCTACGTACAGACGTACAGTGCAATGCAGAGAACCCAAACCATTAGTGTACGGCCGCGCAGGCACTTTTCTTTGCTTCCTGTACCCGATCTCATACATGTGGTGCACAGCTGTACGCCTTAAGACCTTGTAAAATAACTAGCATGGTCGACCTTGTAAAATACATGAGGGCATTTATTTTTTCATTTTTTTCTTTTTTTTGCTAGCTGCAAAAAATGGAAAATAGGGGGAAGAAAATTAAGTGTTTGAATTTTTTTTTCACGTGCTGAAAGGAAAACAAAAAACAAGGAGAAAATTGAAAGCTGGCTGTGGAGAGAGAGAAAGCGCGCACTCGCTGTGGCTGTGGGATTCGAATCGCCGACCCAATGAACCACAGCTAGCTCTGATAACCAGCTGGCCGAAGCACCCACCTCGTCATTTGGCTACCGTAAAAAATTGTTTTATATATCGGTTTATATGGACGTCCAGATCCTGCAAAGCGTGGCCATTCTGCCAGGACGAACGGCCAAGATTCCGCTCGATGTGGCTCACGCAAAAAAAAAGGGGCGACGTGGCCTAACCAACAACCGGCTGGTTAGGGCCTTGTTATATAGAATTGATTTAGATAAGCTATAGACGATTCGTATATACGTCATCTCGGTACGCGTACAATTATATTTGCAGCGTCCGAAATGCTACTATTCAAAACTTCAAGTAGGTACGTTCTCCTGGTAAAATAAAGAAAAAGCGATTTGATCGTGATCTCTATATATGCATGCCCCGGTTCACCTTGTCGTGGTCATCGACAATATATACCGGTGGAAGAGTAGCTTGTCGCGGGGACCAAAAGATAATTAACTTCATTTTAGTTTTCAAGAAAAGCATGGGTAAGCGCATGCTTTTGGCGCTGCCATGCCATGGCCCATGGACGATTCGCCTCGCTCTTTAGAAAGAAAACAAAACGGGCCAAACTTTATACTACTCCTACTTCGTTTGTTTGGATTCTTTTCTTCTTTTTTGGTGTGGAGATAAAAGTGGCTAGCTGGTGATAGATGATCTCCTCGAGCTTGCGACGATGCTCCAAGCTTTAAGATTTCGAAATTCCGAGAGATGGCACGCTCAGTTTTAAAACCATTTACGCATCTCCAGAAGACCAATTAATTTGCTCTCGTCGTGTTAATTTCGGCACCTGGCTGATAATGGGATTGGGACCAGATACACGACACTTTTGAGACGGATCGATCAACTTAAGAACACGGTAATGATCGGACAAGATTAGTGGTTAATCTACCATGCATGGGGGGTGATTTGGTGAAAGCTCAAAGCTCCGTACGTACGTGGCTGCTGGGCTGTGGCATCTCGCTGCACCTGCACACGCTGCCGGGCGCTGCCGCGACAAGCATCGGCCTCAGATGACGCGCCCAGGCTTTGCATGCGGCGTGCACTGTGCACTGCGCAGTGGCAGAGCGGCATGTGAGGTGAGGTGGCTGCCAAAAACGGCAAGGCGCAGCACCATGCAGGCATGCATGCACCCGCTCCCGCACCATCTCTCCGTCTCCTCCCCCGCAAGAATCCTAAGGATTGGGTTCTGGGAAAAGGAGGAGAAGAAACCAAAATCCCAGGCTTGATCTGCGATGCGCTGCATGCATATATATGCGTAGGGAAGAGCTGAGTTAAGTTAACCATGGTTTGCTAGTACTATAGTAGGATCGAGTACGTGACTGGTGAGTAGGATATAGGATAGTAACTAATCTCGCAGGGACTCTGGTTAATCCATCGCCCTGATCGACATGCACACTCGATCGATTTGTAGATGCATCGAATACGGAAAAATCGAATCTCTCTCGAACGAACGAACAAGACGACGTAGTGATTCGTGATAGCGTTCGTGTGCATGCATCATGCATGCATTTCATCCAGGCTCGTATACATATACCAGTGCTGATTAATGCATCCATGCTAGTATTATATATATACCAGTACGTGCAAGTGCAATACTATAAATACCTGGAGTGGTTAATTATTCGTGTCTTCATCTACATGTTACATGTTTTCCAATTAACTGCGGCTTAATTAGCTTATAAAGGTTTGCTATGGAGGAACTTAATTAAGCTAGGTGGAAGAACACCAAGCGTGCGAGAGAGATGCAGTGTCACTGATCATCACACGCGCGCCCAGCCGAAGGAGCATGCATGCAGCTAGCACAGGATCGACTACTGGCACGTGCACTTGCAACAATGTAAATTAGAATGAAAGAAGGGGCTAAATTTCGGACTTAGATCTTGAACTAAACTTCAGCCCCTTCTATATATTTGGCTACGTCCGCCCCTGTGCGCAGCTGAAAAGACAGAGCAAACGTCTCAACTCTCAAACCCAAATCAAAGCTAAAAGATTCGCAGCAAGAAGATCCGAGAAGGAAGCATATATATGCAACAGGAGCAGAACACCAGAAAAGCCTTTTCGTGCATATATTGCACGAAGGAGATGTGGCCTAGCATTTGCATGGCATGGGAATGGGGCGCACAGGGGAAGCTGCAAAAGAGAGGAGCACGGACAGAGAAGGGGGCGTGGCAGCAGAGCACGACGGGATTACAATTACCACTCTTTGGTTGGGATGAGAGGTTCCAAAAAAAAAAAACCCAAAAAAACAGAACGTCGATCTGGCTCACCCTGCCACCCAATGTTTCCAAAGCTCAGCAAGATTTAAAGTGTATCAAAATAAAAGATTTTACTTTTAATTTAAAGTTCAAATTTTTGTTAAGAATCATCTACTCTCAATATAAAGGAGAGTTAAACGGAGCCACCACATTAATCCTAAAATCGTAGAAATTATCACGTTAATCGAAAAATAGTAGAAATTCTCACGTTAATCATAGAAAAAAGAAAAAATCTACATCGTCGAATATGGATATTATTATGTAAATCTAACGGTCAATATTAACCTCTCGAAAAATAGTAGAAATTCTCACGTTAATCATATAAAAAAGAAAAATCTACATTGTTGAATATTGATATAATTATGTAAATCTAACGGTCAATATTAACCTCTAAAAAATAGTAGAAATTCTCATGTTAATCATAGAAAAAGAAAAATCTACGTCATCGAATATGGATATAATTATGTAAATCTAACGGTCAATATTAACCTCTATAACAAACTACTGAAGCTGATCTATATATTAGAGATAAACTTTAAATCTAATCTGATGTATTATCTATATCTTAACACAAATCTAGCCGCGCAAATGCGCGGGTCACCTTGCTCGTTCTATATATATAACAAAGCGTCTAACCAGCCGGCTGCTGGTTAGGCCACGTCGTCTCTTTTACCAGGGCCGTTCGATCGTCTCGCGAAATCAAATCCGGCCATCCATATATGATTTATATATAAATAATTTCTTTTGCCAAATCCTCAACACACCGGGTGAATTGGCCGGTCGGCTAGCCCAGCTAGCGCTCGCTCGGGAGCCCAGCTTTCGACTCCCGGTGCGCTGCCTTTCCAGCTATTTATCCACCTCCCGCTGTACTCTGCAGCCTGCCTCGAATTTCCGTAGTGCTAGCGTCGCCTGCGTGTTTTTTTTTCCCCTGCTAATCACGCTGCAGACCAACGTTTCCACTCTCCGTACTAGCGCTGGCATGCACATATATATGCGTCAATTAATATTCGTACATACGTGCGTGTACGCGTACGTACGTCGACCGTTGTATTGTTCCCCCCAAATGTGCGGCGTACGTGTATATAGATGTTGAGGATCTGGCAAAAGAAATTATATAGATATGTATGAGCTGCCTTTTGATTTCTTTTTTTTTTCTTCGTCGTTATCAATCTCTGCTTCAGCTTAGCTATGCTCGCGTATATTGCAGAATTGGGTCTGCGTATACGATCTCCTCGGCCGTGACGGCCAGACCCTCCTCCACCTGAATATGAAAATCAGTTGGTACAAATTTAGCTTATTAAGCCTGCTAATCCAAATAAATTAAGGTTTGACGATTGATTTTTTACTGTACTGTTAACAGCTTAGTAATGATGATCGATCGTATGAAAATACTTTCAGACCAAGATGAATTTTGACATTATGACCTTGCTGTCACTACACATCTATTGTTCGATCAATTGTAAGCCAAAATTACCATGTTTAGCTAGCTATAGTTTGTGAAAAACAATGTCACCTGCATTACTATAATTATATTAATTAATATGTAAACTTTTGAAGGGCCCGAGATATGTAGCTCCACTCATTTGCAGAGGTTATTTGTTAATTTTGTTAAGTTAGACTTCAAGAGCTTTTAAAAGCAGCTTCTAGAATATAGCTAGCGAGGTTCGACTTGTTTTGACACGCCGTTGACTTTTTGACACGCCTTTGACCATTCGTCTTATTCAAAATTTTAGTTCAAATATTTTTTGTAGGCCGTAGAAAAAACGTATAAATTTGTAAGTTCTCAAAAATTAAACCATGGCTGCAAAAAGAACATCTACAAAAAATTGGTGTTGCTCAGAATTTTTTTAAGTCCAAATTTACAGAAAAGATGGCTCTTTCTTATTAAGCGCATGTTTTTTCTCAATTATCACTTTTCGGCTTTATTTATTGTAGGTCACAAAAGAATCTTAAAAATTGAAAGTTTTCGAACCATGTCTACACAAAAGAACATCCAAAAGTTTTGAAGCCATGTTTCCACAAAGAACATCAAAAGTTAAATTTTCCGAAAAAAATCAATGTTTTCATAATGCAGCCTTATAACTAAGGATTTTATTTTTGGTGTGATATAATACTTTTCTACGGTTTTGGGTTTATAATAAAAAAAAAGAATGAAGGGTTTCGTATATAAACCCTAAACCATATAATACTATTGAATGGCGAAATAAAAAACCCTAAACCATTCATTCTAGATTTTATACTTAGCTTAAAAAATTTGCAGAATCAGACCATTGTAGAATTGAACCATAATTTTATCCTAGGATTTCATGCGGAGATTTAAATATTACACAAGAAACATAATAAATAATTAATAAATAATGGGGACGAAGGATAAAAAAGACTTCGAGAAAATATAATTATAGTTTAAGGTCAGCGCTCCATGGAATAAAAAATGAAAAACAAGGCTTAGGAAAGGAGCCATAACCATAATTACATGGCAAGGTCCATCAAAATATTTAAGCGTTAAAAATAAATAGGTTTCACATAATTGATTACATCATTCTATCCTTTCAAATTTTGCTAAAAAAACTTTGAATTTTTAGCCTCTACACTTTAATGGGCTATTGATTTGAACCTGATCGAAATAAAACATTAGTTATTTCTTTAGGCCAATTCTTTATCGCTGAGACCAATCGGTCGGCGCGCCTAGTATCTCATCAAAGCAGAAAATTCCTATCGTTGCATGCAGTTGAGATGAAAACATTCGTACGTGTTAATTTTTTTTTTACAAGTCCACGTGTGTAATTCAATAACTAACATAACACATTAGAAGCATGCATGCACTGCAACTGAGATTACCATGTGACCTACATATAAACGGCAATGTATTCGCCCATGAGGCATGCAGGGGTAGGCGCAGCGCAGAACCTCATCCGTCGCCGCCGCCGGTCTGAAGCCACCAGCCTATTGATCTGCTGCTCCGCCCAATGCTCACGCACCCGTGCCCCGTGGCATCGTGGCCGCGTGTCACCGTTCAGTCCTCGATCCACCGCACCATCGCCGTCGTCCGCCGCCAGTCCACACGCTTGTCAAATTTCTCATGCCCATTGCATTTCTGCATTTTCCTCTAAACCCAATTATATGAACATCTTCATTTACCCCAAGGCAGGAAAGTGCTGAATTAGTAATTTGAACTATTCAAGCATGTGGCGTAGGCGTTGCCTCAGCAAATTTTGTAGTTCCTATACATTACTTGATATATGTTTTTGATACGAACAATTTGTATTTTGTTGGTGCTGCTGCAAATTTTTTAGCACTTTGTATTTTGCTTTTGTGATTGCAAATTTTCTTTGACCATATATTTTTTTCCTAATACGTAGACCCTTTTTTTGAAAACCAGTGCTCGCCACTGTCATTAGACGCTAACATTAGATCTGGTAATCTATTAGGAACAGCTCAAATATAGTGATGTGGAAACAACCTCCTTCTCAATTAAAAGCTTTCATTGGACCCCCCTGTCATTTTAAGCGGAAAAGAAACTTCACTGAACTGCTCCTCATAGATCTAGTGATCTAGATATGATGTTACCATGTTACCACCCAATGGGCATTAACATTAGATATGTTGTCTATATAAGCAACACATAAAAAGACTCAACTATCTCTATGTACTGGACTGCACAATTATTTAATGCTTACATGAACCTTATGATTGATTATCCATTTCATCTTTACACACTACATATTACTTTTTCTTAGCTTAACTTAGATACACGATAAAATGCATACTATTCTAATAAAATGTTAACCAAACACATTAATATGAAAATGAATCCACTTGCCCAACATTTGCTAAGAAATTCTTGAGAATCGTGGCGGTGCTCTATCAATGTAATATAACAAAGCCCTTACAGTGCCACGTGGTGCATCCTAGTTGGGACAGCCACGTCACCCCCTCCAGGACAAAATCTAGAAAATTTCAGAAAAATCCCAAAAAAATCTAAAAGATTTCAAAATGCAACAGAAAAAATTGTGGTGAGGAACTACAAATTAATTTAAGCATGAGAAATGTTGACTTGTATAAAATAAATTAAAAAATAATATAAAAATAAAAAAGTGAAAACCCAAAAAATCCTGATAAATCTAGGAAAAATATAAAAATACAATTGTGACTTACAAAATTAATGCCTCGCCCACGGACGTGTAGTTAAACATCTCTAGCAAAGAACAATCTGAGTGAGGCTCTAAAAAGGGAAAAGATGTGAAAGAAAAATAAGAAAGGGAAAATAGAAAGATAGAGAAATTAAAGGGAAGCGGGCGGCGTACGTCCATCCACGCAAACTCCTCTGCAAACCGCACGACATAACTGCAGTCTGCAGGCATGCGAAGGAACAAAGCGGAGAAAGCCGGGAGGAACAATGGCGACGGCGAGGGTAGCAGGCACCACGGCCAGGGCGTTCTCGTCGGCGGCCGCTCCAACCAGCGGCGGCGGCGTGTCCATGGTGCAGGGCGCATCCCGGGGGATCGGCCTCGAGTTCGTGAGCGCCCCCTCTCCTCCTCCTCCTCCTCCTCCTCGTATCTCGTTTCCCCTTTCGCAGAGACTCATGAGTCATGCCTCTGCCTGATTCCGCCGCGCAGGTGAGGCAGCTGCTGGGGAGGAGCGACCAGGGCCGCGTCATCGCGACGTGCCGCGCCCCGGACGCCGCCGCGGAGCTTCAGAAGCTGAAGCAGGAGCACGCCCGGCGGCTCACCGTGCTGCCGCTGGACGTCACCGACGAGGCCACCATAGAGGTAGTATTTATTTCGGAGTTTGCTCAGTGAGCACACAAGTCTGCAGGTGTGCCTGCACACGGGCTACCCGTTGTTCCTAGAGTCGTAGTTGCTGTCGTTGGCGTCGATCTTATAATGTGACCAGCACAAATGCTCCTAGAGGAATGATTAATTGATGATACATGCTCAGCATATGTAGTGTGTGTTCACCTGAATCTAAACTCTGGGGAATTTTCGATTTTCTCAATGTTTCCAAATTAGTGGTGCTTGGATGTATTATGTTAGGATGAGCTAAATGTACTGGTTCTTTGAAGTCTTTCGGAAAGATGATTGTTTGAAGTCTTGGTTGTGTATAAAGTTCTGTTCCTTTTGTTGCAGGCTGCCGCGGCATCAATAGGGGAGACCTATGGATCTCTTAACCTGCTGATCAATGCCGCTGGTATCCTTTCGATTCCAAATGTGATACATCCAGGTCTGTGTTTCGCTATTGCGCACAATGCTTTAGCTTAAATTGTTTTGGTTAATTGTGCTATTCTAGAATCATGTTTCTTTCGTATTTTGTAATGTTGCAGAGACTACATTGAGCAAAGTTCAGAAGTCATCCTTGTTACTGGCGTACGAAGTGAATGCTGTTGGCCCTATTTTAGTGATCAAGGTATAACAATCTCACAGCTTTGCTCTATCTTTCTCTTTGTTCTTTAACAAGATGGTACCAATATTTTGCTGGTCTCGTGGCCTGCCTACTCTGAATTGATTTATTTTGTCAGCATATGTGGCCATTCCTAAAGATTGGAGGGCGCTCGGAAACCTTGAGAGGATTTTCATTGGTTGCAAATATGAGCGCTAGGGTTGGTTCAATAGGAGATAATGGTTTGGGAGGCTGGCATTCATACAGGGCTTCTAAAACAGCATTGAATCAATGTATGTAAATTGTAAGATGCATGTTGCACTCTTGTTTTTAGAAGCCTGCTCTTCCTTACACAAGTAGTTATTATGATAATTTTCGCCCACACAGCATTTTGAGCCTAGAATAAACTGACATTATATATTGAATAACCTGGCCATTATGTAACTGACCACTTATTGTCCCCTTAGATGTCTGAAGTCCTTTGTTCAACTGTGCAGTGACGAAGACCGTATCGGTTGAGCTTGGCAAGAAGGATAACATTGCTTGCATTTTGCTGCATCCTGGAACCGTGGACACCGACCTCTCACGACCATTCCAAAAGAATGTGCCAAAGGAGAAGCTCTTCACCAGAGAGTTCTCTGTTCAGAAGCTCTTGTCCACCATAGACAACGTCAAGAAAAGTGACAATGGGAAGTTCTTCGCCTGGGATGGCCAAGAAATCCCATGGTAATAATTTCCAGTATATTCTGATTTTACACCTCACCCACCGCGTTCCATTGTCTTGTAAGTTCTGCGAGTCTCCCCAAATAAGTTTGTCAGATTCATCAATCATCAGTATAACTATAAAGATACGAAAGCGGCAGAAGGTAGCAGGAGTTCACGACCACGTACAGGAGCTCTTTGATCGGTGGTTTGGTTGAGGCGAAATTTAAGGACAATTAAGAAGAGTCACGAAAAGACTAAAAATTATTAATAAAATATTTTTAAGATCATTTAGAAAAAAAAAAGGTTTGGCTTAATAACGGTCACCTGCTTTTCTAGTTAGTATACATTGTTTTCCCACTTTGGTGACTATTTTCTAGTTTATCTACACTTTTTCACTTAGTTTTATAGTGAAAATTTAGTAATTTTATATTTGAAAATTTTATTCCATCCGTTCCAAAATATAGGGCATATAAATTTTGACACAGTCTTCAAATTATAACTTTGACCGTTAATTTCTTTCGAAATATGTCATTATCAACTACAAAACTAACATCATATCAAAGTACTTTTAAATACGGATCTAAATATATTACATGTATATACTAAAACATGTTTACTTTTACTTAATTATCAGTCAAAGATTCCAAACATTAACTTTTGAAAAAACATGCACGTCCTATATTTTAGAATGGAGAGAGTATATACATATGTTTACATTGATTTTTTTTTTAACTTTGTTATTAATTATTGTGAGACCTAATTTGTATGTTTCTATGGTTGTTTAATTAACTTCTATAATGTTTGGAAACATTTTTTCCTGTACAACCACTTGACCACTAAATCAATTCTATAAATCATTATAAAATATTACAAGGAATGGTTTATAAAAAAATAACATATTTTACCTCAACTATACTAAACCGCAAATCAATACGGGCCACGATTACGTGTGCTGTGACCGGTCTTGTACGCAAAGATCAACCATAAGGCTGTCTCCAACAGGAACCCCTAAATTTGATCCCCTATAGCCTCATATACAGATTCCCTTAAACAAAATCCACTCCCTATATTTTTCTCATCTCCAACAGTGTCCCCTATATAGAGAATTGTATAGGGGGAGGAGAGAGAACCCTTATATATAAGGGATTGGGGAGCAATCCCCTATTTTAAGGGATGGTATAGGGAGATCTGTTGAAGCACATAGGGGGAGAATCCATCCCCTATTTTGGGATAGAGGATGCTTTAGGGTGTGCTGTTGGAGACAGCCTAAACCAGATTCCGCTAGACTTGTTTTTTTTTTTTTAAAGTAAAAGCTAGACTTGAAAGTCAATCGAGTGAGACAGATGCCCGGATGGGCTATCCAGGCTATGAGATAAGGCGGCGGATAGCAAATGCATGGAAGCTTCAGTGGATGGTCACTGGCAATGTCGCATCAGTCATCAAAAAGAAAGAAAGAAAGAAAGAATTGGCTGTTTTCGGTTTTGATGTATAGTTTCAGTTTTTATTTTTTCTAAAAAAGTTTTAGTTTTTATAAAGATTATAAAGAAGGCGGACGCTAGCGTCCGGACGTGTAGACGAGCGTGCGTCGACCGGACGCGCCGCAACCGTCGGATCTCCGCCAAAGACATAGATTCAACGCTCTCCGCACACGGCGCGCTAGGCTGGTCCTTGCTCGGCTCCTCCCCTGCGCACTCCCGCGCCATCTTGTCTCGCCAGGCTGGCTGCCCATGAATCGTGCGCACAGGCCGGAAAAAAAGGGTCAAAGGCATGCACGCTCGCGCCCTCCGCCCTCTGTTGTGGTTCCTTTTTTTCTAGGAAAATGTGCGCAGAAACCACCACACTGTGGGCCCTTCTCTTTGCATGTGCATGTGTGGATGTGTGCAGCGCGTAGCGAAAAATCAAAAAGAGGTGGGTAGTGAAAAACTTGAATAAATAACTATTGAAACTTAGGAAATATACTAATAAAACTTAATATTCTACTAATAAAACTTGACAACCTACTGATGAAACTTAAGAGTGTACTAATTAAACTTGAAAACCTACCGATGAAACTTAGGAACCTATTGATGAAACTTGAGGAAACCCAACGAAACTTAATGAAACTTTAGTGTTTGTAGCCAAATAAACTCAGTGTTTATGTGTAAACTTTCTTTATTGATTATTGATCCAGCAGTTACAATGGGAACACTTTCCCTTTTATACAGGAAATAAATGACAGTTTCTCTCTTTGCTTTTGGCGTACGCAGTAGGCATAGCGGTTGGGATGGCTGCGTCCTCTTCTTCAGCGTACGGATTAAGCACCCTTGATTAACTGTAAATTAGTGTTAATCCCGTAATAAGATAATTACTATTTTTGCCCATAATAAAACTGTCTCAATTTATTTCTCAACATTTAGAACCTACTAGCGAAACTTGAGACCCTACTAATGAAACTTGAGGAAACCTAACGAAACTTGCTATATTACTATTGAATCTTGAAGAAGATACATCGAAACTTGGCTAGCACTTATGTAACTTAAAGAAATACTAGTGAAACTTGGGTAAATATTGATGAAACTTGGCTAAAATCCAAGTTTCTTTAGAAAAGATTCAAGTTTAATTAGTAGATTTTATAGTTTGAAAAGTACAAAACACTAAAAAATGACTCAAGTTCATCCTCAAATGCACGTCTAGCCACATACGTAGTGGTAAAAAATCACCGCGACCTGTCCTGTGTGGGCCCTCCCCGCATGCTTGACTTGCTTGACTTTGGTGAGCCCCAAAAAAGCAGCGCAGTGACCTTAGGTGGGCCCTAGCATGCTTGACTTGCTCCGTGTGCCTCCCTGAAGAAACAGTCATGTGTGGGCCCCCTACCCTGCATGCCGCACGCGAGCGCATCCTCGCACGGAAGCCGCGTCCGGAGCGCACCGGACGTCCGGAAGTGTTTTCGTATAAAGAATGGGCATAACTCCCGCCAGCGTCTCAACAAAGAAAAGTGAGAGTGTGAGACTCGGCGAGAGCTGCGTTCAGTGTCAGAGGCCATCCTAGCTGCACATATACAGATCTCCAGTGCTCATCATCGGCCAACGGCCATGGCTCCATACCTTCACCTTCTACTGTTCATCGCCGCTGCCGCCGCCTCTTCGCGTTGCGCCGTGGCAGTAGCGCGAGGCTTCGCAGTCGGCGACGACTACGACGGCGGCAAGATCCTGACGCCATTCAGGGGCGGAGCCAGGATTTGAACATAAAAGGGGCCAGGCTAAATACACCACGAAGAAATATTATAGTTGGTACATACATATTCATGTATGTTGCTTATATATTGGCTAAGAATTTTTTTCTCAGTAAGGTGAACTTAGCATTTCTAGGATTTATTGTAGGCAAACTTCATTCACTTCCTCATATAACAGTGATTAGCACAAAAAGTGAAATGTTGAAAAAAAAAATTGAATGTTTGTTTTAGCAGGTAAGAGCATCCCCAGCAGGGGCATTATCAAGGCCCTTCATCAGCAAGAGACCGGCCAGCATAGCCCCCTAAGTCTGTTTTTTTATTTTTAGGGCCCGGTTACTGTAGCTACAATAGAATAAAGAGCCTGCTAATGTTTGACTAGGTAGAACATGTTTTAGAAGGCCAAAACACATGTTTCGATAAAAAAAATTGAAAATAAGGATAGTTGTTTCAGTAAATAAAACCATATATTTTACCAATCATAACCCAATGTTTTAGAAGAGTGGTTTCAAAAAAGAAAAACAGAAATGTTTTTGCATGAGGAGATAAGATGTTTCCCGGGAACAAACATGATATTTTATATTCACATGCATAATGTTTCAAGCCAACGGACTCTACATCTTCCTCACAGGTCAGTCACTACATGAAACGAGAGCAGTGTCGTCGACCGAAATTTCTGTGTCAACGACAGAAGACCCGACGAACGGAACTTGGGCTGTGTCGGCGGCATAACTCCAAACTGACGACATAACTTAGTGGCCACCACATCCACTTAGTCATGTTATGAGGAGAGGGGAGGGAGAAAAAGGTAAATTGGGCATGCTAAGAGAGAGAGGTAGATCGGATATGTTGTGTGTGTGTGTGTGTGTGTGTGTGTGTGAGAGAGAGAGAGAGAGAGAGGAGAGGCGAGGGCGAAGGAAGAGGTGATGAGAGAGCAGCTATGATGTGAAACAAGCAATGAGGGAGGAAGAGATGCGAATAGAGGGGTAAGGGAAGGTGGTGTGGCCGTGTGGGTGGAGGGGGGCAGATCTACCCAAACTTTCACATTGGAGCTAGTTCATGGAGGATATGGAGAGAGCAACAACAGCATGAGGACAAGGAAAAGGGAAAACTAAAAGTGAAGAAGGGGGAATAGGGACGAGTGATAGGTGCGTGTAGAGCTATGCACAAATCAAGATTCATTGGGCCTTAGAAGGAGGGAAAGGGTGTCCATTGCTTATCTGGATTAGGGGGCAGGACTGGAACATGGAAGAGGAAGGAGAACACAATTCATTTTTTTTGGGTTAGTATATTTTGTTTATTTCAAATCGTCATCGGTTTGGGCAACTCAAACAGTAAATCGATGGGGAGGCACCCCTCAGAGTGTGATTAAGTACTATAATCTCGGGGGAGTGACCTTAGGGGGAACCATTACCTAGAATAAGGCAAGGATCCATGGAAAATAATTTTGGATTATGATTGAGCTCAAGTTAGAACGGCACGATGGCCTTGATTTTATTTATCATGAAACCTATTCTTATCTTACCCCTACAAATACATGGAATCTCAGGGCCACAGTGGTATTTTACTTCTACTTCCCCTATTTACCCTTTGTTGGGTGGTCAAAGCAAAGACCAGTCTTTCTTTTCTAATCTTTCTTTTGCGGCTTTCACAGTAGAGGATAGGCCAATGATCTCATGTAATGGTCTCTACTTTTGCCTCTGACTGTCCACAGCGCCCGTCATGGCCCATAGCCGTACATAGCAGTAGTTAGCTTTTGTCACACGCGGAGCATCTTTGAATCCTAAGCCTTATTTTGACTGTTGGCCCTAGACGGGCATTCCAAATCTCCCACCCGTTGTGGAGATTGTCTCCGGAGCGCGGGCTGTCCTAGAGGACCCCGCGCGGAGTTTGCTCCGGTTCGTGCAGGCATTCGGACCAGTCTTGCAAAGCGTCCTGTTGATCGAGGGGTGAGGGGCCTCCCCTACATCACAAATCCATTACATCCAACTGTCATTAATAGAGCTAGCATGAATAATTTATATACTAATCTGTTTGCGTGCAGCCTCTAGGCCACTTCCAGAGCACCAAATGGTATGGTTGGTGATCTTAACGCTTGCGGCCGGTTCCCTGGCGTTCGTCGTCGTCGCCTTGTACGTCCTGCACCGGCGGCTAAGACGGAAGGCAGGCAAGGCCAAGATGAACTCGACCAAAGTGGAGGGCGAGCTTGACCAATGGGTCGTCGGGCCCCGGCGATTTCCCTACCATGAGCTCGCCGCCGCCACCGGAATGTTCTCCGACGACAGGAGGCTCGGGAGAGGAGGCTTCGGCTCCGTGTACAGAGGCTTCTTGAAAGATTTGGATCAGCACGTTGCCGTGAAGAGGGTGGCCGAGACGTCCCGACAGGGCTGGAAGGAATTCATCTCCGAGGTCACCATCATCAGCCGCCTCCGGCACCGGAACCTCGTCAGACTCATCGGCTGGTGCCATGGCCCCGGCGATGAACTGCTGCTTGTCTACGAGCTGATGCGCAATGGCAGCCTCGACACCCATCTGCACAAGTCTGACAGCGTATTGGCATGGCCAGTCAGGTATCAGATCGTGCTCGGGCTAGGCTCCGCGCTGCTGTACCTGCACCACGACACGGAGCGGCGCGTCGTGCACAGAGACATCAAGCCAAGCAACATCATGCTGGACGCGTCCTTCGCCGCCAAGCTTGGCGACTTCGGGCTCGCGAGGCTCATCGACGACGGCCGGAGGTCGCACACGACAGGCGTAGCCGGCACCATGGGCTACATGGATCCGATGTGCATGCTCGCCGGGAGGGCGAGCATGTAGTCGGACGTGTACAGCTTCGGCGTCGTGCTCCTCGAGGTCGCCTGCGGCCGGCGGCCGGCGGTGGAGGTGCTGGACGGCGACGACGTCGTCCACCTGGTGCAATGGGTTTGGGACTCTCATGGCCGGGGCAGAATCACCGACGCCGCCGACGCGCGGCTGAACGGGGTGCTCGACGCCGGCGAGATGGAGCGCGTGTTGGTCGTGGGGCTGTGGTGCGCGCACCCTGACCGGAGTGCGCGGCCGTCCATCAGGCAGGCCGTGAGCGTACGTGCTCCGGTTCGAGGCGCCGTCGCCGAGCCTCCCTGCGAAGATGCCAGTCGCGACGTATGGGTCACCGCCGGCTGATGACCCGTCCCATGAGTATCACTTTGATTCCTCCCCTGCCGCTACGGCAACGTCATCTGAGTAGGATAATTCCACGGAATTAATGACTAGGGACGAATGCTTTGATTTGTTCCGGATTTGTATCATGTTGCCGATGAGAATTCCTTGTGGTACCTCCATTAATCGGATACATGCAGTGCTGGGAACTGGGCCGTGTTGGCCCTGGCTGGCTTAGTAGGCCCATATCCTCGGCTGGCTCAACACGGCCAGGCCAGGCCGAGCACGGCCTGACTCTTTGGGCTAGATCTCGGCTAGGAGCACCCGTTCACGGTTCAACGCTAGATCTCGGCCCTCCTTGATAGCTTGTTTAGTTGTACTTTTTGTTGGGATTGTAATTTTTGCTATTTTTGTATAGACCATTTACTCTTTTTTTTGAAAATAATTTTTTTAGGACTTTGTAGGGTTTTTCTCAAAGATCTCAAGAATATTTTTTAGTAATTTTTTTAGCTTTTTCACAGCACGTTCAAAGATGGCCAAATTTTCCTAACTACAACTAAAATAGAATTAAACAAGCTATCAAAGAGGGCCCTCAGCTAGGAGCAAAAATCTATAAATGGGACAAAGCCCGGTTATAACGCACTATGCCGTTATAGTGCGTTTTGGGCGCCACATGGCTCGCTCCTCGCGCAGCGCTCGCTCGCGTCGCCTGTGCGGTCGCCGGGTAGGCTCGCTCGGCAGCTCGCTCGCTAGCCTGTACGCCACGCGCTCGGCAGCTCGCTCGCCTGCCGCGTGTTTGCTTCCCGCCCAGCGCTGCCTCGCCCGCTCGCTCGGCTGCGCTTTTTTTTCCGCGCGTGCGTCGACGGGCGCGCCAGGGGCGAGCTGTCGCGGCTAGTAAACTACATAATTCCATTGTTCCAGGCTAGACCTGATCATCGACTAGATCGGGCCCGGTTTCAGGCCGGGCTTAAAAAAGCCTGGTCCCGTGGGACCAAGCCCGAGCCTGGCCCGACGCTTTGGGCCTTCGCTTTGGGTCCAAGCTCGGCCCAAAATCCAAAACCCCGGTGCGGGCACGACTTAACGTGCATTTTTTGGGCCCGAGCCCGGTCCGGATCGAGCCGGGCCGGGCTTCAAACCGAGGCCCGAGCCCGGCCCGGTACATTGGCCTGGCGGGGCCGGGCTGCCCATGAACAGGTGTATCCTAGGCTCCTAGCATTGCATGGAACCAAATGATAAAAAAAAAACTAACTTCAGAGTTTGAATGCATGTTTTGGTCGATGTATGCAGATGACGACAGAAACATTGACACATAGCAACTAGCAACGGGCGGCGGCGGGGGTTCCTCCGTGGGGTGCTTCCCGGGCGGCGATCTCGGTTAAGTTGAGGTATCATTGGACATGTTCATATCACTATGATACTAAGAGCCTGTGCAAGCTGAACAGACGCGGGAACGGCAGATCTTAAGTAAAATTTTGTTATTTTTGTTTCGCCATATAAAAAAATTCAAAAAAAGATAAAAAAAACAGAAATATTCTCTAATCGGTTTAAAGTCCCACACGTATTTTATTCGAATCGATAGGACTATTATTTATTTTTGTAAACATTTTTAAACGAAAATCTAGATGTATAAATGTTGTATGCAAATTAAAAAATATGTGGGAATGAACATGCGTTAGGCATTGTTCTTTTCAGCGTATCGTACCGTAGCATATTACTGTAGCAAATTTTGTTATTTTTATATAGCGTATATGTTGTGATAATTTGTAACGATTTTTTCATGACTTTTAGTAATCCTTTCAAAGATCCTAAAACTATTTTTTAATTATTTTTTTTATAATCTTTAAACCTTATTTCGAGGGCTCTCAAATTTGCCACAGTATTACGCCAACGCAACGATACGCTGAAAAGAACAAGGCCTAAGAGAATATTTCTGATTTTTACCTTTTTTAATTTTTTTACATGGCAAAACAAAAAGCCTTAAAATTTAACGCTGGCCGTTGGATGGAGATCGTTGCACGTCGGACGCGACGGGAGACACGTCCGACGCTGTCAGATGGCCACACGTCCGACCTGAAACGGGAGACTTCCGCTGGCCTACCCACCCCTGTTCTCCCATCTAGTAGCCTCTTTGCCATTCTTCTCTGCTTGTGGCACTGCAACTTCGACGAGGATTCATCTGAGTAAGCGATCTGGTCTGTATGACACTGGAACATCAATGAAACTAGCTTCGTACTCGCGCCCGTGGCGCGCGAGGCGTGAAGAACTCGGAGGCGCGCGTGTCGCAGCTAGCCGAGTGCGCGAGGCGCGCCCAGCTCCGCGTGCAAAAGACAGCCCAGCGCACCCAGGGGAAAAAAGGGAAAAAAGATAGATAGATCGATCGATAGGTAGATAATAGGTACATATATCGATGCAATATAATTCTTAAGATTAAAGTTTGGAAGACTAACAATATTTATAAAGTTAAAAATTTAAGCAAGCAGCTAAACTTTCTATTGCTAAAAACATACCGGTTACAATATTGATTACTGCTACTCGTATAACTTCGTATAATGTATGCTATACGAAGTTATTACGGACCATTTACTCTTTTTTTTGAAAATAATTTTTTTAGGACTTTGCGTAAGTGATTATTGAATGAACATTCAGTTTACTATATTTTGATGTCAGTCTTTGGCTGTGACAATTGCGATGTGTTGGTTGTCGGTCATATACATTTTGCTAAGCTTTCCATTATACTCCGGAGTAATGGAATGTTCTCTTTTGATGTTTAGAATTAGAAGGTTCACTTCCTGAAACTAATGCATGCTAAATTTTTCTGGTAGTGGTAGGTGGCCAGCGAAAGAAAAAACTATCGGTGGCCGCCGTCGCCGGCATTGTCGCCGGTTGCGTGGCGTTCCTACTCTGCCTGAGTCTCTCAGTTTTGTTCCTTCTGTACCGGCGGTGAAGGCGGTCGGCGGCCAAGATCACCGGGAGATTTGAGCTAGAACAGCCACTGATAGAGTCAGTCTACTTCGGTGGCAAGAGCGTAGAGCACGAGCTCCAGCATGGGACCGGACCCAAGCGATTTTCCTACGACGAGCTCGCCGCCGCCACCGACGACTTCTCCGGCGAAAATAAGCTCGGGGAAGGAGGCTTCGGGTCCGTGTACCGCGGGTTCTTCAAAGACTCGGTCACTCGGACCTTCACATCGCCGTGAAGAGGGTGTCCATGACGTCCCGTCAGGGCTGGAAGGAGTTCGTCTCCGAGGTGAAGATCATCAGCCGACTCCGGCACCGGAACCTCGTCAAACTCATCGGTTGGTGCCACGGCGGCGCCGGCGCCGGCGACGACGATCCCTTGCTCGTCTACGAGCTGATGCCCAACGGCAGCCTCGATGCTCACCTCTACAAGCCGGAGAACCTGCTGTCCTGGCCAGTTAGGTACGTATATATGCACATGGACGTCCATGGCGAGCTCTGGCTCTGCTCTGAGATCCTCTGCTTTTGCCAGGTACGAGATAGTGCTCGGGATCGGCTCGGCGCTCCTGTACCTTCACCAGGAGACGGAGCAGCCCGTCGTGCACAGGGACATCAAGCCCAGCAACGTCATGCTGGACGCGGGCTTCAACGCCAAGCTCGGTGACTTCGGGCTCGCGAGGCTCGTCGACGACGGCCGGAGATCGTGCACGACGTCGGCGGCGGCGGGCACCTTCGAGTACATGGACCCGAAGAGCGTGCTCACCGCTACGGCTAGCGTCGAGTCGGACGTCTACAGCTTCGGCGTCGTCCTGCTCGAGATCGCGTGCGGCCGGCGGCGGCGGCGCAAGCCGGCGACGAGGAAGACGTCATCCACCTGGCGCAGTGGGTGTGGGAGTCGTACGGCCGGGGAAGCGTCCTCGAGGCGGCCGATGCGCGGCTGGACGGCGAGTTCGACGGCCAGGAGATGGAGTGCGTGATGGTGGTGGGGCTGTGGTGCGCGCATCCCGACCACGGCCTTAGGCCGTCCGTCCAGCAAGCCGTCGGCGTGCTGCGGTTCGAGGCGCCGCTGCCGAGCCTCCCCGCGAAGATGCCCGTCGCGACCTTCCTGACGCCACCGGGTGATGATTCCTCGAGTTCTGCGGTGGCCTGCGGCGATAATTCCTCGAGTTCTGTGGGGGCCTGCGGCGGCGGCGTCGCCACTGGGACAGCGGATTCGAGCTCGACAGAAATGGATGAAATTGGTACATAGCAGACGGGCATTGATGGAACTGAACACACTTCGATGAAGGAAATCTTTGTCTACACCTGCAGAACTTCCGGATGTTCAAACCACACCCAAAAGAGAGAGAAAATTGTTTTTTTGCCACTCTCTACGGTGCGCCTTACCATTTTGCCATCCCCAATGTTTACCTTACCATTTTGCCGCCCTCAACACTACCCTCTTACTTTTTTTTGCCATTCCAGCCTCTTTCAACCCATTTTAATTTCTTTTTCATCAAATATGCACTGGAAAAGACGGTTTTGCCCTTCTCTAATTAGAGAGAGATTGTGTCCTATAGCAATTGACCATATGGTAATTGTAGCAATTTTCGATATCATATTATCAGAAGATATACCAACCCGGTGGATAATTTCAGCGAGAGCGCAATGGCAGCGGCAAGGCCCGGCCCGTCCTTCGGCACGGCGGTCGCTCCATCTTGGCCGGCTCAGTACAGCGGCATCATCTTCTCCAGCGGCGCGGCGTCCAGAGCGGCGGTGCTTCCGCATCTTCCCTGGATTGGCGCGGCACAAGTTTGGCTCGATGGCGGCGCGGGCGGCATCCTCGGCGAGTCAGCACGGCGGCAGGGCGGCGGGGCGCGACCCGGCCTCCTCTCTCTCCACACGGCAGCCCGGCGCGGCTAACTTCTTCATCCACGGCAGCGCGACGCACGCCCATGGCCACGACTCCGCGCACGACGCCCGGCTGCGCGCCCATCTCTTCACACGACGACGACCCGGCGAGCCCCTGTTTCCAGAGCGAAACAGTGCCGGCACAGCCTGACAGGCGCCGCCCCATTACCTCGGCGCCCAAGGAGACCGGTAGCGGCGGCGCCTCCGTCTTCCCTTCGGCCCGGTGCGTCGGACGACGGCGGCCTTCATCACGAAGCGCTCGGCGACAGCTAGCTTTTGCCTTATTCAAGGTGCTAGCGGTGTCCAAGTGTTTCTACTCCAGCCTACGGCGACTCGGCGCGGCATCTCTAACCCGGGCACGGCGTCGACGGCGCCCAGTTATTCTCTTGCTTTGGCCAACTCGACAGCAAGCATGGCGTGGCCATCTTCCTACGTGCGGCGGTGGCGACTCGTTCCGTCCGTGGCATGACATCCAGGTGGAGCAAAACATTGGCTGGCTCGTGGCGAGCAAGAGGCACATGGTTGCTGTACATGCATGGCTAAAAGATTGCATTAGCATGTGTATACGTATATTCATTATTCACACACATGCGTACGTGCATGAGTACGTATATTCGTTGTGGCATGCGTTCGATATCATTCACGCCATGGAATCAATTCCTAGCTAGCAGTGCCAACAAATTGCTGCTATGTTTCCAACGCCAGAGAATTTGGTAAAAGTCACGGGAGAAACACTGCATGGCGAAAGGTCTCCGCTGAGATGAATTCTTAGCAAAACGTTACAAGCACAATGCTCCGCTTCAAAGTACATGATGGCCGTTAACCTACGCGGCGCCGCACAGCGTCATCGTCATCAACCAAGTCACCCGCTGTCGAAAACGGAGAAGACCAGAACAACGTCGCATAAAAATAACAAGTTTTTCCTAGTGGAAACACATTCCGCGCGCTAGGAAGAATCATCCTCAGCATTTCCTTAGCGGAATCACGTTCCGTTCGAGGAAGCCGAAGACCGACTGCCAGCGACTCCGTCAACGAGCACGGGAGCCGTTCGCCCCGTCAATGAGCACGGGAGCCGTCCGGCGACCATCTCCAGCAACCCCGTCAACACCGGCGGGACCTACTTCTACATTGACCTCAACGGAAAGCCGTCCCGTCAAACAAACACGGCCCCGAAGGTGAACAAGACCCGGAAGGCTACCGATATTGTGGAGATCCCAATTCCACAGTGCCAACGTACATCTCTGCTCCAACAAAAACAAGCCAAAGGTGAACAAGACTCTGAAGGCCAACGGTATCGTGGAGATCTCAATTCCACGGTATCAACATACCTGTCCGTTCCAACAAACACGGCCTGAAGGTGAACAAGACCCCGAAGGCCAGCGGTATCGTGAAGATCCCAATTCCACGGTACCGATCTACATTTCGCTCCAACAAACACCGCCCTGAAGGAGAACAAGACCCCGAAGGCCGGCGGTATCGTGGAGATCCCAATTCCACGGTACCAACATACCTCTCCGTTCCAACAACACCGCCCGAAGGTGAACAAGACCCTGAAGGCCAACGGAATCGTGGAGATCCCAGTTCCACGGTGCCGATGCACATCTCCGTTCCGACAGTCCCAAAGGTGAACAAGACCCTGAAGGCGAACAAGTATCGTGGAGATCCCAGTTCCACAATACCGACATACACTCCGCTCCAACAAAATCAAGACGATGGTGATCAAGACCGTCAACGTCAACATCCAACCCCGGACACGCCGGAACATCCCTGATGACGCCAACAAGCCGCCTACTTCAACTCTACGTCAAGTGCTAATCCGTGCATCTCCCAAATACTACTACACCAACGTGAAGCCTGAAGATACAAATTCAAGCGACACGGGCGGGCATAGCCACACAACGGCTGTGCTAGGCACTGCGTGGGCCATGTGTTACCCCACGTATCCTGCCGTCGCCAACGACACCTTACATCCACCGCATCACGGTGAAGCACAAGACGAAGAGAAGAAGAAGACAGCCTCGCGGCTTAATCGGAGGTGTTCCGCGCGTCCCCGCGCGGATGTAATTAACTGGGTAGCCTTCCGAGGCCCCAGGATTCTGAACATCACAATCGTCTACATAAGATGGCCAATCAGTATGGCTACAGAGCGCAAATCCCAACAGGAGCTTGTATTTTGTTGCGATAATGAAATATCAACGTTCTTGTCCCTTCTTTTGTGCGTTTTTGATAAATGCACTGGCACGCCTGCAAAATCCTCGGCGGAATTTGTGTGCGTCACATTTTTATTTAAGGAAAAAGTCTATATTACACTCTGAACTATGACCCTTCGTCTACATACCCTCTGAACTACGAAACCAGATATTTCACCCCCTAAAATTAGGGGTGGGCATTCGGTTATATCGGTTATTTCGGTTCGGTTATTTCGGTTTTTGAAAATTTCGGTTAGTGAAAAATAGAAACCGAAATCTTCTCTAAAATATTACTAACCGAACCATATTAACCGAGATATTTCGGTTCGGTTAATTCGGTTTTCGGTTTATAACCGAATTGTTCACTTCATGGCAACGGTGAGGACAACAATAAGCCTAACTGCAATAAACTAAATTATTACCCAATCAACTCACGTTCTCAGCGGTCAACACACAACAAATCAATCAAGCAAAGAGTGAAAGAACAGATCGAATATGCAAAGAGTAGATATGTACGTTGCATGAACACTTGGATCCATTGCCTCCAACTTGTTGCCTACAAGCCGTTGGATACTGCGCGGCGCAAAGGCTATTTCGGTTTAAACGGTTATTTCGGTTATCAGGAAGTGAAAACCGAACTGAACCATATTAACCGAACCGTTCTGAAAAAATAACCGAACACTAACCGAAAAACCGAAATAACCGATAATTTCGGTTAGTTCGGTTCGGTTCGGTTTGGTTTTTCGGTTATCGGTTTTTTTGCCCACCCCTACCTAAAACCACAAAACCGGCGCAAATAACCCCCTGATGGCGGTTTGAGTGTGGTTTTGCCCACGTGGCCGGTGACATGGCGGTACTACAAAAACATATTAAAAATAAAGAAAAAAGAGTGGGGCACATCTCTCTCCTTCCCCCTGTCTCTCTCTCCAACCTCCCCTGCTTCCCCGTGCTCTCCACTCCACCTCTGGCCTTCCCCTCCCCCGCTGCCAACCTCCCTTCCTTGCCTTCGGCCTCCCGCTCCCCCACCTCCGCCGCGCCCTGCGCAGCCCACCGCCGGCCCGCAGCCACCCCCTGCGTCGCCGCCGGCCTCCACGTCACCGCCGGCCTCCCCACCACGCCCGCCGCCGCGCCCTGTGCCGCCAACCGCCGTGCCCTGCGCCGCCCACCGCCGGCCCGCAGCCGTGCCCAGCGTTGCCGCCGGCCTCCCCTCTGCGCCCGCCACCGCCCACTGCCGCCTGCCTCCGGCCTCCCCTTGTCGTCGCCCGCTGCCACACCCGCTGCCGCCGCCGCCCTCGCCGGCCTCCCCTACCTCCGGCCTCCCCTGCAGCCGCCTGCCACCGCCCCCTGCCACGCCGCCTTGCGCCGCCCACTCAATGTAGAGAGAGGGGAGAGAAAGAGAAAGAGGAGAGAAGGGAGAGAAAGAGACTTACAATAGGGCCCCGCATTTTTATTTTTCATTTATTTGTGATTATACTGCCACATCACCGGCCACGTGGGTAAAACCACCCTTAAACCATCATCAGGGGGTTATTTGCACCGGTTTCGTGGTTTTAGAGGGCGGAATACCTTGTTTCGTAATTCAGAGGGTATGTAGACGAAGGGTCATAGTTCCGGGTGTAATATAAACTTTTTCCTTTATTTAAAGATTGAGGCCGACTGCATGGTAGTTGTCTACCCATACGCGCGCCTCCCGCAGGCCCACCCGTCGGCGAGGGCGCGGCGGAAGGGCAGACGGTTGGGTTCTAGCAAACTCGTTTAAGAATTGGCAAGGTAGAGAAAGAACAACGGTCTAAGTTATTTATACCAATGCAAAGCACCCGATACATCCAAAACAACGAGGCTAAAACTTAGGGACTACATACACGCCATGACAAAAGCTCTGCTCGGATGGCTCTCCAAAGTCACATCCACAACAACCAAAGGGGTTTTGGAGATATGCTCGAAAATATGGCGATTTCACTCCTTCCAAATTTTTTTAAGGATGTAAATGATGAGCTCGTCGTCACATCTCCTTTATCTGCATTGACCCTAGAAAATTGTCTTACCATGCCCCAGTTGATCTGACGGAGGTTAACGGCTGGGTGCACAAAAAGTGGTGTTGTAACATCATCCAGACATTCCAAGCAAACAGACAATTCCAAAGAAGTTTCAGCATCGATTCATTAACTGGCCCGCAGAAGAAGGACTATGCTGCCAGCCCCTAACTGCTAGGCGGTCACGGGTGAGCAATCGTCCCTGTATTACCAACGAAAAGAATTGGCATCGATGATCAGCGTTGGCACACCAGATCCATTTGTAGCCTGTGAATTCCAATTTGTAGGCCGCCTTGGCAATGTAGCTACTGGAAGCAGAGAAATTTCATGAGACAAAATGCTCGCTGAGAGTAGTGGATTGGACAATAATCCAAACTCAAACAAATTCCTGAACCTGCTCCAAATAAGAAATCGAACACAAAGGTCTGAGCCAGGAACCTATTGTGATCACATTGTGAATCGTGCGTTCCGAACCCCTGACTAGCTGAAAACATTGCGGAGCAAGGTCCTTCAAGTTGAACTTCCGACCATCCCCTAAATTGAATCTTGTTGCCACGGAGAAAAGGTCCAAATCAAGCCACGGCCATCTTAAATGGAGAGCACGACCCATTCGGATGATGCCCTTGACTCCTAGCCCCCCAAATCCTTCCTTTGTCCAGTTGACAAGGCAGTGGACGTTGCTGCAAACCTGTTCTCCCTTCCATAAGAATTTGTGTCTTACTCTCAATTTTTTTGATTGTCCATTTGTTGTTATGCATGATGAGGTTGACCAACATACCGCCTCAACATCTACGGTCACCTCTACAAACTTTTTATTTGGCTAACTGTTGGCAAGTACTCACTCCAGTATCATAATACTTTTCGTTTTGGCTATTGACACGATCTTCGAAATGCAACTTTGACCATCAGTTAGTAATAAAATATATCTACAAAATCCATGAAAATATGATATTGTGAAATTATTTTTCAAGATGAATTTATATGTACAATTTTTATGTACACAATCCAAATAGTTTTAAAAAATTTTATAGATAAAGTTTTAAAATTTTGACTTAGGACGAACATAAAATGATAATTATTATGGAATTGGAGAGAGTATTTGTGAAGAAGAGAGTAGGGAAATAGCACGCATTATTTTTCAATCCATTTTCTTTTAACACATGATCATATGGAGATGTTTTCAGGGATTATTTTAGTCAATTTTCTCATATACGTAGATACTCATGTTGGAGCTTTTATGTGTATATGGAGATGTTTGATCTACGATAAAAAAAATGACTGAGAGTTAAATAATTCTTAATCGCGTGGTGTCAACCAATAAAAAAATTAATAGGGGGATAAAAAAAATTAAGCCGTGTGGAAAACGCCGTGGTACAGCCGCATGTTTTGTCCTCATGACAAGGATAAAGGACATAAGACTTTTGAAGCTCAGAGTTCAGCTTCTAGCTAAGAAAAATCCACCTTAACTCACATCAATGAAATGCTGGATTCGTTAGACATGTCTGCCCAAGTTCGAGCTACTACCTCATCTTTCTTTTGCCCGTCGCGACCTTCCTGACGCCGCCGGCTGATGATTCCTCGAGTTCTGCGGGGGCCTGAGGGGCGGAGCCAGGATTTGAACATAAGGGGGTCCAGGCTAAATACACCACAAAGAAATATTATATTCATGTATGTTGCTTATATATTGGCTAAGAATTTTCTTCTCAGTAAGGTAAACTTAGCATTTCTAGGATTTATTGTAGCAAAACTTCATTCACTTCCTCATATAACAGTGATTAGCACAAGTAGAATTAGGGGTAATGGCATATTACAGCTTTGTTGGGGGGGGGGGGCAGGGCCCCTGCCAGCCCCCCTGTCTCCGCCACTGCCTGCGGCGGCGGCACCACCGGGATAGCTGATTCGAGCTCGACAGAAATGGATGAAATTGGTACATAGCAGACGGGCATTGATCGAACTGAAGACAGTTCGATGAAGGAAATCTTTGTCTACACCTGCAGAACTTCCGGATGTTCAAACCACACCCGAAAGAGACTAGTTTCGGACAAGGACATATCCACATAGGCCTTGTACATTTTAGCTTAATGTATCGTAGCGTAGCGTTTCAGCAAAATTTATCTTTTTTATATAACCTATTTGGTGTAATAATTTGTAATGATTTTTTTTCTCAGGATTGTAGTAGTTCTCTTAAAGATCCTCAAACTATTTTTAAATTATTTTTTAAAATATTTAAACCATATTTTTAAGACTTTTAAATTTTATTGAAACGCTACGCTACGCTAAACTGAAATGTACAAGGCCATAGGGTGACTTTTGAACTTAAGTCGTGTTTATGTCCTCACCATCTCTCTCTTTTTATTTTAAGAATGGGACCGACTACATGGCAGTCGTCTGTCCACACGCACGCTTTCCGTGGGCCCACCCGCCGGCGAGGACGCGATGGGAGCAGGCGACTAGGTTTTAGCAAACCCGTTTAAGACTGAACCAAGGGATAAACTGCATGGCAGTCGCCTGCCTCACACGCGTGCCTTCCATGGGCCCACCTATCGGCAAGGGCGCAAGGTAGGGAAAGAACAACGGTCTAAGTTATTTATATCAGCGTAAAGCCGATACATCCAAAACAACGAGGCTAAAACTTAAGGACTAAATACACGACATGACAAAAGCTCTGCTCAGATGGCTCTCCAAAGCCATCTCCATAAGTACCAAAGGGGTTTTGGAGATATGCTCGAAGATACGGCGATTTCACTCCTTCCAAATTTTTTAATGGATGTAAATAAGCTCGTCGTCACCTCTCCTTATCTTCATCGACCCTAGGAGACTGTCCTACCATGCCATGGCTGATCTAAGGGAGGTTGCCGGCAAGGTGCACAAAAGTGGTGTTGTAATATCGTCTAGACATTCCTAGCAAATGGACAATCCCAGAGAAGTTCCAGCGCCGATTCATTAACTGATCCACATAGCACACAAGGACTATGATGCCAGTCCCTAACCGCTAGGTGGTCATGGGTGAGCAATCGTCCCTGTGTTACCAGCCTGAAGAAGAATTGGCAGCGATGATCAGCGTTGGCATATCAGATCCATCTGTAGTGATGATCTGAAAAGAAGCCCATGAATTGCAATTTGTAGACAGCCTTGGCACTGTACGTAGCTACCGGAAGCAGAGAAATTCCATGAGACAAAATCCGCCTAATGCTCACTGAGAGTAGTGGATTGGACAATAGTCCAAACTCACAAATTCCTGAAACTGCTCCCAAGAAGAAATCTTGCGCAAAGGCTTGAGCCAGGAACCTATTGTGATCGCATTGTGAAACGCGGGTTTTGAACCCCTGACTAGTTGAAAACATTGTGGAGCAAGGTCGTTCAAGTTCCATAATACTTGTCGTTTTGGACATTGATACAATCTTCGAAATACAACTTTGATCATCAGTTACCAATAAAATATATATTTACAAAATTCACGAAAATATGATATTATGCAATTTTTTTAAGACAAATTTATGTGTACGGTTTTTATGTACACAATGCAAATAGTTTAAAAGATTTTTATAGATAAAGTTTTAAAATTTTCACTTAGGACAAATCTAAAACGAAAAGTATTATGAAATTGGAGAGGATATTTGTGGAGAAGCTAGAGAGTAGGAAAATAGCACACGATATTTTTCAATCCACTTTCTTTAACACGTTTACTAATCATCAGGCGAGTGAGACTTATTGAACTCTTAGTCAATTTTCTCACATACTTATACTTACGTTGGATCTTTTATGTGCATGTAGAGGTTTGATCTATAAACCAGAAAATTAACTGAGATAAATAAGTCTCAGTCGCCTGGTGGTGTTAGACCAATCCAATAAAATTAGTCGGGTGATGAAAAAAAAAGTTAGCCGCGTGGAAAACGCTGTGGTACATCCGCATGGTTTGTCCTCATGACAATGATTAAGGACATAAAGACTTCTTTTTTTTTGAGGGACAGGACATAAAGACTTTTGAAGCTTAGAGTTCAGCTTCTAGCTAAGAAAAAACCACCTTAACTCACATCAATGAAGTGCTGGATTCGTTAGACATGTTTCATGTTTGCCCAAGTTCGAGCTACTACCGCAAGACTTGGTTTACTTGCTCTCCTAGGCTTCGCTCCTTCCTTTTTCCTTTCGCAATCGCCCCTGACCTGAAAATGGGCCGCCACCACCTCCTTCTCCTGACCATTTTCTTCCTCTCCCACGAAGTTCTCTCCGGTACCGACGCCGGCGGGTGCAGCCGGCGGTGCGGCGGCAAGGTGGTGCCTTACCCCTTCGGCTTCACCCCCGGCTGCCCCATCCAGCTCTCCTGCAACGCCACCACCTCCGAGTATTTCCTGGTGAATACCACGAGGGTGCCCACGGTGCCCGTTCTCTCCCTCAACCCCACCACCTCCACCCTCCGCGTGCCCTTCCCGCCCCTATGCGGCCGCACGGTCTCCGACGCCAAGATGTCCCTCTCCGGCGCCACCTACGCCGTCTCCTCACGCACCGGCCTCCTCCTCGCCGGCGGTTGCCGTGCCATCGACTCCTCCGTCTGCACCATCCCCACCAGCGTCATGTCCAGGATGACCCAAACAGCGCAGTGCGCAGGCAACGAAACCGACGCCTCCGTGACGTGCGTCACGCCGCCGCCGCCGAACGACGCGGCAGCGGCAGCGGCTCAAGGGGTCGACCTGTTCATGCCGTGGGAGAGGGTGGAGGACACTAGGTGCACCGACGTGCTGACGGCGGCGTTGTACAGGGGGACACAGGACACGGAGGTGTTGCTGGAGTTTGGGGTTGCGGAGCTGCGGTGGTGGGTCGACGGGACGTGTCCCGGCAGCGGGACAAGTCAGTGCGCGGCGAACGCGACGTGCTTGCCGGTGCAGACGCCGAGCGGAGCGTGGGGGCACCGGTGCGCGTGCGAGGCAGGGGTGGACGGCGACGGGTTCGTGGCCGGCGACGGATGCTACATGTCACCATGTGAGTGCTATGTTAATTTTGTACCGTTGTTTTGGAACACGTGTGTTGCATGCGTCCTTTGGATTTGGGTTTGTTGTAGTCTTGTAGCCCGCTTCATACGGGTCGCGTTGGTTAGAGCCACCGGCCACGTACTGGCTGCGACCTTCTCTATGACTAAACTGCTACTTTAGTGGTTACAAGTTACACAAGAGGTGTCCCCTGTTTATAATGAATGCTAGAATATGAGTCCAATCTTAATACAATCATCCGACTCAGATTCCACGTAACCCACGTGCACATATATTCGACACCAACTCTAGCCAGGTTAATCATCACGGAGCAAAGGAGGTCCAACACGCTCGCTGATCTATCCATCGATCTTGTTCTCGTCGTTTGATCTAAAACGAGCCAATCCCTCTCACATGGCAACCAAATCGGCTCGCATACACTCCAAACTCCATAGCGATTCCCCCCACAATGGTCTTCCTTTCTCTCTCCCTCAGCATCAAGACCTTTATTAATCGCTTCGGTTGCAAGTTGAAAATTGGATTAGACCCAAACTCAATGGATCAGAAAGACCTCCCAACCCCTTAGCTAGAGGGCTTGTGGGGCCAATAAGTGCTAATGGTCTCATATGGGTCGACCAGGTACCTGGTCCATTGTCCTTATGAAGTACAGTAGTGGGTAGGGCGGTAGGGCCGGACCACCCCTAAATTTTTCTGGGTAACAATGACCCTAGGCTCATAGGGTCGACACTAATTTTTTACTTATCTTTGTCAAATGAAGAGATCACGATGCAACTAGAGCAATGCAACAGTTTGAGCTCTAGGTTGCCGGAAGGAAACGGTTAATTAGATATATAAGTGACACCATAAAGACATAAAGTTGTGAAATGGGAGGATTGTCGCTATAGAGGTGTTCCTTCCAGAATCGCCATTAAACTACACAATTGTAAAAAAAACCACTTTTTTCACTTTTTGTGCATTGTATTTTCTATACCGAACGATTTACCCCTTTCGCTATTCTTTATTTATCTCAAAATGGTACTCTACCTAGCTTCTTCTTCTTCTCCCCCTCCTGAATAATTACCACCACATTGGTGCTGCCCAATTGCGCCTCTTTTAAGCCATCCACCGCCTCTCCACAAACCTAGTAGTCCAGCACCGCCCACTGCCTCTTCGGCTCTCCCCACCCTGATGAGCTCGTCCATAGTGAGCTCAAGATGATGATGACCCAGTGAGGTCCTCTATGCCCACGCCCCCTTTCCTCCTTTTGAATGCTTTAGCTTTCTAGCTTAGTTTTTTTTACCATGAAGCCAACTCTAAACACTTATAAAGAAAGTGGACTTGCTTTGAGGAGCAAATTCAAAAACCTTTCAAAGTCCAACTGAATTAACATTATTTATTCATTTAGCTCGATGATCCGAACATGCTCTAAATTTCTAACATTATCAACATCGTAATTATGGACGTCAAGCGTCAAACGCTCCCATTGGATGTTGCCTCCTCGTTCCTCCTTATCTCTTTATATGACCCCTTGTTCTCTCCCCACCCATTCCCTCCATTATATTCTCTGTCCTCATTTCGCCACCCTCCAATCTTTCTCCCCCACCTCTTCCTCCTTTCCCCTCTATCCGACTATGAGCTCCTCAGCTCTCTCATCTTCCTCTCATCCTATCCATTTATCTCATCACACATGCCATCCTTTCTCCACGAACTCAAGTTATAACAAGCCGAATGTTGGCTTGGATTATATGGTTTGGTTAAGGAACAAGGAGCTAGATGGGGAAGATGTATTATTCTGTTTAACTTGAAATATCATTATTGTACGTATGTATCATGTTGTTTTTTTTGGCGAAACATCATGTGTTGCTGTGGTGAAATGCCCACAAAAATGCAAAACATTTTATTTGCTCCTATGAAACATTATTTTTTGCCTTCACAGTGGCAGAACTTGGGCAAAAAAAAATAAATAAATGGGGCCAATGCCACATCAATCTAGTTTGGAGGGACCATGTAAATAATTTCCCTAAAATTTCTCTAAATAGTGATAAATAATTGTACGTCATTAAGAGAAAACTTTTTGTAGAGGCCAAGGTGGGTCCTAGACCCCATGAACCTCCGCTCCTGTACCCTTGTGAAACATGTTATTTGCTCTAGTGAAACGCTTCATAAAGAAGTGTGTGAAACGCTATGAAAAAATATGAAACATTTTGCTTGCTCTTTGAAACATGGTTTTGCTTGATACAATGGCCATGTTTGTTTCAGATTAAATTAAATTAAATTAAATGAAAATTTGTTATTTTTGTATAAGCCAAATGATGTAATGTTTTATAGTCATTCTTATGGGGTTTTAAATAGTACTTCTTAAAGTTTGTAAAATATTTTTTCGTAATTTTTTGAACTCGTTAAACCGTATTTTGAAGGGGTCACAAATTTGCTACAGTAAAACACAACTCTATATTAATCTGAAACAAACAAGGCCAATATGTATGTTTGCTATTGTGAAACATCTAGTTTGCTTTTATTAAATACTCCCTCCGTCCCTAATTATAGGTCGTTTGACTTTTTTGACACCAAGTTTGACCGGCTCGTCTTATTCAAAAAATTTCGGAATTATTATTTATTTTTACTATGATTTCGTTTAGCATATAATATACTTTAAGTATGAGTTGGAATTTTTTGAATTTTTGCAAATTTTTTGAATAAGACGAGCCGATCAAACTTAGTGTCAAAAAAGTCAAACGATCTATAATTAGGGACGGAGGGAGTATTTGTTTTGCTCTAATGAAATATTGATGTTTACTGTCGTAAAACATTCTATTTAATTTTGTGCAACGTCCGCAAAATTAATTCATAAAATATTTTGTTTGCATGTGAGATACTGCTCGTATCGATCTATACATATACGAATAATAGTTGAAATCGTGTGAAAATGTTCGAGTGCTGCTTGATCTTAATGTTAGAATATGCTAGATGTGGTAGCATATGACGCACGCGTAATCAGCAGGATTACTGGTGCTTGATCATAATGTTAGGAGCCTCTAGCATACTCCCTCTCAACCCCATAGGGGTGAGAGCATTTTTGACCGTCCATCATTTATTGTATGGCTGATGTAGGTCTTCGTAAGAAAATATCCTGGAAATAGACCTACGGTTTGTTTGGGAATGGCTCTGAGGGCAGAAATCCTCCCCTTTTTTTACAGCGGTTGCTACCTTCTGGTGAGTTCTGCACTTCAAGGCCTCCGTGCGGCACGCACAGCGTAATCTGCCGGTCCGACCAGGGGCGGACCCAGGCCCGTGGCTAGGTGGGCTCTAGCCCGGGGCTTGGGATTTGGAGTAGGGATACCCCTCCATATGTAGCTAATGTTAGTCCAGACTATGTACTTAGCTTAACGTACATGACAACCAAGATATTGAGCAAGCAAACTCGCGTGGAGGCACAAGCCCATTAGAGGTCTGGCCGGACCAAAATGGCTAATGCATTATGGCCTACGTGCGATACCAGCACGGGATTGTTTTTTCTTCTATTGATCTAATCTTGTCAGTTCTGTTCGTGACTCGTCTCTTCATGTTCGTAAGGGTGTTGTGGCGCTGCCCCTGCTCGCTAGCTAATCTCTGCCCTTCTCGTCTCCTTGATTCTCTGGACAACGAAAAAGATCTGTCACCGATTCGCCATCTGATCAAGGCATTATCAGCAGATCGGGTCACCGCCCACCGGCAAGAAATCACGCCCTAAACTACTAAAACTTCTATTTGTTTAATTTATTGTTAATTTAATTTCTTCTTGTAAGTTGTATTTTTGTATAGTTTATTTAATACGATATACTTATTTATTAATTTATAGTTCAATTGCATCGATTTAGGTATAGAGAAGAGAACATTGACATCTTATTACCAAGCTTAACCAATTTGTTATAGTTCAATTACATTGAGATGGACCTAGCTATATTGGTTATGTATTTTTCTAGGTACTTCTCGTATCAATGATGTGTTCATGTTATGCTTTTTGAATTATTACTTGGTGTAGACAATTTCTAATATTTATTTGTATGTTTTAGTATGGTATATTTTAGCCCTGAGCTTGATAAATTCCTAGGTCCGCCACTGGGTCCGACGGCGTGGTTGCCCTCCGCGGCGAAGTCCACAGCAACGACTTCAGCTTGAGAGGCTCCAGACATCAACTCCATACATGATACTAGCATATACGTGCAACATACGCATATATGTACGTATGAACGTACATGAATGCATGGCCATGCGGATACGTATATGCATGCGAGTGTTGTCTTCATAAGCTTCGGCTCAAGGACGGCTCGGGGTGCTGCTGTCGTAGATCATGCCCCACCGCCGCTTGTTTAAGGACCGAGACAGGGACGCCGCCCTCCGATGGCACCGATCCGAGAAAGTGGGAGCCGTCGCCGCCCGTCCAGATCCGATCCGATCCGAAGGAGAGGAGGCCGAAGCACGCCAGCCACAAGCGTTAGAATCAGATAGGCCGGGAATGGGAATAAGTCATTGGGGATTGAAAACAAGTGGGGTCTCAACTCTCAAGTGGTTGAGACCTCATAAACACTGCTAGATTAGATTAGATCAACGGTTAAAAATAGTTGGGGTGCGTGCTAAAAAAACTCCACTAGTTTATTGGTTGTGTTTTTGAGAGAGCATCGTTCAGACCTTTTTAGTCTAATCCCATGTAGCTCGATCCCGATTGATATTGCTTAATTCGTAGTGTTACTGGCTTGTGGGTTGACTGTCGCAATTTTTTTATTTTTTTTTGGATTGGTATGTTCTGTTTATTTAGAATCGATTTAACAACCCTCGGGCATTAATTGGCTAGCATGTACTCCGTGTAATTTGTTTGTGTGCAGCCTCTAGGCCAGATCACCTTAACCTATGGTTGGTGGGCTTAATGCTTGCGGCCGGTTCCCTGGCGTTCATCGTCGGCCGGCTCGTCCTGCACCGGCGGCGGCAAAGACGGCAAGCAGCCAAGCCCAAGATGAGAGCCGAGCAACCACTCACCAAAGCGACAACGACAATTTTCCGCGGTAAACTCGTGGAGGACGTGCTTGACCAAGGGGTCGCCGGGCCCCGGCGATTTCCCTACGATGAGCTCGCCGCCGCCACCGGAATGTTCTCCGACGACAGGAGGCTCGGGAGAGGAGGCTTTGGCTCCGTGTACAGAGGCTTTTTGAAAGATTTGGATCAGCACGTTGCCGTGAAGAGGGTGTCGGAGACGTCCAGACAGGGCTGGAAGGAGTTCGTCTCCGAGGTCACCATCATCAGCCGCCTCCGGCACCGGAACCTCGTCAGACTCATCGGCTGGTGCCACGGCGCCGGCGATGAACTGCTGCTTGTCTACGAGCTTATGCGCAATGGCAGCCTCGACACCCATCTGTACAGGTCTGACAGCGTATTGGCCTGGCCAGTCAGGTACGGGATCGTGCTCGGGCTAGGCTCGGCGCTGCTGTACCTGCACCAGGACACGGAGCGGCGCGTCGTGCACAGAGACATCAAGCCAAGCAACATCATGCTGGACGCGTCCTTCGCCGCCAAGCTCGGCGACTTCGGGCTCGCCAGGCTCATCGACGACGGCCGGGGCTCTCACACCACGGTGCTCGCCGGCACCATGGGCTACATGGACCCCGAGTGCATGATAACCGGGAGGGCGAGCGTGGAGTCGGACGTGTACAGCTTCGGCGTCGTGCTCCTCGAGGTCGCCTGCGGCCGGCGGCCGGCGGTGGAGGTGCTGGACGGCGACGACGTCGTCCACCTGGTGCAATGGGTTTGGGACTCTCATGGCCGGGGCAGAATCACAAACGGTTTTAAAACCGCTTGTAGGGGGCTTACCAACCGCTTGTGAAGCCTTTTTCCCTGGTAGTGCGTGCTCCGGTTCGAGGCGCCGTCGCCGAGCCTCCCTGCGAAGATGCCAGTCGCGACGTACGGGTCACCGTCGGCTGATGAGTGATGACTCGTCCCAAAGAGTAAAATGCACCGGCGGCGTTGGCCCTGGCAACGATGGGATGGCGAGCCAGGAGGCCCAGGAGCACACGCTTTTACACCAAGTTTGGTGCCGCCGATGAGAATTGCTTGTGGTACTCGCGCGTGCTCCATTAATCGGATACATGCAGTGCTGGGAACTGGGCCGTGTTGGCCTGGCTGGCTTAGTAGGCCCATCATGTCTTCGGCTGGCTCAACACGGCCCGACTCTTAGGCCCTGTTTGTTTGAGCTTCTAGCCAGGTTTTAGCCTCAAAAGCCAGAAACTTAAACAAACAGCCAGCTTTTGAAACCCCTTTTAAAGAAGCCAAAAGCCACCAAAAACCCAATTTGTACTGTGATCTGAGCTTTTCTTAGAAGTTAGTTTTTGTGACTTTTCCCAGAAGCAACTTTTAGAGAAGTTGCAGCTCAAACAAACAGGGCCTTAAGCACATGCATCAATGTGTCTTCAACCGTTCACGATTCAACGCTAGATCTCAGCTAGGAGCAAAAAAAAACTACATAATTCCATTGTTCCAGCCTAGACCTGACCATCGGCTAGACCGGGCCCGGTTTCAGGCCGGGCTTAAAAAAGCCTAGTCCCATGGGACCAAGCCCGAGCCCGGCCAGACGCTTTGGGCCTCCGCTTTGGGTCTAAGCTCGGCCCAAAATCCAAAACCCCGGTGCGGGCACGACTTAACTCGTATTTTTTGGGCTCCAGCCTGGCCGGGCCGAGCTTCAGACCGAGGCCTGAGACCGGCCCGGTACATCGATCGGGCCGGGCCTGTCATGACCCCAGTACTTGTAATGGGAATCCAGCACCACGAGACGATACTAATCCCAGTTTAGTATCTCGTGATGAACAACACGGTGAAATCATCACAATATATTTAATTAAAGTGAAATATGAGTAAACCATAGTATTTTATTACAAAAACAAACTGGCATACCAGTTGATAATCCATACGAAATTAAACAATAAGTAGAAATAACATTAGAGTGTTCAATTAAATAACTATGATGAACTCCCAGGTGTCAACCAGAACACCTTAACTAGCCTTGCGCTTCCTCGTCAGGGCCTCTCTGGTCCTGACCGTAATCTGAATAAAAATATGTCCGCAAGCAATTTAATGAGTACGTGGCTACCCAGCAAGCAATCCTTAATTATGAATGCAGGGTCAAGGATGGGTTAAAGGTTATTTTACCCAAATCCTACATCTAGTCATATTTTAGTTGACCAAGTTTTAATTTAGTGAATGCATGATCATATATCTCCATTCTCAAGTTCAACAAAAGGTGCGTCTCGCACCAGGCTAGTCCCAGCCTAATCCAGTCAGGTAAAATATTGAAAAGGGTGAATATACATGTGCAAACCTCTCGCCCGGTCCATGACCGTGGACACAGCTATCATGATAGTTTTAACTTTGCAGAGCGTGTACAATTTCCCCACAAGCCCCGTCTCATCCACTATGAGAGACGGTACAAGACTGTTCCAGCCTACTACGCCCACCACTTCACCAGCCCTCCCTTAAGGTTCCCCCGGCCCTGCTGGTGCCCGCCACAGTAGGGCGCCCACTACGTCTAGGCACCACCCGTGGGTCGTTCCCTATTTAAGCTATTCGGTCTCAGGAACGCACTTACCCCTCAGAGGAGATTGCAAGCCTCCTCCTAGGGCAGCAGTGACGAAACGTAACTGGATAGCCTACGAGCCAGCGGTTAGTGGGTTTCATAGTGTACTAAGCCAGGGCCGAAGGCACAAGTGCCCGTACGGTAAGGTTTGGTCTAGTAGTACACAAGCTTAAGTCCTTATTAGAGGAGACCGTCTCATCCCCACCATAATCCCGGAAACATCACTGCCGGGTCTCCCCTAAATATCTACACTAGTTTTAGTAGTTTTAAATTTAGCCAAAATATCATCGCGAAGCATACGCCTCACCAAGGCTCAATTTAAAGTGAATCCCAAATGCAATCCTACACATCTAGTCAAGGATAGGCTACAAAAAATACAACGGGTTTACAAAGGTGGCTAAAGCATATTAATAGATGATTAACATGTCCAGGTACTCACACCTAATTACATGCATGCAGATAATTCAAAAAAATAAACAACAGTAAATTATATTGTAAAACTAGGAGGGAATATGTAATTATGCTTGCCTTCGAAAAACTCCGGGCTTTGAGAATCCCACACCGGTTCCGGGCAACAATCTGGACAACACTCGCAACCATCGTCTAAACATACGAACAACAAGAACATAATAGCAAGATCAATACAGAGAAAATAATTATTCAATAGACAGAAAAATTCTAGGATTTAAATGTAATTTTTAGGCTCCAAAATTATCCAATTTGGAGTTACGGAACTCCCTAAACAATTCGGGGAAGTTTCGGGCTAAATAGAAAATTTTAGGAAAAAGAAAACCCGAATAAACCCTAAATGGGCCGAACCGGCCAAAAACTCCCGTGCACGCTCAGCCCAGCATGGCCCAGTCCTTCGCGGCAGCGTTCGATTGACAGGTGGGGCCCACTGGACAGTGACTCCCAGCAAATGACAAGCGGGACCCCCGAGACAGAGGCGACAGGGCAGTGCTGGCGTGGCGGTGATGTGGCGGTGACGTGTCGATGACGTGGCGTGCCACGTGGCAGTCAGGGGGAGGTGTGGTACTGGCGTGGCATGACACGTGGCTGCTGACGTGGCATGCCACATGGCCGTGGGGTGCTGGGCTCGGGTGACGTGGCATGACACGTGTCTGGACACGTGTCAACCCACGTGGCTCCTAGCTGATGCGGCTCGGGCGGACCCACCGGTTTGTGGCTCAGGCGTGATTTACGCGCGTGCGCGTGGCACGTGGTGCCACGCGTCGCGTACGAGGCGGCATGCGGAACAGCTGTCTCTGACCAGCGGGCCCACAGCTTGGCCGGGCCCGCATGTCAGCGACAGTGACTAGGTCTGATACGGTTGGAAACAGGGCGGCGCCGGCATCAGCGGTGGGTCCCACGGGACAGGTGGCGACGGAATGGTCTAGGGCGCCGATAGCGGCGGGACCCACGGGACGCGTGTCACGGCGTGATTGGCGGAGGGTGGAGCTGCGGTCGGAAACAGCTGTGGTAGGTGGACCCCACCGAGACGCGCGTCCCGGCGCGATTGGTGGCGTCGCCGGCGCGGTCTCGCTCGAACGCGCTTTGCGGACCCCGCGGGGATGCGCGTCGGACGGCGATTGGCGCGCGTGTGCCGCACGTGCGGGGTGCGGTGAGCGGCGGCGCGTGATTGGCTCCGGATCTCCCACCGGCGGCGCGAACGTCGAGGATTGCCGGCAACCGTGGGGCGTCCTAACTACGGCGAGCTCTACCGTGCGGAAAATAGCTCTGATTTGGGCGATCCGCATATGCATTTTATTCGTCTCGACGAGATCTAGCTACTGGTACCATCTACACGGAGAATTACCTACGGGAAAATGGAGGTTACCTCGAAAACGTCCTCGGGAGGGGGGTCTTGAGCCGTAGGGTTTAGTTCTGGGGGTGAGGAGTGGAGTGGTCGGCGAGGAACAGTAGAATAGGGTCTTATAGGGGTGTAGGGCGCGCCGGGGGGTCCTTTGGGCTCCTCCTAATGGGCTAAAAGCGCTAATCCCTCTCCTATGGGCCCTTAATCACATGCTAATCCAGTCCATTAGCAAATAACTGAGAATTGTGCTGAAAAGTTGTAAAGTGCTACCTTGTTTTATTTAGAGAAAATATTGGGGCACCTAATAATTTTATTAGGATATCACAGGGCCAGGCTGCCCATGAACAGGGAGAAAAATTGAGTTTTTGCTACTCGAAACATTGCCGCTCGCAAATTTGCCACTCTCAAATTGACGCTCGTAAAAAAGCCACCGCAAACAATTTCTGCTCGCACTTTTGCCATTTCGGGACATTTTCGTCTAATACACGAGCCAAATACGCAACAAATACAAAAAAAATCTACGGGCCCACATGTCATCCCCTCCCGTACTCCTCTCTCCTTCCTCTCCTTCCTTCCTCTCACATCTCCTTTATCTGCATTGACCCTAGAAGATTGTCTTACCATGCCTCGGTTGATCTGACGGAGGTTAACGGTTGGGTGCACAAAAAGTGGTGTTGTAACATCATCCAGACATTCCTAGCAAACAGATAATTCCAAAGAAGTTTCAGCATCAACTCGTTAACTGGTCCGCAGAGCTCATAAGAAGGACTATGCTGCCAGCCCCTAACTGCTAGGCGTTCACGGGTGAGCAATCGTCCCTGTATTACCAACCAAAAGAATTGGCATCGATGATCAGCGTTGGCACACCAGATCCATCTGTAGCATGTGAATTCCAATTTGTAGGCCGCCTTGGCAGTGTAGCTACTGGAAGCAGAGAAATTTCATGAGACAAAATCCGCCTAATGCTCTGTAAGAGTAGTGGATTGGACAATAATCCAAAATCAAAAAAATTCCTGAACCTGCTCCAAAGAAGAAATCGAACGCAAAGGTCTGAGCCAGGAACCTATTGTGATCACATTGTGAATCGGGGTTCTGAACCCCTGGCTAGCTGAAAACATTGCGGAGCAAGGTCCTTCAAGTTGAACTTCCGACCATGTCGGACCCGATCTAAATGACCGAATCCTAATGTGCTATACAGTACTAGTCCCAGAAGATCATGGCTAGTACACACATCAACAGAACTGATACATTGCCTTCGAATTACATTATTACAATATAGGGGACTACGGGTCCCAAAAGGAGTCACAATTCAGTACATCAAGCACGGCACGCAGGCCGAGATACAGAGTTACACAGACGGTCACACAGGTACCTAGCATAGCGCAACTTTATTCTAGCTAGCAGGCTAATCCACAGGCAACGGCGGTAGGCAACACGCAACCCTACTCTTCATCTTCGTAGTCCTCCTCCTCCTCGTATTCCGAGTCCTCCTCGAAAGCAGAGTCGTAGGGGAGCTCCGCGGCTGTTGAAAATTTTAAAGGGGGGAAGGGGAAAACAGGGATGAGTACTCGTATAACTTCGTATAATGTATGCTATACGAAGTTATTACGGTTAACTTGTAAGTGCGGTTTGATTTGCGCACTTATCCTCGCACCACTCACTCTTTTAGATTACGAAGATCCTGACGATGGAGACTACGCTTGCCATGAGGAAGGCGATCCTGCCTTCGACGTCCCAAGCCAAAATTAAGCTCTTCTACAGTCCGGAAGTTGCATGCTTAGTATAGGATTGTCACTAGTATCATGGCGCAACTTCCGCCAGAAAATCAATCCTTTTGATGTAAAATATACTGCTTTAAGGTGCTGGTTGTAAATTTGGTATCAAATAGAGATGTTGCTATATGATGTAATAAAACTCATATGATATTATATGTGATGATCTAGCTAAGTGATGTGTGTACTAGTATACTAGTCAAAGGGGTACGGCAAGCCAGGCGTGTTCCTCACGATGACATGCAACCCATATTGGCAGGAGATAATGGATGAGCTATTGCCCGGTCAGACCCCAATTGATCATCCTGACATTGTGGTCCGCGTGTTCAGGGCCATGCTGGAGGAGCTCAAGAAGCAACTATTCGAGAAACATATTCTCGGGAAGGTTGTTGCCTATGTATATGTGGTCGAGTTTCAGAAGAGGGGCCTCTCGCACGCGCATTTTCTCCTAATAATGAACGGACGATATAAGTTGACGTCTCCGGAGCAGTACGACTACATCATCTCGGCCGAGCTGCCAAATAAGTTCAAGTATTCAGAGCTATACGGTATGGTTGTAAAGCACATGATGCATGGCCCTTGCGGTGTACTCAAACGGAACAACGCCTGCATGAATGAGAAGGGAGAATGCAAGTGCCACTACCCCAGTCCGTTTAACTCTGAAACCATCCAGGGCAAAGATTCCTACCCCTTGTATAGGAGACATGATGATGGTAGTAAAATTAAAGTGAGAGGTGCATGGCTAACAAACAGATGGGTTGTGCCATACAATCCGTACCTCCTGAGGATATTTAATTGCCACATAAATATTGAGGTGTACTCTAGCATAAAGGTCGTCAAGTACCTTTTCAAATACATATACAAGGGGCATGACCGAGCTTCTGTTTCCGTTGGTGAAGCTGGAAGTAACGTGGAAGTCGATGAGATTAAGCTGTATAGGGACGCTAGGTGGGTCACCTCGCCAGAGGCCCTTTGGAGGATATACGGGTTCGATCTGAGCAAGATATCACCGCCCGTTAAGCAGTTGCAACTCCACCTCCCAAACATGCACATGGTCTCGTTCCACGCGGGTCAGGATCTCCATCACGTCGTCGACCGTCAAGGCGCAGAGAGGACCATGTTGACCACATACTTTGAAGCCAACAGAACACACGAGTCGGCTCGTTGCATCCTCTATAGGGATTTCCCGACAAGTTTTACCTGGCAGTCAAATGGCAAGGTCTGGCAGCCGAGAAAGAAAGGAACACAAATTGGGAGGGTTGTGTCAGCAAGTCCTGCTAAGGGGGAGCGATACTATTTGAGGATCCTCCTAAATCATGTATGCGGCACGACCTCGTTCGAGCACCTGCGGACAGTGGTCGGTGTCTTGTGTCCCTCTTTTCGGGAAGCTGCGGAAGTGACAGGTCTCATTGAGGCGGATAACACTATAGAAGACTGTCTTACAGAAGCCGAGGTGTTCCAGATGCCGTATTCCCTTCGCAGACTTTTTGCGACCATATTGATCTACTATGAACCCAGTGATGTTCACGGGCTATGGAACAAACACCTCGATGAAATGTCCGAAGACTATCAGTGTTCACATACGTCTGCACATGCCATCGAGCAGTTGGTCCTTATTGACATTAGACGCATCCTGCAGTCGATGGGAAAGGAGATAAAAACATTTCCCTTTCCTGCTATTGATGAGTCAAACGTCAGCATGGGAGTCGAGCCACAGGAGGTAATAGATGAGACTAGCATTGGAGTGGAGCAAGAGCACATCACTCTTTTCGAGTCTCTCAACCCAGAACAGAGATGCGCATATGATCAGATACTAGCTACGGCCGAGAGTGGTAATGGAGGTGTATTCTTCGTTGATGGCCCAGGTGGAACGGGGAAACTTTCCTTTACAAGGCGTTGCTCGCCAAAGTCCGTTCTCGTGGGGAGTAGCCATGGCGACCGCGACGTCTGGTGTTGCCGCGTCCATCATGCCCGGAGGAAGGACCGCGCATTCGCGATTCAAGATACCCCTTGACGCCCAAGATGGAGTGATGTGCACCTTCATAAAACAAAGTGGCACCACTACTCTCCTACGGAGATCATCGCTCATCACATAGGACGAAGCCTCCATGACAAAGAGACAAGCGGTCGAGGCCCTATACAACAGCATGCGCGACATCATGGAGCGTCGTGATGTTCCGTTCGGGGGGAAAGACCGTCGTGTTCGGAGGTGACTTCAGACAGGTGCTCCCTGTCGTACGGAAAGGGACACGACGTCAGATAGTAAACTCGACCCTGCGCATGTCATATTTATGGGAATGCATGCACCAGCTCAGGCTTGTCCGCAACATGAGAGCAAAAGCCGATCCTGAGTTTGCAGAGTACGTTCTACGAATCAGCAATGGGGTTGAGGATGCAGATGATGAATGCTACGTTAGGCTTCCTAACGAGATATGTGTTCCACCTTTAGGGGAGGAGGCCGATCTCGATGGGCTGATAGATAGAGTATTCCCGATGCTTGGATCCGACCTAAATGATGCAAGCTACATCACCTCACGTGCTATACTCTCGACCCGAAATGAGTGCATCGACCGGATAAATAGAAATATGATTGATCGGTTTCTTGGAGAGGACGTGATTTATAAAAGCTTTGACAGTGCGGAGGACGATCCACATGGTTATTATCTAGTTGAATTCTTGAACACCCTAACCCCCAGCGGGATTCCTCCACACATGCTAAAGCTGAAGATCAATTGCCCAATGATTCTTCTACGGAACATCGACCCCGCGAATGGATTGTGCAATGGGACAAGGCTGGTTGTTCGGGGGTTTCAAAGAAACACTATCGACGCCGAGATCGTTGTTGGCCAACATGCTTGGAATAGGGTGTTCCTTCCTCGAATACCACTGTGCCCCTCCGACACGGTGATGTTCCCGTTTCGTTTCAAGAGGAAACAGTTCCCTGTAAGGCTCAGCTTTGCGATGACGATCAATAAAACCCAAGGACAAACCATCCCTCACATCGGTGTCTATTTGCCAGACCTGGTGTTCTCCCATGGGCAACTCTACGTCGCGCTGTCAAGAGCTACTTCAAGAGGAAATATCACTGTGCTAGCTGTATCTGACAAGGCCAAAAACTATCTGTTACAGTGCCCGCCGAACCCGGTCCGATGACCACCAGACTCGGTCTGCTGACTGTAACCCAGTCTCAAGATAGCCAACACACGTACTATCGGACCCAGTTCAACGGTGGTCGGACCTGGTCCGATGGAGGTGAAAGCACTGGAAGCAAGAACCGTCGGACCCAGTCTGACGGCGGTCGGACCCAGTCCGACCAGCTACAAAAGGGAACAATTTAGGGTTTGTGCCCATCGGAGCCAGTCTGACGGTGGTCGGACCCAGTCCGATGAGCACTGAGAATGCAAGGCTTAAGAATTTTGATCGCACTTGGATTTTTAGGTATTTGTGAGATGCTTGTGGACTAAGAAAAGGTTAAGGATTCATGTGAAGTAATAACTCGGCATGATCGAATCAATTAGACCCCTCTTGAAGCATGGGCAACAAAAGTAAAACCTAACTACTCCTAATGTACACACGACCTCTTCACTAGCCCGGTCGTGCTTAGAACATCTTGTAGCAGCTCAAAAAGTCACCGATGCCTCGCTAGGGTTCCATGAAGAGACCAAGAACCCCCTAGCAATAATCATTGCGCAAATATTCACGTCATCAATACCACTAAAATAACTAGGGCTCAACGATGCTCACACAAGCATGGCCAGCAAACAAAAGTGGCAAGCTTGTGAACTTGAGTGAGGCGCAAAATAAGTAGGGTATGGAAAGGTGGTGCGCTGGAGAAGAAGACGCATACATTGGGAAGATTGTTTGGGATTTTTGGACTAGCGTGACTGGTGAGGATGTTTAAAGAGGGTGGGATTAATAGAGGATGAGGGAGAGCAGTCGATGAAGGGGCCACCAAAATTTGTCGAATTTCATAGCATGATATTGAAGGGATACAAATTCCTTAATTTATCTTAGTTGTCGAATAGGATTTTTTGAGAACAGGATGGTAAAACATTATAACTTTAGATTACTCGTGATGGAGTATCATGGTAGGGAGCATGAATTGAAATTTTGGTGAAATTTCACGGATTTTGATAATTTCATCGGAGAAAGGAATTTTTTTGGCACCAGAAATATGAATTTAATTACAGTTTTTGGGCGTTGCGAAGATGTTGTCAGAGTGGTGTGGTGAGGGGATGACCTTGTCATTGTTGCAGTGGCAAAAGGTTTTACATTCCAACAAAATTTCAGCGAGATTTGACGGATTCAGTTGATTTTGCTGGCGAACGAACTTTTTACCTCGTAGGGAGTGGATCTAGTCGGTATACAGGTCATGCTTTGCGGCTTAGCTGAGCTGAGCTGAGCGGCGCGCGCCTCCGCAGTATTGATTGCATCGTCACCATGACCTACTTCAATTCCCATGGTTGATTCAAATTAATCTAACTGGACACAAATTAAATTAACTCAAATTTCTCTGGACGATGAGCTGGTTCCCTACAACACATTCACGCGGGATCTTTTGTTTCTCAACTGGGCTAGTTGAGCAAAAAGGAAGACACATGGCATCAGGGATATATATATGCTAGTTGAACAATTTCACAATGAAGCATGCTGATCAGAATAGTTTGTTTGCACCTATGTATGTATTCTTACAAAATACGTACTCCAGTTGTTTGATGCATAATTTCGAGAGATCGCCCTCATTGACACGCAATTCGATGGCCTCGTTTCAAATGACATTAAGTTTGTTCGTCTTAACGCGTATGACACCGGGTACTCGAATTTGTGATCTCAGTGACATTTTGCCTATTTTTTAGATTTTACCCGTGATTTTCCTATTTTCTATAAGTGGCTTAACCATATTTCCCTTCATGGGGCCCACGAGTCAGTGAGAGAATGAGAGGGATGAGAGGGGTGAGCTGGGTCAAAGAGCAGGTGGCAACGAGCTCGAGGAGGCAGCATTGGCGGCGAGCTCAAGGCGGCGTCGGCGGCAACGAGCGTCGGCCGCGGGCTTTGGGGGAGGCGGCGGCGTCAGCGGCGTCGGCGACGATCTGGAGGCAGCGGCGGCGGGCGTTGGGGGAGGCAGCGACGAGCTCAGGACAGTTGGGGAGGCGACGCCCTGCGTTGGGGGAGGCGGCGTCGAGCTCGCCGGTGAAGCTCGGGGCAGTTGGGGAGGCGGCGGCCCGCGTTGGGGGAGGCGGCGTCGAGCTCGCTGGTGTGCCTACGGCCACCGGAGTAGGAGAAGAAGGGAGGCTAGTTGAAGAAGACGGGGGCAAAATAGTCATTGCACTAGAGAAAAACAGTGTAAATCATGGATAAAATTCAAAAAATAGGCAAAATGTCATTGAGGTCACAAACTTGAGTAACTGGTGTCATACGCGTCAAGACGAACGAACTTAATGTCATTTGGAACGAGGCCATCGAATTGGGTGTGAGTGAGCTCAATCTCCCCATAATTTCAGCCGCAGCCAGCAAAAGGAGGAAACTACATGTATATGTATTTGTATGTACATGTTCGTACCAGCGTAGGGCTCTGCGTATCAGTGGCGGATCCAGGATTTTGAGTTGGGGGGTGCACACTTACTGGCCGGGGTGGGGCGGCGCCGACGCGGAGCAGGCCGGGGCGGCGCCGTGGCGGGGCGGAGCCGTGGCGGAGCAGGCCGGGGCGGGGGCGCGGGGCGGCGCCGAGGCGGTCAGGCGGAGCAGGCCGGGGCGGCGTAATAACTTCGTATAGCATACATTATACGAAGTTATACGAAGGACAGTGTGCTATATTTAGATCAACCGTCTATTCATATAACATTTCTTATAAACTTTTTAGTGCCAGATAGAATAACTATGTGAGTTTGGTTCCCTGAAAAGAGATGACGATGGTATAAAATTTGTCTATCCATATAAACGGTTGGGTAAATCATACCAAATCATCCTGAATGGTGGGAGATAGAAAACTATCTTCAATCCGTACGTAATTTAAAATTTGAAAATAAGGGCAGGATGGAACAGGCATGCATGATGCATGTCGCCACACAACGCAGGAGATCACCGATCACGCCATGGCCATGCACACTCTCTCATACTCAAGAATGGACGATAGAGCCATACAGTGCTATACTTGCAACATACAGATCGATTGGCCCTGAATGTTTTCGCCTACTGGATTACTGGGATGGGCCACATTAATTTTCGTTTATCCAGAGAACCCGCCGGCTGTGCTCGCACTGCTATTACTATAGATGGCCAAATGGGCCGGGCCAAATGGACCGGCACGAGGCACGGCATTTTGGCCTGGCCCGAGGCACGGCACGGCACGGCACGCATCGGGCCCGGGCCGGCATGGCCCGGTTAGGCGTGCCGCGCCTGGGCCGAAATCCAGGCACGCCAGGCAGGCCCGGCCAGGTTAATTTTTTATTTTTTTATTCATCAATATGTATATTAAAATATAACATGACACGATCAACTCAAGTGAAATTAAGTTCTAGTGGATAGTAGGTGTGGCAATAAGGCTTTTGATGTCAAGAGGTCCCAGGTTCAAAGCCTAAACTCACCATTTTTACCACATATTTTCTCTATTTAGTAGAGGGCCCGTTAGTGTTTCGGGCCGGGCCGCCCATCTATAGCTACTACCGAAAACGTCATCGCTAAGAATTTACACCTCAAATCCTTAAAGAAATGAGCACAATTTGGATGCTTGCAATGTTTTGTCCTGTCCTCCGTTGCTACATTACGCAATAGTGTCGAGCAGCAGAAGATGAACAATAAAAATGTAGCCTCAAGCCAATTATTATGGTGTGTAGGTCTATCAGTATCAAGCTAAACTGACATTCTTAATTTTTTTTTGCTTCAAAATTCACTAGCAGTTCCATATTCGAACGACTAATGATAATATGTGTATCACTAACGGTTCAAACATAGAGCCGCTAGTGATACACATACTATCACTATCGGTTGTCATCACAAGTGGTTTTTTCGGGGGTCGTGTGCGAGATGGGGTTGGTCGTGGCTCATCTGGCGGTTTTCACCTCCTCCGCCAGTGATGGGGAGGCGCGGATGGGTGCTTCTATAGTAGTGTCGACTCAGGCTACTAAACTTTGATCCTATTTGTTAACTGCATCACCAGCAGAGTCCCTAAAATGAATAGTCTATATTTTGTGGAGAAATCACCCTAGAAATCCCAAATTTGTGCAGTCAATTGATAGTTACCTTATTATGTAGGGTTAATAGGATATATGCCACTGCTTAAACCCGAATTCGAGAATTACCATAGTTCATTTACTTATTGGATATATGCCATTACGAAAACACGTTTATTCGATATTTGCCGCTCTGTGCAACATGTGTCCCTTTTTTTGTACTTTTAATCATATATATTGCACCACACAAACCTCTCTTTTCGAGATTTACCACTGTCCATTACAACAAAAAGGAACACATGTCGCACACAGTGGCAAATATCGAATAAACATATTTTCGTATTGGCATATATGTAATAAGCAAATGAACAATGGCAATTCTCGAATTTCGGGTTTGAGCAGTGGCATATATCCTATTAACCCTATTTTATATCTTAATCTCCATCTCCGGTCCTGTCGCGTCGCTGTCTTCTCCGTCTCCAGACACCAACGCCACTGCTTGAGAATTGGGTAAGGATTTTTATAAGGTCCCGATAGGCATAGAGGGATTAATTAATTGCGCCAAATTGCATAGCCAAACGTCATGTCTCCAGTATTGTATAGATCTTACGCGACGATTACAATCGAAACGGTATCGGATCACCGGTGAGAACTGAGAACTGGTGAGATTCAAGCCGGCTGCTGGTGGACAAGAGGAATCGACAAAATCGCATCCACCTAGCTAGCCCTATCTAGTGGTTAGGGAAGAAAGATGCACGCGCGCAATGCTCGCAATGCATCAAACAATGGAGCATGCATGCATTTCAACGAGAGGGCTTTCGAATCTAACCTTTTAAGCTTCTCCCTTTCGTCCATTCTTGACATTTCCAAGACATTTCACTTCGCGAAAACGATTGTCTTTGATTTCTGCCTCAACTTTTGCCTTTGTTGACACCCCAGGTCTGCGCATGCCGAGTAATGTGTCAACGATGTCATGCATCACTGTACTGCTGACAAATGGATAGCTCAGCAACCGCTGAAAAATGCTTCGGATTTTGGGGTGAAAGAAGACGGACGATCCTGTCATGCATTCTGTCCGCGCTATGTGCTGCTAATAATCCCCCTGTTCTTTAATCCAGGTATAAATTATAATTTTAATAAGTTGTGGACCCAAAGAGAGCCGAAAAATATAAAAAATATTTTTAAAAGATTTGAGAAAAACCACAAGTCTTGAAGAATGAGTACAAAGTGCTAAAATATTTGGCTTGTAATAAAAATACAAATTTCTTGTTGCAGCTTTACCCATATTTGATAATAATATTTATAATTGCATACGATGATAGTTAATATCAGCATCCTGATTATTCCTATAAAGATATTTTGAAGCTCTGAATTTCACTGAAGTTTAAGATTTTCTTGTGGTATTTGAATAGAGGTGTGATACTAACAAAAGTTGATTTAACTAACAGGGGTTGGTTTGGGAACGAGGAATGTTGTTTCTGTAATCACAAGGAGACTATTCAACATCTTTTTTGGATGCTCATTTCACCGCATCTTCTTGGGCGATTATCTATTTTTCTTTGGGTTTACATCGTCCTCATAATATCATTCACATGAGAATGAGAGAAGGTTGGTATTTTGGTCGCCATCATAGATCACAAATTCTTTTGGACACAACAACTTATTTTGGTCTATTTAGCTTTACCGAAATGATGCTGTATTTGGTAAATGTTTTTATTGTTCAGGGTATTTTCAGTGGAACTCATTGTTAGCGATATTGGCATTGCTACAAAAGGATGATGATAAAGCCAAAATCCGAGCAACATGTCATCATCTAGAGGTGGTGGTCATGGAGTTATTCAATAAATATGGATAGACAATAAATAATAGAAAATTTGTGCAAATTGCATGTGACATTTTCTTGTTTTCCTATCTCGCTTTTCAATTATTTCTCTTCCCATTTACTTGGGTGCTTTAAGTTTGTAAGATCTTTTGTCTGTGTGCATCTCTGATGTAGAGGCCAAAATTATATTGCACTATCTAAAAATATGAAGAAATATAGTGAAATATGAGTTAACACTTAAGACATGGAAGAATTAATACCCTGTCCGCAATGTATTTGATAGGATATGTAAAACATATATGACAAATAAGATTAAACGGTTTTTGATGAACATTATATCCTTTAGGCATGGTTTTCTAGTTGTTGAGCGTGCCACACTTTAGAGGGTGATGGCCACACACCGCTAGAAAAATGGGCTAATATATCAACACATTAATACCGGTTGGATTGGCCATACACGTACCAGTCCATATAAAAGTAGCAATTCGGACTTTCAGTACTGGTTGAAGGCAACAGTAAAGATTCCTTTCGCAAGCGGGTACATGCCAGTTGGCGTGCGGTCTCAATACGAACCGGTATTGATGGGGGCTCCTCGTTTCTGAAAAGGCTAAAAGGTATGCATGCGCTAGCCGTGTTAAATCGTGTGGGTGGGTGAGTGAGTTGGTTCGAAGAGTGAGGTATGGGTCACAAGGGGGCAAGAGGTGTGGGGTTTGAGTTCTGATTCTCCCAATATATCATCATTTTTTCAATATATCATCACTTTTTTTCAAATCCTATAGACCACTTCACTACCATGTTGACGGGGCCTCAAATTTGCCGTCTTGTGAAACTGCACTAGTCCCTGGATCGATACACTAGTGCCTCACGTTACATAGTTGGATCATCACATACAATATTGAACGAAATATATTACAGGATGAACATGGTAACCAAGTGCTGGTACCAAATACAACGAGAAGTCTTGTAGGCGTTTATATTACAACAAAAACTGTTTTCAGGCGGAAGCTATGCCATGATTTCATATGAAGATCCTAGTCTATGTATGTGATCTCCGGACTGTAGGAGAGCCTATATCTGACCGGGATTGTCAAACATTGAATCTCCATCCTTGTGGCACGCATACGTATTCTCCATCTTCAGGGTCTCCATAATCTAAAAGAGTGAGTGGGTGCGAGGGTAAGTTCGCAATCAAACCGCACTTGCAAGTTAACATAGGCAAACCCAAAGATCCATACTTGCAATCAAACCGCACTTGCACACAAGTAATTGCATATGAAAGTCTGTGTGCGGTTACCCAATTGCACTTGCACACAGACTTTCCCTCATAGCTTCATACTCCAATTTCCATCTCTTAATTTATATATATACCACACAGTAATATAGTTACCACACAGTAATATAGTTATCACACAGGATTACACACACACACACACAAAATTTCTTCTGGGTCCACCCTACCCATTATCCTTCTCTTCCATCACTCTTTTTCTCGATTCCTGTTAACCACAACGTAACAACCCAGCATAAACCTCATTCCCAGAATCCCACAACTCAGTCAAAATCACAATAACACATGCATTGCAAATATCTAACATGATCAAGGTATATATTGTCATTGTATCCACTGATGAGTTTTGGCTCATCGGTGCGGGATTGGATACCCGATTAAATCGGTAAGACCTAAGCAAGTCTAAGCAATTTTTACCAAAGACTAGGAAGTCTAATTATTTTATTTAATATGTGGACAACCAAGCAACCATGATATCAAGGGATCATGTACGGCAATCAAGAGTAACAAAAACATGGCATAATATTATCATGATTAACAAGGTAGGCACTTTCAAAACATATCGAGCATGCACTTTTTTATTTTAATCAAAATACTTTATCAAAACTAGGTAGAAGAATGAGCTAGGGTGTTAACTTGCCTTGAGGATCTGTAGATTGAACTTGGCTAGCTTCCGGATAATCCTCTTCTGGGACCGGGTCTTCTATAAGAGTAGAAATCCCGAATTAATTGGTATGCTAAAGTAACGTATCTGCGAATTTGTACGGTTGATCATTGATCCTAGGTGAGAGTGCTAAACTCGAGATTTGGGATGGCTAAGGGTGAATTTACCAAAATACCCTTAGGGAATTCCTATTCAGAAAATGTGATAAAGCCTATATTTATACCTTCTATAATATATTAAGAGCCTCTTCTATGGTCCAATACCTAATTTCATAATTTTTCCAGGGTGTGGAGAATTCCTAATATTTACTAGGAAATAGTTGGAACAGTAACGGCCAAGCTCATCACTGTGCGAGGCGTGGGAAGACCGAGTGGCCCAAACCGGTGCAGTGCAGTAGGTCGGAACGACCCATTTGGCCAAGCGGCCCAACCGCGGCGCGAACACGCTAGGTGGCCATGTCGATGACGCCAGAGAGAGAAGTGCGCTTACACTTAACTCGACGTGTTGGGCCAAGGGCCCACTGGACAGTGACTTAGCACCAAACAGAGAGAAACAGAACAGAGAGGGAGAGAGGTTGGCAACTGGGTCCCAGCGGTCAGTGACCCTCGTTTACACAGCGCTGGAGCGATGACGTCATCATCTTCAACCTCTCACCAACGCGCGAACCCGAAAAGAGAACCGAGGCTCACCGACTCTAGGGACTATGCCATTGGCTGAAGATCATACCTACGGACTCAGCGAAATAATGCGCGTCTATTGGTGCCTACAGCATGACTAATGGTGATCGAACGCGATGACGCTATTGCCGATGTTGGCAAAACGGCTCGGCATTAAACGACGACTGTGCCGGGCATCAAACGACGACTTTGCTAGAGTACGGCTCCGGTCAAGACAACCACGGCGAGGATGTTCTACCTGGGTTTTTTAAAAGACTATATTTTATATTTTCTAAAATACCCTTAATTTGCATTTTAAATTAATAAATAAGGCCATTAAATACCTACTTTAATTTGTTTATATAAAATCCTATTAGTTGGTGGCAAAATTATACTTTACTATGATGTAGACTAAATCTAGTATTTTCTGTAATTATTTCAGGAATTTTGGAGCTAGTTTGCTATTTTAACTAGTAAATAGTAAAGTAATCATATTATTAATTCTACATAAAAATTGATTACTGAAATATACAAAGTTATGTTTTTACTGGGTTCTAAACAAAATCTAGTATTTTACGTCATTTTATCATAATTTTTGGGAGTCTCCTTCTATTTTTAATAAACCGAACCTATTTATCAAACATTGAAATCAATCTCGTTGGTGACGTCATCCTGACGTCAGCCGTCTTCAACCTCCGTTCAACACGCAGCCGACGGGAAAGAAAGGGCGATTGTAGGAGCTACGGTCCACCGTTTTGGACTTTCTTGGGCTCTACGGATTCGTATCGACGGCGCTGGTACCATCTACACGGTCGGCGACGGCCAGAAGCGGCGATGCCATGAGCTACAGCGGCGGCGCCTTCGGGATCAAACGGCAACGGCGGCACAGCAGGGTTCCGGTCAAGATTATGCTTGAGAGAGCTTCAGGGAGTCGCAAGGATGCTCACCGTGGTCTTTCTGGGGTCGGAGCGAACCCGAGTCGGCGTAGCGACATACGGCTCTACGGCGGCGCAGAAGAGAGCGACGGCGACGGCGAACTCCGGCCATATTTTTGCAAAATCGATAGAGGGGAAATGCACGTGAGGTCTTAGAGAATCTCTGGACGGAAGGAATTGAAAGATAGCTAACCAAGGAGGAAGAAACCATAGGTGACCGAACCGGCATGGGTAACTCCGGCGAGAAATTCCCGGCGACGCGGTAGCTCCGACGTCGCGAGGGTTGAGCAGTGGGTTCCAGACGACGTCGCGAAGAGCAGAGACCACATGAGAGCACTCGGGAATGGCTCGTTTGAAGAAAAGAGGGAGAAGGAGGCGACGGCTCGGTATTTATACCGGCAGGCGGCGAGGGCACGTCGAGGCAGGAGGTGCCAGCACGACGACGAAGTGGCTACGTGGCTTTTTGAGCTCGAATCAACGCAGCTTGCTTCCATGCACGGGACACCGAGGCAAGGATTGAGGCGGTGAGCGGCGTCGGGCAGGAGGAGAGAGAGCGTAACCGGGAGAGAGAGAGGGAACAGAGGAATTTTTAATTTTTTTATATTTTTTTATATTCGTTTATGCAAAGGCTTGGACTTGGGGACGGACGTCCGACGCTGCGCTCGCGCGTCGGACGCCGCCTCGGCCCAGCCCAGCACGTGCGCCCTCGCGAGAATGAGAAAAACCAGCCACTGTTTGCATGCACGCAATTATATCAGCGAGCCCAACATGCACACGCGCTAGAAATGAGAAAAAAAGTGCCCCTGTTTGCATGCATGCGATGACATCAGCGATGATGTCAACAAAAATATTCCTTTCGGTTTCTTTTTCGACGGCCATAGATTTTGACTGGTTGCTCCAATGCACGAACCGTTTGCACTGCTGTGTTCCTCGCATTTTTTCGAACAAAACAAGACCAGTGTTGACATATAAAAGTTACTGAAACAATTTGTTATCCTAATGAAACAATTAATTTAGCCTGTTGAAACAATATGACTAGCCTGCTGAAACAATTACTTTTACGTAGTGGAAGCACAACCAAGCGAAACAATTAGTTTATCCTATTGGAACAATATATATAGCCTGTTAAAACAATTGGTTTAGCCTGTTGGAACAATATATATAGCCTGTTGAAATAACTAGTTTAGCCTGTTGGAACAATATGTCTGGCATGTTGAAACAATTAGTTTAGCCTGTTGGAACAATCTATATAGTCTGTTGAAACAATTGGTTTAACCTATTGGAACAAATATTTTTGGCTTGTTGGAACAATTAGATTAGCCTACTGAAACAACTAGTTTAGCCAATTGAAACAATTTGTCTAGGCTGATGAAACAATTTGTACAGCCTATTGGAACAATATGTCTAACATTTGAAACAATTAGTTTATCCTGTTGGAACAATCTATCTAATATGTTGAAACAGTTCGTTTAGCCTACTGGAACAATATTTTTGGTCTGCTGAAACAATTAGTTTAGCATAGGGTATTGAAACAACCTATTGGAACAATATGTTTGATCTGTTGGTGTACAAGTAGATTACATATGCGTGACTCATATACCCATCTGTGGTAAAAATTTGAAGTCCACTGGTTTCTCCATTTGGGTGCTATGAAGTGAAAACCGAGCCCTAAACTTTCTGCTCGAAGTTCTTGACTGCTCTTGGTCTTTGATTTTTCATCTTTTCTGTGGATGGATTTTTGAGATGATTTTTTGTGGAGTGCTTCACGACTCATGGTTACATAGGGAAAAAAATTCCCACAATTTTGGGAGCAACATAAGGCCACCATCTCTCTGGTCCAAATAGAATCAAACTCTGAAGAATCTGCTTTTGCTTTCCAGAAAGCAGCTTGTGTTGTATGATTTTTCATGATTTTTCTGTAAGGCGTTTTGAGGAGATTTTTGGTAAAGTGCTTCACGACACATTGACACATAGGGAGAAAAATTTTCACGATTTTTAGAACACTAGAAAGCCACCAACCTCCTGCTCCATTAGAGGACAAGTTCTGAAAGAATCTGCTTTGGCTTTTCTGAAAGCCACTTTGGTCATTTGGCTTGATCTCCTTTCCTAAAGCAAGATTTGAATTGATTTCTCTCTTTTGAACACTTGACAACCAGGATTGTGTTTTCAAAATCTCAAATATTTCATGGCTCTCATGCACCCAAGTGAAGGGTACATATAGTTGTCAAGTTGTTCGGGTATTTGGTGGAAACGTCGAAAAATGTTATGGCGTCTATTCACCCCCCTCTAGCCGCCTAGCTCGGGTTTTCGCGGCCAGCCAAGTGGAAAACGTTCAAGCCCCTCCCTCCTCACCGAGCAAAGCGACTAGGAGGTACGGAACCTGACCCTATGGCTTAAGCGCTATACGCAGGCTCACCCGAGCCATATGGAACGGCTGCAACAGGTCGCCGAGCATAAGAGGCTCGAGGAGGAAGTCGCGCGCAAGGAGACGCTCCTCGCGTTGCGCAAGAAGAGTGCCCAGCTCACCAGAAAGCTGAGCCTGTCGTCGCGAGCTCCCGGAGGCCAAGGCGAACAAGAAGCCGAGGATCCGCCGAGCAAGAGGCGCAAGCTCCGTCTCGGAGCGCAGAAGAAGGTTAAGTCTCCTGTGGCGGGTAAGTAATAGCAAGACTCTCACCCTTACATTCCACCAAACCACAAAGGACTTAACGCATTCCTTTTTCATCAGCTGCCCAGGAGGAGACCGCCACCGACGACGCAGACGCGGTGATTGAGTGGTCACTGCTGCCCGAGCACCTACACGGTGCGTCGCGGGCAGTGAGATTGGCCGCTCTCAAGGACAGGCTGGCAGTGTGGGTAGCGCTTCTGCCGGGCTCCACCAACCAGGTCGACGCATTGAAGAGCGCGGTGGAGCAGCTGGAGGCGGAAGAAGCAAAACACGGCGCCACGAAGAGCGGCGCCAAGGTGTTGGCGCTGCCAGCTGCCCGGGGCGGGACCTAGCTGGCGGTCCTGCCGGGCACTTCGTCGCAGGGGCAACCCGTCCCTGTGGCAACGGCAACTTCCGGTGAGCAGGGCGGAAAGCCTTTCGCCACCCGGGCCATGTGGAACGGCTGCAACAGGTCGCAAAGCAGAGGAGGCTTGAGGAGGAGGTAGCGCGCAAGGAATCTCTTCTTGCGTTGCGCAGAAAAAGTGCTCAGCTCAGCTGAGAGCTGAGTTTGTTGCCGCGAGCGCTCGGAGGCCAAGGCGAATAAGAAGCCGAGGACCCGCCGAGCAAAAGGCGCAAGCTCCGTCTTGGAGCGAAGAAGAAGGTAAAGCCTCCTATGGCGGGTAAGTAATGGCAAGACTCTCACCCTTACTTTCCGCCAAACCACACAGGACTTGACGCATTCCTTTTTATCAGCCGCCCAGGAAGAGACCGCCACTGACGACGCAGATGCGGCGATCGAGCGGTCACTGCTGTCCGAGCACCTACACCGTGCGTCGCGGGCAATGAGATTGGCCGCTCTCAAGGACAGGCTGGCAGTGTGGGTAGCGCTTCTGCCGGGCTCCACCAACCAGGTCGACGCATTGAAGAGCGCGGTGGAGCAGCTGGAGGCGGAAGAAGCAAAACACGGCGCCACGAAGAGCGGCGCCAAGGTGTTGGCGCTGCCAGCTGCCCGGGGCGGGACCTAGCTGGCGGTCCTGCCGGGCACTTCGTCGCAGGGGCAACCCGTCCCTGTGGCAACGGCAACTTCCGGTGAGCAGGGCGGAAAGCCTTTCGCCGGGGAACAAGGAGATGATCGCGAGCAGGAGGCACAAGTTGCCCTGCCCGCGATCCCACCGACGTCACAGAGCAGGGCGGCGCCAGTCTTGCCCGAGGTCACTCGAGCGGAGGAAAAGGAAGAGGGGCAAGGGCTTGAGGACGAGGAAGCCTTGCCCGTTGCCACTGCCCCAAAGCGGACGTGCTCCCGCAAGGAGAAGGCGCAGCGGAGGAAACACCGTGCTGCAGCCGCTCCGAGTAGCCAGGACTTCGCAACCTACGGGCACGAGGAGCGCCTACGCATGAACTTGAAGAGCAGGCTTCGAGAGGTAAGCATTAAACGGAAACTTGTCTTCTCAAGTTACCATCAACTTAATATAACAGATTTATTCTTCTCTCACTTAGGTACTGCGGGTCACCATGGCGGACTTCGAAGAAAGCGTCGCCATCGAGCGCAGCGCTGTCATGGGAGCTTTCCGTGTGCAGCGCTGCATGACGTGGCTCGAGGAGGAGCTCATGGCCGCGACCGAAAGCCGGAATCGCTTCACAGTGGAGGTGAAGGAGCTGAAGGCCCAGCTGACCGAGGAGAGAGTGCCATCCCAGCAGCTCTCTCAGAGGGAGGCCGAGGAGCATCACGAGCTGGCCGCGAGGGCGCAAGCCGCGGAAGGAAGGGGTCAAAGAGCTGGCCGAGCAGCTCAAGACCACCGAGAAGCTCCTGAGTCAGAGAGAAAGTCTGACCGAGGACCTGCGGGCCATGACCGAAGAAGTCAAAGCCCTTCGTGCGGAGGCCAAGGAGCAAGCCAAGCACAGGGCAGCCAGCAAGAAGAAAGCCGAGCGTCTCCGAGCTGAAGCCAAGGAAGGGATGAAGGCCCAAGCCAAAGCCCTACGCCACAAGTTAGAGATTGAGGAGCTGAAGGAGCAGCTTGTTTCGAAGTAACAGTAGTAGGGCAATACCCGAACGGGCCTTGAACCTATAAATTTTTGGTTAATATAAATAAAGACTTACCTTTTCCCTGCAAAAAAGAGCAGCAAAAGACAAGAACGAACAGGAAACAGAGAGCAAGGCAAAACAACGCTAGAGAGTTTTCGGAAAACACGGTAGGGCGCCAGCCTAACTCCCAGCCCCCGTTGTGTATCTGTTCGAGAACCTGAGATTGCGAACTCAAGCAGGTGCACAAGTAGAAGAGAGACACCCTAGCCCCTGATACGAACGATGCTTGAAGACCTAAGCTTGCGAATTCAAGCACGTGCGTAGAGAGATAGAGCGACACCCGCATCTTGATCGACTCATTCCAAGAACTGCTCGTAAACGTAAGTTAGACGATTTGTAAGGTAACCGAACAAGGAAAGTGCCTCTGCCGCGGGGGGCTTACGAGAGCAGGCTTTGCCGAGTGGTTGTGCCGAGCGCGGTAAGTACCTCTGCCGCGGGGGGCTTACGAGTGCAGACTTAGCCGCAAGGCGAAAAGCCATATTACGCAACTCTGAGTTCGGGAACTTGCTGAAGCTAGATACGGGCAGGGAAAACCTGAAGATCGCAGAGCCAAGTGTTCGCAACACCAGACAGCCATTAAGTGTTACCAGAGAGAAAGGTAGTCTTAGAAGACAAGAAGTGAAAAAGGGGCGCAGGGGCCGCAAGAATTCACTATTAATTGTATTGAACTTTACATGGCAGCCCGAGAGACTTGGACGAACAAAAGGCGCAATGTTTGACAAAAAGCGCAAAGCTAGGCAAGCAAACGAAAGATCTATACAAAAAACTTACGAAGCTGGTCGATGTTCCAAGTACTAGTCAGCTCTCTCCCGTCCTCCATAGCTAGGCGAACAGCCCTCGGACGAGCAGTAGAAACGACCGTGAACGGGCCCTCCCAACGGGGAGTTAACTTGTTGGCATTGGACAGGTTCTGGACGCGACGCAGAATGAGGTCGCCCACCTTCAAAGCCCTTGGTCGAACTGATTTGGCAGCGTGCCGGCGAAGATCTTGCCGGTAGCGCGCCATTCTGACTTGTGCCCGTTGGCGTGTGTCTTCGAGGAGATCGAGTTCGAGCAAGCGCTCTTGCTCGTCGTCAACCAAGTTGACCCAGCTCGTGCGGGGTGAGCCAAGTACTACTTCGGTGGACAAGATAGCTTCGGCACCGTAGACCAATTGGAAAGGAGTTTCCCCGGTTACCCGGCTGGCCTTGGTGCGAACGGCCCAGAGGACGGAAGGAACTTCATAGACCCAGGCTTTATTGTGCTTGCTGAGTGCAGCGAACACACGCCGTTTGATAACCTGGACTATCTGTACGTTAGCTCGCTCGACTGCTCCATTGCTCTGTGGATGTGCCACAGAGGCGAAGCAGACCTTGGTGCCCAACTGTTCGCAGTATTTCTGAAATAGCTCGCTTCTGAACTGGGGACCATTATCAGTGATCAGCTTGTGGGGAATCCCGAAGCGCATGATCACATTGCTTTTGAAGCAGTGTACAGCTGTTTTGGCGTGAAGAAATGACACAGGCTCGGCCTCAATCCACTTTGTAAAGGTGTCGATGGCGACGAGCAAGTGCGTGCAGCCCTTGAACCCCTTGGGAAATGGGCCGAGCAGATCCAAACCCCATGTGGAGAAAGGCCATGATGGGGGATCGTTTGGAGCTCTTGAGCGGGCTTATGGGCCTTCCGGGCGTGGAATTGGCATGCCTTGCATTTAGTTACCACATCCCGAGCATCCTGTAGCGCTGAGGGCCAGTAATAACCCATGAGAAACGCTTTGCCGACCAGAGTCCTGAAGGAGGCGTGGTTACCGCAGGCACCCTCGTGTATGTCCCTAAGAAGGAACACACCCTCCTGCTGCGAGATGCACTTGGAGAGAACTCTCAGAGCACCTTGACGGTAAAGGATGCCGTCCACAAGCTTGTATGGACTAGCATGCCTTATAAGCCGGGAACGCTCGGCTTCGTCGTTGGGCAGGGTCCCATCTGTAAGGTACCTGACAAATGGCGTTGTCCAGTCCGCAGCCTGCTCGATAATGAAGACAGCACCACCTGTCTCTGTTGCCTCGTCCGGAGACGTGATAGAGGGCTTGTAAAGGTGCTCGACGAGCACCCTCTGCCGGAGCAGGTTCACGTGTGGATCCAAACTTGGACAGCTGGTCGGCCAAGAAGTTGTCCTTCCTGGGCACGAAGAGCACCTCGAAGAATCGAAAGTGCCGCTCCAACTTCCTCACTTCATTTAAACCTTAAGGATTTATTTTAAATAAAAAGTTTTGAAAACCTCTTTCCTACTCTCTCATGTCATCTGTTCTTAAAGTCTAGTACTTCTTTATCCTGTTAGGAATTCTTGCTTTCAATCTTGTCTACTCATCTTCTTTTCTACCTTTACCAAAGAATTATTCTATTCGCGCCATACCTCTATGTGTAGCCTTTACCCATTCGAGAAGATGGAATTGTTTTCCTACTAACATCCGCAACGAAGAAGAAGAAGAAGAGATAGTCACCGAAGATGAGAAGAAGTAGAGAGAAGTCTAGTCCTTTCCAACTTAGCATTCCTTGATTTCATTCTTATCTATTCATTCTCCGAATTTCATCCTATTCTTGTCTATCCTTCTACTTGGCAAATTTTATTCTATAGTCCCCCATAATTCCAAACTTAGCCAATATACCAACTTTGTTCAAGAAGATGGAGTTATTTTGCTATCAATATCAACAACGGAACAAGCATGTCGATGAAGAGATTATCGCCAAAGAATAGGGGAAATAGAAAGGTGGACTTATTTTGCTATCAATATCAACAACGGAACAAGCATGTCGATGAAGAGATTATCGCCGAAGAATAGGGGAAATAGAACAACACTTGATGAAGATTCGCTTTCTGAAGATTAAGATTAAGTGTCTGGATTCGTACAAACAATTATTTTTGTGTGGAATATACCGTATCAACTTTTGGTTTTCACATTGAGATGCGGATATTCATTAATTAGAAGTAATAGAGATAGCTATTTATTTGGTAGGAAATTATTTGGTGTGTTGCTTGTTTTACTTTTTGCAACTACGAGAAGATCGAAGAGAAAATCGAAGGAATGGTGTAAGAGTCGCCACCACAAGAAGACCGGAAGAAGGAACCGTGAAAATCCGCTACTCCAAGACTGATGAAGGAAGATGGTGTATGAAGATCAAGATAATAAGTGAAGATAAATATAAGTGGAAAAAGGTTTTTGCAAAAAAAAAAAATTACTAAGTTGATACTTCTTAATTTGGTTGAAAAAGAGTAGATTTAAATGATTTATTCAACTTACTTTAAAAATAACGTCCACTTTTCCAACAAAATATTTACTACAAATATTGTTGGTTTCCGAATATACCTTATCTAAAAAGAATAAAATGTTTTTATTATTTCTGTTATTGAAACAAATGGAAAATGATTTGTTTTGATTTAACCGCAAAAACAGGGGTTATTTTGTAGGTGTTTTTAGAAGGTGTGCTATTATTTTAAAATTTTTAACAATTGTATTTATTAAACTTAAACTCCTTGTTTTAGTTTGAAAAGAGAAATCATTTACAAAGGTTTATGCAACTCATTCTATAAATGCATACATATTTTTTTAAAAAAAATCATTTCTCGAAAATATTTGTTTTAAACAATAATTGTTTCGAAACCTCCAACACTTTATTTTCGACGTTTAGGATTTTGTTCTCTTTTGAAAAGTTTCATCAGACTTGTTCGAAAGCAAAAGTTTTAAAAGTAAAATAGTTATAGAAAAAAATTGTAAAAAAGGGTTTTTTTTAAAAAAACACACACAAAGGATTTTATTTAAAAAAACAAAACATTTTCTTTTATAAAAACAAAACGAAAATAGTTCAAAAATAAAGTGTTCTAAAAAAAAGGAATAAAAAAAATCAAAAGGTTTCATTTATAAAAATAAAAGGGCATTTTATATATATGAAGGAAAATGAAAATGGTTCAAAAATGTTCTTCCAAAAGTGGGCTAAAAAAAAATTTATATACAAAAAGAGCATTTCTTTGTAAAAAGAAAAGGAAAAGGATTTTTTTTTAAAAAAGAGTTTTTGCAAAAAGTTGTATAAAAAAATATTTTATTTACCGAAAAATATCGAACTCTGCTAGTTCCATTGCCCACTTAGTTATTCGTCTGCCGGCTTCCTTGTTCCTTAAGATTTCGCCCAGAGGAAACTTGGTCGGGACCAGTATTTGATGCGCCTGGAAGTAGTGCCGGCTTTTTGGAGGACATGAGCAAGGCGTAGAGCAGCTTCTAGACCTCAGTGTAACGCTCCTTTGATCCATGAAGTACCTCTCGCTCAGGTAGTAGATTGGCCGCTGGATGCCTTCCCTTTCAACTGTCAAGACCGCGCTTGAAAGAGGATCCTATGGCGTAGAGGGGGGTGAATAGGCAATTTTAAACTTTTTCAATTATTCTTGATTAAGCATCATGTTAAGAGTGACCCAATCCTAGTTTCAATTATCAAGTGAGCGGAAGCGATAAACAAGTGATTAGAAAAACTAAGACATGGCATCACAATTTATCACAAGCACTGCAATGAAAGTAAGAGCGGAAATTAAATGAAGGAGAATGACACGATATTTGTTTCACCGAAGTTCGGAGCCGTAACTCCTACTCTCCGTTGAGGCTACCCCTTGCGCACAAGGACCAGCTCGCTCTCGAGCCTATCGCCTCACTTACTCCCCGGTAGTCGTTCCGCCACTCCGGCGAGGTGGACTCCGTCACCCGTACACCGACTTGAGAGTAGCCACACGCCAAGGCCTACTCCCAAGCCCACGCCTCCACGAAGGATGCCGTCTTCAAAAGTAATAAGCCCGAAACGCCCCGATCATGCCGGATCGAAGGACTTCCATGAAGCTCGGTATTGGGGTTGTATGAATATAGCAGAAAGTGCCGAAGGGGGTGATGAAGGCAGTCTTCTCTTCATCCTCGGGGGAGATGCTTATTTGGTGATAACCGGAGTAAGCATCCAAAAAACTCAAGAGCTGGGCATCCGCAGTCGCGTCGACCAACTGGTCTATGCGAGGCAGCGGAAAATTGTCCTTAGGACAAGCCGCGCTTAAATCTGTGTGATCGACACACATCCTTTACTTGCCGCCCTTCTTCTTTACGATCACAGGGTTGGCCAGCCACTCGGTGTGATCCACCTCGCGGATGAACCTAGCAGCGAGCAGCTTGCCAAGCTGATCCTTGATGTTCCCCTGCTTAAAATCCAAAAAGCCACGAAGCTTCTGGCGAACAGACTTTTTGTCCGACCGGACTGCCAGTTTGTGCTCGATAACCGGCATGTCAGACGGCTCCCAGGCAAGCACGTCTGCATTAGCTCGGAGGAAGGCAATGAGCTCGATTTCCTATTTGGGGTCCAGATTGGCCCCCAAGTGAACTGTCTTGGAAGGATTATGCGGAACTTCCTTAGTCTCTCCTCCTGGCTGAAGGAAAACTTTGGGGCGTGCAGACTTGGTATGTGGTACTTCGGGTCCATGTGGCGGAAGCTGGTCGACCAGGGCAAGGGACTGCTCGTCGCAATCCAGAGCAGCCTTATAGTTGCCCTTGACCGTGATCACGCCGCTGGGGCCCGGGATCTTCACGCAGTGGTATGCATGGTGAGACACAGCCATGAACTTGCCAAGAGATGGCCGGCCCAAGATCACGTTGTAGGCAGGTGGAAAATCAACCACGTCAAACGTGAACAATTCTGTCCGGAAGTTGCTCGGAGTGCCGAAGGTGATGGGCAGGACGACCTGCCCAAGCGGCTGAACAGCTTCTCCCGGAACGATCCCGTAGAAAGGCATCGCAACCTCTTTGAGTTTGGAGCGAGGAATCTGCATCTCGTCCAAGACCTTCGTGGAAAGCAACTCCAGCGCACTCCTGCCATCGATCAGGACTCGCCCAACTCTGGCGTTGCTAATGGTCGGAGCGACCACCAGCGGGAGCCGCTGAGGCTTGGTCATCCCAGTGGGGCAATCCTCCTTGGAGAAGGAGATGCCTTAGAGAAGGAGATGGAGACCTCGGTCCAGTTCATCGATCCTGGTTGTGGTTTGCCTTTTTCGAGGTTGTGGACCTCCCGAGCAGCAGCCTTGAGGCTACGCCGAGAGGGATAGGCCGAAGAGCCGCCGAAGATGACGGCGATATGGTTCACAGGGCCGAAGATGACGGCTATGTGGTTCACGGGCTCAGGATAGTCATCCTCATCGTCCCGATCACCACCATTGGCTTGGCGCTTGTCCTTGCCGGCAACACCCTTTTTGGGCAAGGTGGGTATAGGGCCTTTGCCGTTGTAGAAGTCCTCGAGCTTTGCAGCCCAGGTCCTGCAATGGCGTATATCGTGGCCGTGATGCTGGTGGAACGGACAGTATCGGTCACTCGGACCTTTCTTGCCCTGATTGCCTCCCTGAGTGGGCTTCTTGACCTCATAGTTATTGTTGGGCTTCTTCTGCCCGTCCTTGGGAGGAGGTGCGCGATCTATACCCGCAACGGTATTGTTCGTATCACCTTTGTTCTTTTTCTTCTGGGACTTCTTGTCACCAGGATTGTTGCTGCTCTTTTTCTTCTCATCTACACCAGGCTGGGCGGGCAGCTCGCCCTTATCAAACGCCTTCTTGTACTGGACGCGTTCTGCCGCATTGGCATAGCGATCAGCCGGCTTGAACAGGTCGTTGGCGGACCAGGTCTCGTTGATCTCGAGATCCTGGGTGAGCTGCTCGTCGCGGACACCGTTTTTGAAAGCTCGGACAACAGATTCATCCGAGATGTTCGGGATCGTGTTGCGGATCTTGATGAAACGCTTCACGAAGTTGCGGAGGGTCTCCCCATTCATCTGGATCATCTGGTGCAGATCATCCTCCTAGCCCAGACGCACGTAACAGCTCTGGAAATTAGCGATCAAAGCGTCACAAAGTTGGTTCCACGAGCAGATGGAACCTTCCTGCTAGTTGAACAGCCACGTCCGGACAGTGCCCTCAAGGACAGTCGGAAGGTAATTCGCCATGACTAGCTCGTCACCTCCGGCCGCCATGATGGCAGTAGCGTAGATGCAAAGGAACTCCTCTAGGTTCTGGGTCCCATTGCACCTCTCCATGTGACCGGGCTTGAACTTGGAAGGCCACCTGACAGCGCAGAGCTCATCAGAGAAAGCCTTGCAGCCCAAGGCGTATGCCCGACCACCTTCTCCTGCAGAACCTAGCCTTGAGAAGACGTTGGTCCTGTTGCCCGGAGGAACTCTAGCTGAACGAAAAGATTCTGCCTAGAGGAACTCCCTCCGAGACAATCCTCCGCGCTCCTTCCTCGTGGTCGCCACATTGCGCTCTTCCCGAGGGGATCGTCCGTGATCGTCGCGCGCACGCTTGCTCCTATGATCACGCTGACCACGAGGGCTTGGTGAGCGTTGTCGACCACGGGTATTCCGTTCGTAGCGAGCCGACCTCCTACGGTGACGATGGTCACGCGATCGATCGGAGCGCTCGCTGTCTGAGTCACTCCGGGTAGGCTGACTGCGTTGCCCGGAGGTGTTAACTTCTCCCATGGACTTAAGGCCCTCAGCCAGCCGCTCTAGGTGAGAAACAACAGCATCGCCCATACGAGCGAGGTCAGCCTGGTTGGTGGATCTGATCACCGAAGCCATGGCTTGAAGTCGTTCCCGACTCTGCTCAAGGGGTCCTGGGATACCTGAGGCGTCCGCGTTTTGCTCGACTTGAGCCTGGTTACGCGGGGATTCATCCCGATCAGGCTGAACTTCTGCCGGGGGACTTGGCGTAGGTACGCGAGGCAGGTCACGTCGTTGTCGCTTGCGCCGATCACGAAACTGCGCTAAGGTTTTTTTGATGGAGGCATCCAGACTACGGCGAACAACTTCTTGTTCGCGAGCAGCCGGTATAGCCCCATCCTGTCGCTGAGCAGAATAGACATGCTCGACCTCTTCGGCCGTCGCGGCCCGTGCATGTCCCTCTGGGGTTTCTGCACCGGCCATGTTAATGCTGCGACGGCCGCGCGAAGGCGCACCAGACGGCGTCATCACTGTGACTCCACAGGAAGAATCGACCGACATGGTCTTGGAATCCGAGAGATCTAAACCATCGTAAAGATCGTCGGTTCTGTAATCATCGTCAATGACGGGAGTGTGATCTGAGACCATCTCCGGAGCATAGCCGGAAACTGCTGTCCCAGATATGGAAGGCGATCGAGATCGAACGGATCGATCAGAACTGACAGGAGATGCGACATCCTGCCCTTCTGGGTCATAGCCCTCAGGAAGAGTTTTCTGGTCGCTGAATGAGTTCGACATTCTTGAACAGACTTGATCTGCTATCCCCACGGACGGCGCCAACTGTCGACGGTTGAATGGAACATTTCACATTTTTACCCCTGTAACTCTTCACTTTCGGCCCATTTTGAAGACACGTGTCAGCCCAACAGACAATATGGGCCGAAACGGTAACGCTGAAAACCACGGTAAAACCCTAGTTTTACCACTGCTATATATAGACGCCCATTCGCTGTCATTTTCACGCTCTCCTCTGCGCACACGTCTGTTGCATCGGAATTTCCGGAGCTCCCAAGACTTCCAGCGCACAGCCAATCATCTTCCCCTTCTCAATCGGCATCATGTCTCAGGTATTATTCCAATGCTTAGACACCGAAGCTCTGTACTCTTTGGGGCCAATAGGGGAACGAGACCCATCGGATTTTATATACCATTCCGATGCTCTGAGACCGAAGCTCTGTATTCTTTGGGGCCAATAGGAGAACGAGACTCATCGGACTTTATATACCATTCTGTAGCGCGTCTCCCCTTATTTGCCGATAAGCTTAGCGTAAACAGTTGGAAATCGGCATTCAGATCTTGGCCTAGCCCGATCAAGGGATATAAGGACAGGCTCATTCGGGTCTATGGCCAAAAACAAGAGCAATGGGACGAATTAGGAATTATTGATGCTATCCTTCTTTCCTTATCTCCACCACCAGCAGATGAACCTTTTATGGTAGCATCGGCTTATTTTTAGTGTGACACTGCAAATGCTTTCCTCTTCCCGACAGGACCCATTAGCCCTACACTCCTAGATGTAGCGATGCTAACCGGTCTAAGTCCCGATGGCGAGATGCTGTCGGCTTTTGATCTTTCTGCCACTCTGAAGCTAGTACCAGAGAAGAAATCCGGATGGCAACGCTACATTTCAACTCATCAGCAGACAGGCGATGTTGAGGACGAAGAGCATATCGCCTTTCTGAACATGTGGCTTGATCGGTTCTTCTTCTGTGGGCAATCTCTTAGTCCTAGCAAGGTTTACCAAGGAGTGGCTGAGGTACTGGCGTCAGGCCAGAAATTGGCAATCGGAAAATATCTTTTTGGAGCCACTTACGGGATGATGCATGAGATTAGGGAAGGTCTCTGCTCAAAGAAGGCCAATTACTCAGTCGGTAATCTAGGTGGCCCTTTCTGGTTCATCGGAATGTTCTTGAAGCTCCAGATATACAACTCCCTAGGAGAACTAGACTTCAGTCTGGAATTTCCGAATGAGAAAGATTCCGATAACAGTGATCGCCCCTGTAGATCATACGGCGAGATGATATCAGTGAATTGCAACAGAAAACGCCTGAATCAATACGACCTTTCTCATTCCATAGTTGCTTTTTATACAATGTCTGAATCGGAATATGGAGCAGAACAATTTAACCCATATACTGACTTGGGCAAATATCCTGTTCCTTCATTCTTCCATCTGGACAACACCTTGAGGGGCGAATCCTTATCGACTTTCAAAGAATTTATCTCGCCAGGTATCTTCTTCGCCATCCTAAGCACGAGGACTCATCTCAAGAAACCGTCATACGAGTTTTATCACTCTGCAGTGGTAGCTCGGCAATTTAATTTGGGATAGAATATTCCCGATCTGTTCATATATCGTCACTTGAATGCCAGAGAAGACCTCAACCCCCAATCGGCATATGGAATCTTGTCTGCTGCGCATGTTTACTTTGAAATGCCGATGGAGTTCATAATGTGGTCTGACACTTCCCCAGAGTTTGATACCTGGTGGGAAACCATCGCCAAGGATATTTATGCCACGGAAGGCGGAGCTTCAACCTTAATCGAACGGGTCACTGGCCAGAAAGAAACTTGCAGACCCAATTGGCCAAAGATCGCTGGCATGACAGAGCTCCCATCGGAATCGGAACAAAGCAGCTCTGATAGTTTCGATTCTGATGATTTCGACGAGGACAGTGATGATAAAGAGGAAAACTCTTCCGAATCAGAACCTTCCTCATCGAATACAGACGAAGAAAGAACAGAATCTCAGAACCATGCATCGTCTTCTAGCCGCGAGGTTACTAACTTGCGTGTGTTTGCTAACTCACATTACTCTTTTATGATTACTAACCTCTTGTTTGCTTTTCTTCGGAGCGGAGAGAAACGCCCGAAGGCCAAGCTCATCGGAGAAGCAGCCGGTCAACTCCATTCAACGGCCAAGTCCGCATCGGCCTTTGCACAAGGGTCTCAGCAGCCCAAGAAGAGAGGTAAAAAAAATCGGTTTATGATACATAATTCTTGCAGATATCCGATTTTAAAACACTTCAATCAACAGGGAGACCCGAAGGCGAAGGTGGTCAAAGGAAGAAGCTGGCTGGCAAAAAGCCGAGGCCCCAAAAGGTGCATACTCCCGACAGCATCGAATCTGTATGTGACATAGTAAGCACTTGATTTTCCCCAAACTTTCCTAGCTTCTTTCGGCTTTTCCTTATTGGAATTTTTGCTTCAGGACACTTCACCCATCCAGAAGAAAAAAGATGGCACGCCTGCTCCTCCGTCAGCATCGCAGACTCCACCGGCTTTCAACCAACAAGACGTAATCAGAATTTCTTACTTGAACTCATACAATTTTCAAAAATCCGATTTCTTGTAACTTCAATTTTTCTGCTCCAGTATATGTTTCAACCCCGCAGCCCAGTCCGGGTAACAGTGGTGTCCACGCAGGTCATCACTTACGATGGGAAGAAAACCGACGAGTTGATCTTCGACTCATCCAGCATGGATTGGCTCGACAACAAGCTGGACTTCCTATCTTCACCGATCAGGACTTCGTCTCCTCCAGCCGTCATTATCGAGTCACCTGCTGCAGCTCCAGCCAAGGGCAATCGGCTATCACCAGACACACTTGCAAAGCTGAAGCAAATGTGGGAGCTATTTGGGGACGAATCGGTTTTCCTGGCTAACCCTTCTACCTTAAGGGAGATTGCCGACTCTATCAAAGAAGTCCTCCCAGAGCAAGTGGCTTCAGCTATCCAGAAAGTGTTGCCCCTGGGAGAAAGGAAAGCCGATTTTGATGCTGCGCTGGATCAGCTTCATCAGCAAGAAGCCCTCAAAGAAGCCGAGGCAGAACTGAAAGGGCTTATTCAAGACGCCAACGCCCAAAATGACAAACTTCTCCAGCTGAAGCAAGAGGCAGAATCGGCAAAGAGTGCAGCCTCCAAGGCAGTCTCAAGGGTCAAGTCCCTGGAACTGGAATTGGAGAAGGCAAGAAAAGCCGAAGCAGCCGCTCGTTCCAACTTTGAGGAGACCAAGTCAGCGGCCAAGGAGCAGTACAGTATCGTGAAGGCCTGCGGCCTGGCAGTCCTGGAAGCTAAGAAGAAAATCCCGACTGTACCTGGCTCGATCGAAGAAGATACCGCCATCGTCAACCAGGTCCGGGACACAATGACCAACGCTGCCGCCGCGATTTTCGAATCCTATGAATGATTGGCCTGCGAGCCAATTTTTAAAACTTTGCTCCATGTGTGGATCGGTTTTATACCGATCACAAAACAATGTTTTGTCCTGCCCATTTGGGGTGAACACAGTTAAGGCCTTTGTGCCTTTGTAATAATTATTTTTCCCATGCAATCGCTTTTTATTAATATCTTGATCTATAGACGATTCGTTAGAATCGGCTTTTGCTCAACAGCAACGCGTTGAATAAAATTATGTGGCGTTAAGCGATTTTCGGAACTATAGGCGATTCCCATAGGATCAGCTTTCAAAAAATCTCAGCTCAAGCTCCAATCCAAACGCTAGGATAATATTTCTTCAGATACTTGGCGTTAATTGCTTTACCGAAAACTTCCCCATCAAGCGTCTCCAAGATGTATGCATTTCCAGGAATAATCCGATTAATTTTGAACGGACCTTCCCAATTTGGAGACCACTTTCCATATTTGGGATCTCTAGAACCAATCGGTAAAAACGACTTCCATACAAGCTCCCCCACTTGAAAAGCTTTCGGTACAACCTTCTTGTTATAATGCCTGGCAACTCTTTGCTTATCTCGCTCAATATGTTCAAGAGCTTTTAGCCGGACCGCCATCATATCATCCAGCTTGTCCACCATCAGATTTTTGTAATCATCGGCTTTTACGTTATTTTGTTTTTCAACTCTCGTGGATCTGATGATCGCTTCAACCGGTAGAACAGCTTCTTGACCATAAACCAGCTCAAATGGTGACACCTTCGTAGCTCCATGCTTAGCAATCCGATACGCCCATAGCGCATCCGCCAAAGTATTATGCCAACCCCGCGGCCTTTCATCGATTTTTCGCTTGACCAGCTTTATAGCGCTTTTATTTGAAGATTCTGCTTGGCCGTTGGCTTGAGCATAATACGGCGAAGAGTTGATCGTTATGATCCCCAAGTTCCGAGCATAATCCTGAAATGCCTCTGACATAAATACCGATCCTTGATCTGTAGTGATCGTTTGAGGAATACCAAATCGGTAAATTATGTGTTCTCTGACAAAGTCGATCGCTTCGGTAGCATTTACTTTCTTCAATGGCACAGTTTCAACCCACTTAGTAAAATAATCCGTTGCCACCAGAATATACTGATGCCCCTTGGACGATGAAGGAAATATTTCTCCGATCATATCAATTCCCCATCCTCTAAAGGCCACGGCTTCACGATCAGATGTAAAATTGATGTAGGCGCATGTTGGATATTCCCAAATTTCTGACAATCTTTGCAACCCTTATAATATTTAAAACAATCTTCCACCATCGTTGGCCAGAAATATCCTACGCGCTTCAACATCCATCTCATCTTGTAGGCTGATTGATGTGTTCCACATAATCCTTCATGAATTTCTCCGATTGCAACTTTAGCCTCTTCTTCATTTAGGCATTTAAGCATTAACCCATCAAAACTCCGATAGTATAACTTGTCACTGATTAATACGTACCTTTGAGCTTTCCTTTTGAGCTTCCTATCGGCTTTCCCCTGAAGATCTTTAAGATAACCGATAATCTTTGCCTGCCATCCTATCGGAATAGGATTTGCAATCGGGATAATTTCCAATTCCATGATCGGTAATTTATACCCTGATGCTTCTTGAGCTAAATCATTAGCTTCACAATTCTGTTCCCTCGGAATATGATGAATCGTGAATATACCGATCACAGCAATAGCACCAGCTTGAATTAACCACTCCAATCCCTAAATCAAAGCTTCGTATTCCACTTGATTGTTGGTCAACCCAAAATCCACTGTAACGCTAAATCGGTAAGGAACACCACCAAGAGAAATAATAAAAATACCGATTCCGCATCCCCTCTCACAAACCGATCTATCAAAGAACATTACCCATGGTAAGAGAACCGAAAGATTAATGCTTTGATGGTGAGTGATGAAATCGGCTAATACATGTCCCTTGACGGCTTTTGGAGATTCATAGGTTAGATCAAACTCGATGAGAGTATATGCCTATTTTTCGAGACGCCCTTTGATGATTGGAGCATTAAGCATGTATTTAACTACATCGGTTTGACAAACCACTTTTCATTCTGCACCCAACAAATAATGCCTCAGTTTAGTGCAAGCAAAATATAAACACAGGCAATACCTTTCCACTATCGTGTATCGGGTTTTTGGGTCCAACAACTTCCTGCTCAAATAGAAAATTGCATGTTCAAATCGCATGTTCCTTTCCATCGACTTCTTGAACCAGAACTACCCCTATCGTTTTATCTGATACCGATAGATACAATTTGAACGGTAAAATTTCCTTCGGAGCAACCAGAACAGGAGGATTAACCAGGTATTCTTTAATATTATCAAACGCCTTCTGTTGCTCCGATCCCCAGACAAACTTACCGGCAGTTTTCAACTTAAGCAATGGAGAAAACGGTATGATTCTTTCCGATAAATTTGAAATAAATCTCCTCAAGTAATTAATCTTACCGATGAGCTCTTGCAGACGAACTTTTGAATCCGGAGGTTTAGTATTGAGGATAGCCTTTACTCTATCAGGATGGACTTCAATTCCTCTCTAATGCACCATGAATCCTAAGAACTTGCCGGCCGATACTCCAAAAGCACACTTCTTTGGATTCATCCTCATGCCATATTTCCAAAACCGATCCAACACGGTAACAATATCAGCCAAGTGTTGTTCTTCCTTCTGAGATTTAATTACCACGTCATCAATATAAATTTCATCCAATTTACCGATCAAATCATGGCAGATCAAGTTCATCCCTCTTTGATAGGTAGCCCTAGCGCTGATCAGCCCAAAAGTCATTACAACCCATTCAAATAAGCCGATAGCATCAGGACATCTAAATGCAGTCTTGTTCACATCTTCTTCGGCCATAAAGATTTGATTGTAACCAGCATTGCCGTCTAAAAAACAGATAATCCGATTGCCCGAGGCAGCATCAATCAAACGGTCAGCAATCGGCATCGAATATTCATCCTTATATGTCGCTTTATTCAAATCCCAAAAATCAATGCATACTCGAATTTTATTAGAATCCTTTTTACCGACCGGTACTATATTAGAAATCCAATCGGCATATTTGCATGGCCGAATAAACTTTGCATCTAATAGTCTTTGAATTTCAGCCTTTACCTAATCGTAAATTTTCCAACTAATCCTTCTTGGTGATTGTTTTACTAGCCGAAATCCAGGTTTCATTTTGATTTTATGCTCCACTATAGATCAGTCCAAACCAGGCATCTCATGATATTCCCAGGCAAAGCAATCAACCTGTGGAGAACATAGACCCCGGGTATCTACACGGCGAGCCTAAAAGACCACCCGACAGGGGATGGACCAAGTCGGGTGGATAAGGACGGTACCACTCGGACTCTAGAAGACTTGCTCGGCAAGAAAAGACATGAAGATAGAAGCCTATCCCTAATTAATAGGGAAGGTATACTTGTAATCCCGGATAACTACTAGAGGATATAGATAGGAATCCTACCTCGTAACCGACTAGGACTCTTCCTTGTAACCCCACCCCCTCCACTATATAAAGGGGGTAGGGGGCCATAGTTCGGCATCTTCATCTACATCTGGAGGATCATCTCCACAGGCCATGCCGCATAGAGAATCACACATCTACAGCTTGATCATCTCTCAGGTTGACCATCATCTTGTACAC